>CM056702.1:10537875-11137875 GCA_029849275.1 Papilio elwesi
GTACTGTAGGCGCCTCCGGACACTTCCTTTGACACATAGACACTTAAGTTTTCCGTTGAAAATTATAAATTTAAGGTCTGTCATAAAATAAGTAACCAAATTTAAGAAGCTTAAACTGTCCTTCAGTGGACGAATGTCTTGTCTAATTTTGCGATAATATTGAGGTTTCACGATAGCCAGAGATCTTAAAGTAATTGTTAAATCTTACATACTAAAGTTTTATTAATAAATGAAATGAAAAAAACTACAGAGCGTTACAAAAAAAGTTGTGGGTCTAAACAGAAATTTTGTTATCGTTCTTTAAACGTTATAAGAACAGTTGCGGCCAGTGATTTATATTAAACGTTGCATAGTGCAAGTCGGAAATGTTACAGATATATCCATTACTAGAAGGGACATGAAGGTATTTCTTATTTTGTTTCTATGTCACCCACACCATGATCATTGATCCAAAAGACATGTTAGATAAAATTCTAGATACGAATACAGCTTTGCTTAAGCCTTAACTCAGTTAACAGCATAGGTACATCAACTCGACTAGTGACACAATTCTTTAAAATTGTCTAAAAACAATCTCTGCTTGGTTTGGAATCAGATGGTTGTGTGTGAATGTCTCTGGATATTATTATTTAACCCAACATCAACTTATGCGTAAAGAAAACAATAATCATTTCAATTTAAAATAAAGAATTTCCTTTTCACATCTAGTACTTGCTACGTCAATGTTTTCCGGCATCACGCTCGTAGCAATGAAATGGGTCAGATCTTAACAGCATTCAGCCAGGGCTATTAATTTCAATCGATATATCTAACGTAGTCGGAACTTAACTAAGAAATTTAGAATGTGGATATTCCAGTTTCATTTGGTACTTTAGAAACTAATAAGTGTCTCTCTTCGTAGTAAATATGTCAAGTTATTTATTTTACGAAATACATTTTAAGAGAAGTTAACAAACGATAAGCGAACGACTATTTCAGGATAAAGGCAGGAGATAATGTAGAAACCTAGAGGGATATGTTGGTAGGGGTAGGGGTAGAAGTCGAAAACCTGTTACCGAGAAAAGAGCAAGACGATGATGAACAATTTAGAAATTAGTCATTTTTAAGGGTAGGTGGTGGATGAAAGGATTTTACCAATTAAAAAAACGTACATTCTATTATGTAGCGGAAGTCAACATCTTCCTATGCGCCCGCCGGAAATGTCCACCATAGCCCCGCCACATTGACTCGCCCCCACTCGCCATGCCAACCGCCAGCCAGTAGTGGGGAAGGGTCAATATAAGCCAATGGCAGCCATTGTACGGTGCCTTTTTGAGTGATTAAATCGTAAGAGCAGAAATTATGTTGTTTGTACTTGTTGAATTTTACAATTACATTAAAAATGTTACAGGGAATTTCGTAATCAAACTTAACTTACAAACTTATGAACCATACCAAAGAGTCTTATGTGAAAAACGGTTCATAAATAGTCGAATTAATTTTCATGTAACTACGCCAAAACGCCAGTAGAATTATATTAATATATTCATCGAAATGTACTATGTCATATTTATTAACATACATGAGTATTTGTGGAGCACGGTGCACAAAGTTGTATGTGAAAAGCTAATTATATTGCATTGATGCATTAATTAACAAATATAGCGGCCGCATATATGCATCAGTATTAGTTCAGTTAAGTAAGATACATAACTGGTAATCTGTATCAGTTAACAAATGTATGTATTCTGTATTATATGTGTAATGAAAATCAAGTACTCTTGATTCTCCTGCGGTTCTATTCTCAAGGGACATTAAATACATAAAAATAACGTTTTGTCACGTTGTTTCTTTGAGTTCAAGTTAGCATAGTCTGGCAGTAAACTGAACAATTCCAAGAAATGTACGAAATATAGTTTGTTAGCTGTGTCCGCGACTCCGTACACGTGGAAGAGTGACATTGGGCAGCATTTTTGATGTTATAACCCTTTTTTCGCCTATGTCCTTCCTCAGGCTCTAAACTATGTCGGTGCTAATAGAAGTTTAGACCAGGGCACTTACAAACAGAGTTACTTCACAGTATTTCACTTTAGTTTAATTCAAATTATTTCTACTCCACGTGTTGTTTCCCTTCGTTCCCTCACAAGACTGCCGGCCGGCACTAGTACATCGCTCGATTGCCCCCACCACCATCGACAACGCGCGAGTTGATAGAGGCGCGACAAACGGAATCAAAATAACAACTTTTTATTTTTATATTATTATTATTCTTGATAATTAAAATATAAAAGTTTAATTGTCATCGGACGTTAAGTAAAATCAAGCTATCAACTTAATTCATATGCGTGTATATTATGGAAACCTAACAGAACCGAATTTAATTTAAATCAGTTTAGTAGTTTAGGCATGAAAGCGTTACAAACTGACAGACAAATTTACTTTCGCATTTATAATATTAGTAGACGAGTATATCCAGACGAGAAGGTTATAGTTACAGGCATACATATCGAGTATTATTGAATATATATATATATATATATATATATATATATATATATATATATATAGAAATAATATTGATATTGTATACCAACTTAAAATCCACCGGAATACGTAGACTAGATAGATTGCGTAAAAAGTTTAAAACTACCCGGTTGTTTTAATTCTCTTATTCGGTCTGTATGTATGGTTGAATTAAAAATATTATGGACAAAATAAAACGGTTGTGATAATAGGTATTTTTTTATTGGACGTTGTGGTAAACGAGCAAACGGGTTACCTGATAGACACCCGCAACAAGCTAATAAGTCGCAGATACGTTGCTAATCTTTAACAGACAGGAGAGGAGATAGACAGGAATAAGGAATAATCCATGCCCTCACCGTCCACTCATCTCCTTTCCCAACCAATCCTTATTAGGGAAGGATGGGAAAGTGAGGAGGATTGCAATTGGTCCTCCGATATCTCACTCATCGAACTAAAAAAATATACCCAAATAATAATGTACTAAATGATATTTTAAAATAATACTCAGTACAGTATAATACAGTTGTTATTGGAAGTAGACGAAAATGTTGTGTAAAATTATGTTTGTGGTCGGGATATGTGGTGACTAGGTTTCTGCATTGTTCGCGTGAGCAGCTGGCAGCCAATGATTTATTATACACGTTGCATAACGGAGTAAACTGTTATTGGACAAGAAAGAAAACTACATAAGAATATGAATGGAAAACAAGTATTTTAATAAAAGTAAGTGTACAGAACTTACTTCGGGATGAACAATCTGCATGTACCTCATAGTTTTGTGGTCATAATACGAGGACACAAGAGACATTATTCAGTACCCATGTTCCTACGAAAGTATTTAATGCAGTCACAGTGAACATAATAAATATATTTTGATTTCAGTCTTCGTTTGAAAGTATCGGAGTGACCCAAAAAAGAGACCTCGGAATTATGAGGGAGACCCACAAAAATGATTGTAAAATAAAGCCGTCTTTGAAATGTTTTTAAAAGATGTAGTTCTAAACGATATGAAATGCATGTGTTAATTTTTTTGTACTTTTTCAATTATTTTATTTATATTGTATCATTAAAGCAGTTTAGGATGGTAACACTGTATTGTATATAGGTATAAATCTATTAATTGCAATATGCTTCGAGTTGGAATACTCACTAACACACTGTAATGTACCGACACATATTGGAATAAAACTTTAAATTTAACAGATTTTATCACGACGTTTTGAGTTTAAAACTAATTTTTAAAAGGTTAAAAACCTTTTAAAAATTAGTTTTTAATCCGATGAGTAAAATATAAATGAAATAAAGATAATTGAAATTGTTTCTAAATATTTTTAAAGCGATGAACGCAAAATTGATCTAAAATAAATTAAACGAAATGTTAACAAAAGCTTCCGAACGAAGTCGTTAAAGTGGCAGCGTTCAATTTATATTTTAAATTAAGATCGGACTTGGAAAATTCACAGTTTCTGGCGCTTGAGGGCGCGACCGCTCTCTCTTGATCACGTTTCTAATTACTTTCATTAATATCGAGGTGAGAAATACAAACAAGCTTAGGAAAAGGTCGCTTCCCGTGACTTCGTACATATACACTACTAGTGACCCGCCCCTGCTTCGCCCGGGTACCACTAATCATGTTGATCCTGATGTGCCAATCTGGACAATTCTTGTAAATTTCATCGAAATCGGTCCAGCTGTTTCGGAGTCCATAGGGAACATACATACCTCGCTTTTATATTTTTTTTTTTTTTTTTTTTTTTTTTATATTATAAAGTGGCAAACGAGCAAGCGGCCCCTGGAAATAAGTACCGCTACCCATAGGCATCCGCAACAAGCTAATGAGTTGCAGATGCGTTGCCGACCTTCATGGACGAAGGAGGGGACAAACAGAAAAAAGGATAATTCCATTCCCTGTCCATCCCCTCCTCATCCGTCAAATCCTCTTCCTCTTCCCATCCTTTCCTTATTAGAAAAGGGTAGGAGGGGGAAGAGGACTACTATTAGGCCTCCGGCACGTCACTCATCAGACGAAACGCAGAATACTTCTACTTCACGCCTGTCTTCTGTGACGTCGTGGTATTTCACCGGTCGAGCCGGCCCATTCGTGCAAAAGATGTTGTTATTGCGGGCTCTACCACTGTAAAATTATTTTAATTTATATACTTTTTTCGTAAAAAAGTATCCTATGTTACTTGTAATACCTCCAAGAATATATGTACAAAGTTTCATGATGATCGGTTGAGTAGTTTTCGCGTGAAAGCGTAACGAACAAACTTACATTCACATTTATAATATTAAGTAGGGATAGTAGGGATTAATGCACCAAGACTAGTATTTATATTACTTAAAGTTTGTTTTAAATGACTTTAGTCTTATTATACTGTATATATACATATATGTATCTGTAAGTGTGTTTATTTATACAGCGTTCATTGTAACATCTTAGTTGTTTCGCCGCTGCCTTAACATCCAGCCGACAGAGATCGATGGGTTAGTCACGTGTCGGGCCGACGGGTACATATTGAGGGCACTCCGTCTTGTCTCTGCTATGGCGGACTGTGACAGTGAAACTGTTGCTGTGCACACATTACATTTCCTATGTTTTTTTTCCTTTCTAGAACTTACGGTCCTTTGGTTTTAAGATAAGATAATTATAATGTAACATTTAACATTGATACTCCCAGTATTGTGTATAAATAAATAAAATAAATATGTGTTGGTGTATAGGATACGTTTAATTGAGTAAAAAATATTTTTTTATTATGTAATTTGCACTAGAATTTCATTAACGTCTAGATATTGCGATTTAATTGTACTGTATTGTGTGTAATTGTTTACATTTAACTCTGTGTGCTTTTGTATGGTCCGCTAAGGTATTTTTTTTATAATTAATATTTTCAGTCAAAATTTTTATAACATATTGATACAATTGTTGGAATTCGTATTCCTACTAATATTATAAACGCGAAAGTTTGTATGTTTGTTATTCTTTCAAGCAAAAACTACTAAATGGATTTTAATGAAACTTTACAATAATATAGCTTATACATCAGATTAATACATAGGCTATAATTTATAAAGATATTGTGTGAATTGTTCAAAATAAAACAATAAGTGTCAAGTAAGGAGGAAAAAATTCCGTCATATGCAAGCTATTCTGGTGTGCGCTGCAAAAACCGTTCCGAGTTACACGTATATAATGGTAATGTTTACCTTAAATAGTCCTACAAAAAAGCCAGTGACGGAATATATCTTTTATGTATAAGCCATTATCGCCAAAATAGTGATCCGTCTATTAATTATAGACCGAACAAAGTTTGCTGGGCTAGCCAGTAAAAAATAAATTCAAACCGGCAGATTTATTTCAAAGTAATTCTTTTACTTGAAGGCGTTTTTAAATTCGTTTTCTTTGCGCTTTTATCTCTCTTAGCGGCTGCCTAATGGCCTATCATAACTTCATTCTACTTTAATTACCGCTCGTCAGATTTCCTTAGCGGACCCGTTGTACATGTTTATAAAAACTACGGTATTATTCTGCACCGGTTCAAAGATCCTTTAGTTTTCATTTTAATCGTAAAGAAATACTTAATATAGGCGTACCTTCATAGTATGTTCGAATGATTTTAATAGTATCTTTAGCATACTAACCAATGTTATGAGTTATTTTGCTAATTGGGCTCGTGTGGCTTAAAAGTGGATATTGTGACTAGAATTGAGAAAGGTATGCTTCGGTGGTTCGGGCATGTTGAAAGGGTAAATGAAGAGAGAATAACAAAACAAATTTATATTCTAAAAGTAAGTGGCAGCGTTGCTAGGGGACGCACTAGGAGAACTTATATCGATCGACTTACAAAAAAAGGGAAATGCATGCGTAGATGTATGAATATGGAAGTAGCGAGAGAGGTGTACCAGGATCGCGCCAAATGGAAATCCATGATCTCTGGCTACCCCTCTGGGATACGGGCGTGAGCACATATTAATTTATTTATCTTACTTTCGGCGTGTTAAATGTTTTCAGATAAATTAAACAGTGAAGTGTATGGTTTATAAACTTTGTTATATCAATTGCCGCCAACTAGTTGGTGAGTTGTTACAATTAAGATTAATTATGTATTAATTTTCCTTTATACTAGATTACTCGTTAATCGCAATGACAGATTGGGCTTGTTTGTATGAGCTGAATAAATTTTTCTTTAAAATACAAGAAATGAAAAATATATATATGTATACAAGGATGGGAAGGGGAAGAGCATTTGAAAAGGGAGGGGATGGATTCGAAAATGAAATGTTCTTTTTTGTTTATACATAGTTCATTTAAGGTAGACAATACATCTGCAACTCATTAGCTTATTGCATTTGTCTATTGGTAGCGGACGTGACACGTGAATCGTTTGCACGTTTGTCCTGATGCGCAACATGCGTTAGCGACAGTGTCGATCTCGCGAACCTATAATATTTACCTCTACCTTCTATCGTTTAACGTTGCTGAAGAGGTTTACACTTCAAATAGTAAGATGTTTATATTTTTTACTACTTAAGGCAATCTTTTTGACATTGCAGGTAGAGGGCAGCGCTTTCGATACGGCGCCGCGTAGTTTTTTTTTTCATAATTTTTTATTTTTTCTGCGGAACCCTAAATATTATACTTTAATTAAATAAGCCAATTTAAATTCTTATAATATTACCTATCTTCCAGTAAAAGTCCCATACGAATCGGTTCAGTCGTTTCGGAGATTACCCGGAATAAACAGACAGACAAAATTTTTAAAAATTGTATTTTAGTTATAAGTACCGTATATACATCATATGTATTGACTATAGATATGTTATTTTGATATAACATACAGACATCTTAATTTTATTTATCAGTATAGATTTATATGACCCTTATATTTCTACTTTAGACTGGGTAAAGTCAAAGTTATACGCTGAAGGCAATGATCCTTGCCGTATACTTAACCGTTTCCTGCATTAGCTTGCTCGTTTATCACGTGAAAGAAAAGTTATTGAACGAATACATTTTCTTTTTGCCTGGAAAGGGTGTGTGAACGTATAAACTAAGGGGCGAACCGTTTGCATTCGTAAAAAAATTTACCAAAAATAATTTTGCTTAATCGAGTTTATACTTCGATTTTAATCTTAGTTTTCCACACCAGCTACGATTTGATCGCGTTTACGAAAACGAAGTGACGTAAAGCGTAAACATCGCCTTTAATCTAGGCGCAGATGTCATATTATACAGTTTGTCAACGTCAAAACTGTCTTATATGTAGCTGTCAGAGGTAAACGCCAAAAATTGGCCGTTCGGAATTTAATGTCAGTCAAAGCATAACGGTGTTTAGTTCGTGTTGGCGAAATTCAATTTGCAGCTTTAAGGTCTCTTAAACGGGTCAATCGAGTTGAGATCGAACTAATCCCGTTTATTTTCAACGGTGAATTCTCCCTTTAGTGACTATATAATTTTGAAGTGAAAACTTCCTTAGCCGCGTTAGACGATATTTGGCAGGGGTGAATCTTATAGGTTCCCGGTACATTCTCAACATACTTCAGATGTCGTGCGGGGCCAGGAAAAAAACATACTTCGGCAATATGCTTATTTGAATTTGTTCGCCGATATTTTCTTGTATGCAAATTAGAATTTTATTGTTAAGGTGCAAGGGCTTATTTTTGCTGTTTATTTGCTTATACTGAACTATTGTCGTGCCTTCCCACCTGTTTGAGTTGTCACTTCTGCCGACAATCCTATGGCTGCCTTTTTTATTTCATTTTATTCATTTATTTCACGGACCGTTGATGCAGAATATATAATAGTGTTTGTCGTCACCATTGGCTACGTAACTTATCTATATGATGACAATTGGTGTGGTAGGGAGATGGAGTAAGAGTAAAAAGAAAAAAGACTGAATAGTGACGCAACAACAACATCTGTTGCACGAATGGGCCGGCTCGACCGGTGAAATACCACGACCTCACAGAAAACATGCGTGAAGTAGAAGTACTCTGCGTTTCGTCTGATGAGTGAGGTGCCGGAGGCATAATTTTAGTCCTCTTCCCTTTCCCAGCCTTTCCTTATTAGGTTAGGATGGGAACGGGAAGAGGATTGGACGGGGAGGGGGTTAACGGGGAAAAGGAATCATCCTTTTTCCTGTCTATGCCCTCCTCTGTCCATTAAAGGTAGGCAATGTATCTGCAACACATATGCTTGTTGCAGATGTGTATGGGTAGCTTTCAAACACAAGACTACTCGAATTAATTACTTGTTGAACTAACATCGGCATAATAAAAAAATGAAACACAACCCACTTACACTTCCAAGCTTAGTTAATTCAGAGAGTTTTTTTTTACTTCTATATTGATTAAAAAAGTATCGGAAGCTTTATAATCTGTAATCATATTGAAGAATTATTACCATTACTAAAATATCCATATATGGATTAAACTTTGTCTATCGGTTTCTTGACAAAATAAAATAAAACACAAACATGATTTCCAATATTGACTTTCCGCAAACATGTAAAGGTCTTCGACCTTTCGATAGGGCTGTCGTACATAATTTGCGTTCGTCGGTTGCCCTTCAAGGACCTCTTAAAAGTCTGCCTAGTCCTGTGGGAGCCATCCCTAACAGTTCAAGTGTTGTGAGGGACTGAATTCAAACGTTAAAACAATACGTACTAGCAAATGCTCGACGTGAAAGGAATTTCAAGTCGCATCAAAACAACCCTTTATCAAAGTGGTTCGAATAACGTACTACATTTTGGACCAATGTATACATTTTAAATATTTGTGTTTACAATTACTCTAAATCTTTCTTAACTCGTTGTTTGGGAGGTTGTTCGATATTTAAAGCCGATCTGTTTACAGTGTTGAATTTATTCTATAAAAAAATATATTTTTAAGTTTTTTTTTTAAATGAAACTTTTTGGTAATTTATGACAAAAAAAACTTTTTCACGTGACACACTACGTTACAAAGGCAACCAAACCAATAACAACTTTTTGATATTTATTTATTTACTAGCTGTTACCGCGATTTCATCCAAGTTGAATCAAAATTAATAAAAACTTTATTGTATGTGGGTTATTAATGTTATTAGTTATTTACTTTACTTTGTTGAATGTTAGTTCTTTTGTGCAAATTAAATCAGTCTTAGTTTTTTCATATAACATAAAGTATTCACCAGTAAAAGTTCTACCGAAGTCTCGAGCGAGACAGGCCCTGTCCCCACTTTATATGCAGTCGATACAAACAAGTTTTCGTGTCCCAAGTCGATGTCCTCCGTTATTTCAATCGCCACTCCCTTCTTAAACATGTCACCTTCCATGCAATCCCTCCATCTCTTCTTAGCCCTGCAATACATACCCCGGTATACTTAAGACTCTACTTGTCCCATTACATGTCATGTCATAACAATGCTAACCTTTCGATTCTTAATTTATCTATCATAGGTACTGTATTTACGCTTCCCCTGGTATACTTGACACTTCAATTCGATTTATCTTGTAGTGAGAATCTATACTAAATAAGGCTCGCGCTATAAGCGCCGTATGGTGGCAGAACTTGAAACTATTACTTCCTACCCAGAACGAACGGAACACGTTATTAAAATTCAGTAAAGAGTGTCTTCTGGTTGGAGATTTTTAAAACTATTCTTCATTGTATATTTTTTTTGTTGCATTTAAATCCACATTGTGAGGTGTTTATATATTGATTATAATTTATCTGTGTGCGAATGTTATCCAGATCCGTTCAGCGGTTTTGTGAAAGAGTAACAAACATCCATCCAAATTTTCTTATTTATAATATTAGTAAGATTTCTATCGAGGAAGATAAGGAACGAATGTGTGCAAAAACGCGGGCAACAGCTAGTATGTACAAAGAGATGTGTCAATTTTTATTTTAGAGGTATTCGTACCAACTAAAGAAACGTAGAAGTTTATAATTTAAGATATATTCAACGATTTTAAATAATTTATAAGAACACCACACACACAGAATATAAAGAAAGTAAAATGCATAACGAATTGTTTACACGCGCTTTGTCAACATTGAAGTTTGACATAAGCTACACTTTTATATCTCCCGCGCCCACGCCGACAGATAATAAAGCTGACAGCTGTCGATGCGACCATAAAGTTTTTATAGCGACGCCTATACATTCAGTGGAAACAATAGGGGACATGCCAACGGAATATATTGTCCGCCTTTTTGTATACGAATATATTAAACTTTATCCCACCTTCGAGTTTTATGTAAATTAAATGTGAAAAAGTAAGAATAATGTAGAAGTGGATCTTCAGTTGAGCGAAGAGTGCTAAAAGTGGATATTATTGGGAGCTTTCTACGCTTGATTACTTTAAAAATAGAATGCTTAGTGTTTTCGTTGAAAACAATGTTTCCGTGAAGCTTTAGTTTAAATTAGTGGGTACAAGCAGCTTGTATTTTTATTTTAGCTTTTTGTTTTCTGTTTCACGAACGATTGGTCTATTGTAGTCTGTTCTAAGAGTTCTTCTAGTATTTCTTCATAGATTAATAGTTGAGACGAAAAAAAGATACAAGAAGCAGGTGAACTAAATACTTCTATGGAGTGAAGTTTTCATAATGAGGCCTAATTTCAGTCCTCTTCCCCTTCCCACCCTTTCCTCATAAGGATAGGATGGGAACAGGATAAGGATTGGACGGGGTTGTATGCATATGGTAATTAAATTAGAAGCACTACTCAAAAATGAGTTTTCTATGTATTTTGTTGCGTGTAAGGGTATGTAGAAATAAGGATGTTTCCGTGGTGAAATAGGTGCTTGTAGTGAGTTGTGATGAGTGCTCGAGAAGACTCCGCACATAAGAGCAATAAAGTAAATAAATAAATTTATTTACTTTAAATAAATAAATTTATTTACTTTATTCTTCTAAGCAACAAAGTGCTTATTAAGTTTAGTATTAGTAAATTTGTATTTAGTTTAATGTGAGCAATAAAGTGTCTATTTACCTATCTACTTTTATGTATTTAATTGTTTCAAAATTCCTAACATATTTCCTGTATTCGTAATAACTTTTTCCTTCTCTAATACTGAAATATTGAAAGCTGTTAAAATTATAGTTTTTTTAAATAAAAATAAAATTGTAAAAAGTTTTTCGTTCTTCGAAAATTTTCAAGCAATCGGAATTATGTTGTCTGTGAAATAATGAAGATTAGGGCATGGATTAATTTTGTGAATAAGAAGCGGAGGAGTGCGTGGGCTAGGTCCGGGCGGCCGGGGGTATCCGGCGGAATGCCGCGCTACACCAGCGCCGCCGACCTCCGCTTTGTCCGCAGTCTAACTCCGCGCTCGCATCGACTGGACGTGTCTTCTGCAAGCGGCCGCACTCACGAATACATCGATTTTTAGTCGCGTCATTGTGTGTGTGCGTGTTACTTGTGTGAGTGCAGTGATAGTGTTTAAAGAAGATTTATAGTAAGTAATATTTTTTTGACTGATTAATAAATTTTCGGAATTTTTGACGAATATCGATGGCTGTTAAAATGCTTTGGTTGTTTCATTCGATCATTTTCTGAGGCCGTGTCGCTTAATCAACGGTTGTCAAAACTTTTAATAACGGCCCGCATTTTAGTGCGGCAGTAAAGTACTTTTAAGGGCGTTCCGAGTAATTGACATTTTAACGTGTTAATTGCTCTTGTTCTAATTGGAAAAGGAATACTGTATCATTATGTGATGAGTGTACACTATAAACTTTAAAGTTTTTTAAATTTATAGAAAGTTTACACGAAAAATTTGTTTTGTGTTCAACTTTTGCACAAACAATAATTTATTGTATTTTATACTGTTATAATATTATATTATTACCTCTGTTGTATATTTTATTACTATATATTCTCCATGATTTTTTAAAATTTAACCGAATGTTGAGATGCATCGTATTTCTGACCTTGACATACTTAGTACAGTTTTTTTCGCAATTAAATCTTACGGTTCAGTTGAATTTATATAATGTTTTTGTAAGTTTATCTTATATATTGTCTACATATATTTAAGGTAACATAGACTGTAACTACGTATCGATGGTCTGCGCGTATTTATGACGGCCCCACCGGTGTCGGGAATTCTTGGATATTTATTATCGAAATGAATTTCTTTTTGGAGGGACCTATCATATTAACCAGTTTATTAATTCGAGATTATTGTTCATAATTCTGAAATCTTCGATTTTGGAATACTGTGAATAGCTTCTAGTAAGACGGGAATAGACGACCAGAAAATTCGTCTTGTTCCATTTTAGTATTACTACGGTTACTGAGCAAGTATGACTTCACACTGCGAGAATTGTGTAGGTATCCAGCCTCAAAATAGATATTATATAGAATATAATAATTGCATTACATACTCGACACTCTTTTTTATATAAAAATAAATATGCGCTCACGCCCGTTATCCAAATGGGTTGGCAAAGATCAAAACAGGCTACAGTTACGGCGGTGCTGTACGAATTTTCCGGCTCGACCGTTGAAATACTACGTCCTCACGAAAGACACGCGTGAAGTAGAATTCTGCGTTTCGGTTGGTGAGTGAGTACCTTAACAATACAATTCAAAATAACAATAAAAATAAATGTAAATAATTGGCCACGTGCGAGTCGGACTCACGCTCGTAGAGTTCCGTACCATCTCTACTAATATAAATGTGAATGCAAGTTTGTTTGTTACGTTTTCACGCGAAAATTACTCAACCGATCATCATGAAACCTTGTACACATATTCTTGGAGGTATTAGAGATAACATGAATACTTTTTTATGCAAAAAAAAATAGTATATAAAAAGCTTAAGTATGTATGTTCCCTATAGACCTATCGACTCCGAAACGGCTGGACCGATTTCGGTGAAATTTACAGGGATTGTCCAGATTGGCAGATTCTTGTGTTTGGTAGCGATCGGATCAACATAATTACTGGTATCGGTGACGCGTTTTATGAGATACAGTCAGGTGACAGACAAACGTACGGACAGCGCAATCTTAGTAATACGGTCCCGTTTTACCCTTTGGGTACGGAACCCTAAAAACTTCGTCGAAACTGTTCCAATTTAAAATGAGCAAGTTGATGATGCATGTTGTTCACGCCAACATATAATCTTTCCCCCTACCATATGTCGACTAACGGGACTAAAGAAGTTTTCACTTCAGAAAACATTCGCGGGACACAACCATTTTTTTTATAAGGTGGCAAACGAGCAAGCGGATCACCGTATGTTAAGTGAACGCTACCCATAGACATCCGTAACAACCAAATGTGTTGCAGACGCGTTGCCTACTTTTAATGAAAAAGGAGGGGAGAGGCAGGAAAGAGGATATTTCCTCTTCCCCGTCAACGCTATCCCCTTCCAATCCTCTTCCCGTTCCCATCTTATCCTTATTAGGAAAAGGTGGGAAGGGGTAGAGGACTCAAATTAGGCCTCAGGCAGGCCTGCACCCGATTTCTGCGAGCATGTGGTATTTCACCGGTCGAGCCGGCCCATTCGTGCAACAGATGCTGTTGCGGGCTCTACCACTGTGAAACCATTTCAAGCTCCTTATGTTTTGTTTCAGTAAGGTCTCCTACCTACATATAACTTGTCCAAGCGTCCATTGTTTGCCATATAATTAAATGAAGTGCGATCTGGAACTACGCGAGGACAGCTTAACTAATGGTTGGCTAATGTTTTTGTCGCGTGACGTCATTACCACGGTGCCGCCTGAAAGATTGATTAACTCCAGGCTGCGTTCGCGTTGATAGTTCAATGTATAGGTTCAGATCCCGGGCCCGATATCACTTATTACCTTGTACGGTTATTACGTTTTAACTAGTTTTTGTAATAAAATAATGACTCAATTTATATAAGGTATGTAATTTAAACAGTTTGTAAGTTCATTGTAATAATATAGACAACCCAATAGCCTAAATGTTAAGCGTACGGACTGATCATAAGGTCGTGGGTTTGAATCCGCCGTCCCGTGAACTATATCCTAGCACAATTTTATATAAAAATATAAATAAATTTGCGCTCACGCCCGTAACCCAGAGGGGTAGGCAGAGATCATGGATTTCCATTTGGCGCGATCCTGGCACACCTCTCTCGGTTCTTCCACATTCATACATCTACGCGTGCATGCTCGTCGGTTATGTGTGCTCCTTATATCGCCTTTTTAACTAAGATTTGAGTTTTCCTAGGGCGTCCCCTACCAACGCTGCCATTCACTTTTTTTTCAGAGCCCAACACTGGGGTTGTGATTGACATACCCAATATCGTGCACTCAAGGTCCATCCAACAGGCAATAACACCGGCTTGGATCGCAGCGTACGCTCGTGTAATACGATTTGAGACTTGCTCTGTGATACTTGGACTGTGTTTACGCGGACATTCTTGATACTTGAAATGCCTCTATATGCCTCCTAACTCTATTGGGTACAAACTGTTACCCGATACTTCGTCCAACAAAATACTTTTTTTACATAAGGGAACACAACCACTAACTTTCTACAACGCAGTTCGGATTCTTGTTACTATTTTTTTTTTACTGAAAGGTTAGGTTAGGCTACACCGGGCTCGAGGCGGCAGGGCGTAGAGGGCGCCTAGCCTAAGCCTCTTTAACAGTAATTCAGCTCGAGGGTTCCCTTTGTAGTGGGAGCCTCGGCTCGGTACGTTACTTTATTATTATAACCGGATTGGACAATAAAAAAGACGTCGTTGCATAAATTATATTTTCATTATATTACATAGAATTACTTCAACGAGAATTAATTCCCTCACAAGTTTATTGCTGAAAGGAAAGTCATGTCTTGAATTGAAATCAAGCTTTGAATTTTCCCGACACGCCCACAACACAATGGCTTCGAAGTTGGAATAATTAAAAGTTGTAAACGATAAATAATAAATCATTTTAAGGGAGGATTCCTTTAATATAAATTTCACGCTCCCTTCGCTAAGGTGAGACAACATAACGTTAGCTGCATTTTGAGATATTTTGCTATATTTATATTTTACTTGTTTTTTTTTATACACTATAAACATACATTATTTATATACTCCACAATCAGTTTTTTTATTATTATTGCAAATGTTCAGTCATTATATTCAAGGTACTTCTTATTCTTACATATATATGATTATATAAGTCATTTTTATAGAATAAAGTAGCAAACGAGCAAGCTAAGTTACAGATGCGTTGCCTACCTATGGACAAAGGAGGGGAATATACAGAAAAAAGGATATTTCCATTCCCTGTCCATCCACTCCACATGCGTCAAATCCTCTTCCCCTTCCCATCCTTACCTTATTAGAAAAGGGTGGGAAGGGGAAGAGGACTACAATCATGCCTCCGGCACGTCATCAAACGAAACGCAGAGTACGTCTACTTCACGCCTGTTTTCCGCAAGGTCGTGGTATTTCACCGGTCGGGCCGGCCAATTCGTGCAAAAGATGTTCTTGTTGCAGGTAGCATTGTTTACAAATAATATTGTGCATAATAATAAAATAGCTCTGTATATCTAAATGTATAAGTGTAGACGTAGTGGTTTAAATATTATGTTTTGTATGAGCATTCATGAGAAGGTATGGGTCTTATGTATCGATGTAGAATAGACGAGAGAATTTCATGATCGTGACAAATGGAAATCCTTAACTCCTGCCTACCCCTCTAAATAACTAATGAGAATACATTTGTAGGCATTTGCAAAAACCAGATGAGTTGAAGTTGCGTTGTCTTCAATACACAAGAAATATTTATCCCCCCATCCAGTCCTCTTCCTTTTCCCATTCTATCGTTATCGGGAAAGGTTGGGAAGGGGGAGACTACTGAAATTAAACCTCCAGCACCTTCCTTATCAAGCAAAATGTAAAAGCATGCTTCTACTTCACGCCTGTCTTCTGTGAGGTCGTGGTCACTGGTCGGCAGATTCATGCAACAATTGTCACCGGCTCTACCACTTTATAACTCAATTCAACTATACAATGTTCTCGTTACTAAAGTTTACACATTGCTTAAAAATATCGATTTAAATGTGGATGCTGGGTCAAGGTTACGAGACGTGTACAATACTGACGCCATGTGTTGTAATCTTTTAGGGCCTATGCACACAGCGTTTTTCGTGCGCGCTGACGACGCACTCGTTACCTGCGCGTTTATAGCGATAGAAAAGCGCGCGATCGTGTAAGAAGGCCAACGCGTCGACGGTCTGGCGTTCGCTAGGCGTTCTAATCGCGTTTAACGCGCCGTAACGAATGTACCGACGGAATAGTGGCCGATTGAGAATCGTTAGCTGACTGTAGTTCAAATAAAACATTGTCTTCATCAGTAGTGAATCCTAGAATATTTACAATTTAAATTGTAACTTTACAACTATAAACATATAAATAAATATTCGTTCACGCCCGTTACCCAGAGGAGTCTGGCACACTCATATCTACGTCCATACATGTGCGCTTGGTTATGGGTACTCCTTATATCGCCCTTCTTTAGTATGTTACTAATCCGATCGATATAAGTTCTCCTTGGACGTCCCCTGCCAACACTGCCACTCACTTTTGCAACATAAATTTCTTTGGTTACTCTCCCCTCATTCATCCTTTCAACATGCCCGAACCATCGAAGTATACCTTTCTCAATTCTAGTCACAACAACTATTTTTAAGCTACTAATACACACATATACGAGTAAACCGAAGCAGTTGTTTGATACGGACGAAGTCGCGAGCCACATCTAGTATAGCATATTAGACACCGTTAAAACAATTTAATCGGTACTCGCGAGAAAATCCGTTTACTCAGATAAATGCGGTTCAAGCGTGAAATACTTGGGCGCGTGCCCAATGGCGGGCCGCCTCGGGTGTCGACTGTCCTCGGTTAGTTTATTGCAGCTGATTGGTTCATTTTATAGTAGTAGTAAATTGTATGAATAGACTTGGAATTAAAAAAACCCAATGTGTAGGTAGTTCCAACAAGATGGACCATCTGTGTCAAGGTTGACAATACAATCAATGAGGTATGACGATATTTTTAGTCATTGACGTGAATGTATTAACGAAGAAATGAATCAGATCTATTCAATCTCTACACTCAGTTTTCTTCAATCTCGAATGTATTATATTAATTACATATTATAATTTTCTCTGTTTATCCCCTCTGTATATTAAATGTAGGCAACACATTAGTTTGTTGCAGACACCTATGCGTAGAGATCACTAAAAATCGGAACTGCGTGCATTTGCCAACATCTATATAAAAAAAAAGTTGTAATAAACGTGTGTCAATTTAAAACAAAACAAATGAATGATTTTTATAGCGATGTTCAACTATTTATGGGGCTATTGGTGCGCCAAGGATGACAAAATAAAAAAAAAACAACTAAAAATGATAAGCAATTTGATAAGTAAAAAATTGGGTAGGTAGAGAGAGTTTTTCATCGAGCTTATTAGGTTCTTAAGTTACTGTAATCTGATCAACCGCCGACCTCTCGGGAATCCAACCTAGCAATTTACTATCGCTTCACTATCGGATTAGGCAGAGATTTAGAAAATCTTAGTATTATTACTTCAGAATAGATAATGCTCTGAGCGTTTACTTCCGTTCATGATATCTGACAGTGTATTGTAACGATATTGTGTTTTCTATTACCATTAATGTCATGTATTTGCCGTTAAGATTTGTGAACGGTTTAAAATCATTTAAATTCATACAAACAAATTTTATTAACAACTTTCACTCTTCTATACTACAAAAGTTACGTTTCGGAAATTCTTTCGGAAAATTTATTACGGCAATTTATTTTTGCCGCGTTCTTGTCATATTAAGCGTTTATAATATTAAAGGTATTAATATTTTCGTATGTTTTGTATAAAACCTTATCGTTTTATGGCTGTTTGATATCTGAATGGATAATAAAATAAACTTCTCAAACCGTATACTTACAACATGGCTCAGGATTTAAGAGACAACATGATTTTTCCCCGTCTACTCTTTTACGGACAATTTAATTATTATTGAATCGTATCATGAAGGAGGTTTCAATTGATATTGGTTCGGTAAAAATATTTGTAGCGTTCTTACTGTGAACATTATTCAGAAAGGCGTTGAACACAGCGCGTAATGGAGTTCTCATTGTTGACATTCGTGGCGACATTTTGTAACGGAAGTTGCGAGCGCCAATGTTGGTCACATATTCTACTTAGTTAATCTATTTAGTTTGGGTTTTGTTAGTATAAGCAAGTTAAGTATTGATATATGGATGTAATGTTTGTTTATGAAAATAATTCTAACGTTGCTCTACATTGTATTCATCATCTCCCTGGTCTTTTCCCGCTTCATGTGAGGTCGGCAAGGTTCTCGGGGTCCACATTGATCTATCTATCTATAATTTCAGACGTCATTCCCTTCTTAACCTTGTCGCCTTTCACGCAATCCATCCATCTTTTCTTAGGCCTACCCCTACCGACATATCAAGATTAATATCAAAACTTCCCTTTCTCACATGCCATTCTTCCCTCCTCATGTCATGCCCCATGCTAGCCTTATCAATTGATCTATCTTTAACATGTCACCGATCTAGTCTAGGCGCCTAGGTCAACACCACCACTCGCTTTCGAAAAATATTAAATTTCTCACTCATCCTTTCAGTGTGCCCAAACCATAGGAGCATTTTATTCACACAATAACTAGCGACCCGCCCCGGCTTCGCACGGTTAGTTTCTCCATACAAAATTCCATTCTCTACTATAGATCTTAAGGGGATGAATTTTTAAACTCTCATTAGAAATGTTGTAATGTGATAAGGTTATACGAAAAAGTTGTGTATAGGAAATATTTTGGATTTTACGAATTAACGTAAAAAACCTTTGTTTACAAAGATTAGCATTATTAGAGAAAAGTGTGGCTTAAAAGTGGATGTTGTGACTAGAATTGAGAAAGGTATGCTTCAGTGGTTCGGGCATATTGAAAGGATGAATGAAGAGAGAGTAACGAAACTAATTTACATAGCGAAAGTGAGTGGCAGCGTTGGTAGGGGACGCCCAAGGAGAACTTATATCGATCAGATTAATGACTTACTAAAAAAGGGCGTTATAAGGAGTACCCGTAACGGACGAGCATGTATGCGTAGATGTAAGGATGTAGAAGAACCGAGAGAGGTGTGCCAGGATCGCGCCAAATGGAAATCCATGATCTCTGCCTACCCCTTTGGGTTACGGGCGTGAGCGCATATTTATTATTTCTGTGATGACGACAAGATGTATAAATCTGACATCGACAAGGCTAATGCTAATCTAATCTAAAATCTAAATCTAAATCCCATACCATAACATTTTAATCTAAAATAATTTTATTTAAAAATACTTTAAAAAATCTATATTGATTAATTATATTGAACATAGTTCAAAAAGATAAATTGCCACTCTCTGATAACAAACAAAACGTTTAATTAACGCTTGCAAATATTCAAAGTGAAACATGAATCTCGCGTTTACATATAACAAATTAAAAAAAACCGACCTACACCGGTAACAGTAACCCGTGTCCGTGGGGACCCGCGGCCGACGCAGGCTGTACTGTGCTTAGAAAAAAAACAACAACCAAATGAAACATTGTTCCGTATTTATTAAACAATACATTACGATATTGCTTCACGGTGTAGCGAATTTCATTTGTGAATGGTATTACAAAAAGGTTTTTTTTTTAATACAGTAGCAGAGAGCTTTAATTTTTTTTTGTAACAATGCGTTCAAATTAATTTATTTCAAACCTGTAACAATTAAATGGAATGAATGATTAAAAATTTCATTTCCTACTTTTCCGTCGAAATATTTCAGTAGTAGTATCAGTGAATTTAAAGTGATGCGTAACCATCCCTACTAATATTATAAATGTGAATGTAAGTTTGTTTGTTACGCTTTCACGCGGAAACTACTCAACTGATCATCATGAAACTTTGTACACATATACTTGGAGGTACTAGAAGTAACATAGGATACTTTTTATGAAAAAAATAGTATATAAAAAGCGAAGTATGTATGTTCCCTATAGACCTATAGAATCCGAAACGGCTGGACCGATTTCGATGAAATTTACAGGGATTGTCCAGATTGGCACATTCCTGTGTTTGGTAGGTATCGGATCAACGTAATTAGTGGTACCCGGGCGAAGCCGAGGCGGGTCACTAGTATTATATAAAACTTAATTTGCAAGCAAAAAAGGCAGATATGTCAAATACATCTACACAAGAATTTTGTCGGATCTAGGCACGAAAACTTATCGTGTAAAGAATAGGTACGTGTAAACGACAAGACATTTGCGTGCGTGAGGTATGGTACACTAATGTTGTCATTTCAGCAAATCGCTGTTCAAGATAATTTAAATTTAAATATTAATTTACCGCCCCTACCCTAGTTCTTGGTGGTTCAAATCTTCCCTCCTCCCCTCCCCCCGTAACCATCAATAAATTCGAAACGTCGGGGACAAAAAACGTAAAAAAACGCGATGAAATCCGAAAAAATTGTAAGTAGTTAGTTAGTATTGTATTGGAATAAAACTAAAATTTGTTCTCTTGAATAGCTATTCAATTCTCAAAGATTTTTATGTTTCACACGTTTATTCCAGCGTTTCAGTTTGCGTTGGAGAAATTTAAAACTGCAAACGCCTTCCAAAAATTTTCTATTCACGTAAAATTCTCGACTTGCTACTGCTTTTAGAAATGTTCCGATCGTTATCTCTTGGCACAGGCCACGTGATATTTCTTATGATATTAAAAGACTGCTACCCATAGGCGTCTGCAACAAGCAAGTGAGCCACAGATGCGTCACCAGCCTTTAATTGACATAAGAGGGGCTAGACGGGATTGGATATTTCCGTTTCACCGTCTCGTCCCTGTCCAATCGTCTTCTTTCCATCCTATCCATATTAGAAGGTAGTAAAGGGAAGATTACTGAAATTAGGGCCTCGGCACCTAGGGCCGGATACCATAACCTCACAGAAGACGTGAATTAGAGTATTCAGCGCTTCGATTGGTGAGTGAGGTGCCGGAGGCCTAATTCTAGCTCCTTTCACCTTCCCATCCTTTCGTAATAAGAAAAGGACGGGAAGGGGAAGAGGACTTGACGGTGACGGACTCCTCTGTCTGTTAGACGTAGGCAACGTATCTGCAACTCATTAGGTTGTTGCAGATGTCTATGTGTAGCAAACACTTGATATCGGGTGAACCGCTTGCTCGTTTGCCACCTTCTATAAAAAAGCATCGCATTTTATACTTTAATATTATTTACAATAAGTTTGAGAATTAAATTGTATATTTTATTTGTATTTTATCTACATATATTACATACATTATCAACTAAGTGCAGCACACTGATGTTTGGTTCAAGATCTTATTAATGGTTCACCTTAAAGGAGTTTTCCATGTTGATGGGTTTTATCTTTATGACTGGGGCTATAACGGTCACTAAAACCCGATTTTATCATGAAAGAGGTAATAAAAGGCAAGATTAAAAATGTTATATTGGGCAAGTAAACATGTAGAAAGTAGTAGACCCTTTAATGTTTAGTAAAAATACGCAACTCGTTACAGTAAAAATATAATTTACCATTTACAGATAAATAACTAAACTTATTAAATAACAGTTTAACTCACGTGTAATCCGGTGTATGTACAAATCCCGAGCTTGTCGTTCGTGCTACCCGCAGTGCGAGATGGGCCGCGACCGCGAACTAAACCCAGTCCCACTCATCCGGAGGTGGTCCGACGGACTGGGACTAGTCGGTACACACATCGGACTACAAGTGAGTGCCTTTTTTAAATTCGCTTATTAAATATGTTACACGAAATTATGTATTATTGTGGGTCCTAAGACATTGCATGGGTCCGGCAATTTAGTTCAAACCCTTTGCTCTGCTGTGCCTAAGGTTTAAATCGTTTCGTTTATCTAACAAAAGGGAAAACTAGTCTTTTCAATTCTAAACAAGAAAACTGACATCGGGCTAACACATTACTGTGTATTCCTTCTTCTGTCTATTAAATCATCAAAGATCCCGCTTGCTCGTTTGCCCCATTATTCCATAAAAAAATGAGAAAAAGTTGTCTATGGAAAATATTATGAAATTAAAAGAAAAAGTTGTCTATGGAAAATATTATAAAATTTACGAATTTTAACGTAAAAAATATTTTTTACATAAATCACAAATTGGTGTAAAAATAGGTATAAATAAATATTATCTACTCCGCGCTAATGAAGCGCAGGCGATGTCTAATGTGTTCAATTTTCGCTTGAAATACATAAAAGATCGCACAAATCGTTATCCGGCTTTGGGACATCAATTGCTATGATGCGGAGTGCGGCGGACAATGGGGTGTGTTCGGTATATCACCGTTAACGACCGTAGTCATAAACCGTGGACTCGCTTATAAACGTCCCCCGCACGCCTCCTATCATATCCGGGACAGCGATAAAAATGTTTTGAGGTTA
Source organism: Papilio elwesi (assembly GCA_029849275.1). Taxonomy (NCBI): domain Eukaryota; kingdom Metazoa; phylum Arthropoda; class Insecta; order Lepidoptera; family Papilionidae; genus Papilio; species Papilio elwesi. Next base: position 10,560,848 of record CM056702.1, read on the forward strand.
TAACCACATTAATATTTTGTTTACCGCTTTGATTGCGTACAAGTACACATGCCTGAACATTGTTAAATATGTAGAATTATGATTGTTATTTAATAGTAGTACATTTATTGAATGGTTAAATATATTGGCAATGGGCCAGATAGCCAATGGGGTAGGGTGACTCTGTTATAGCGATGATATACAGGTCAGCGTACATTTTTCACAAGGTGGTCCAGACAAACCAAGACTGGAGAAATCCAGAGGACGCGGCAAGGGTATTATTTGTAGATATTCATGAAAGAGGTTTAAGACCAGCAGGAGTTACCGTGGCCAAAAACTATTATACCCAACATTGGACGGCTAAACTTAAAAAGCAATGGACCAAAAACATACATATAAAACATTACAACAGATGCAGGTTGTCCCGTTCTTCTATAACGTGCATTTCTTATACAAATTATTATGTATGTACCTTACAACTAAAAGCTATAAAAATAATAAATGAATAATAGAATCGTAATACACAATTTATGTTGCAAAAGTGTGTGGCAGCGTTGGCAGGGGACGCCCAAGGAGAACTTATATCGACCAGATAGTGATATACTACAGAAGGGCGATATGAGGAGCACCCGAAACGATTAGCATGTACGCGTATGCAAGATGGAATTTTTGTAAACAATTTTTTTTTCGGAAAAGAACTTTTTCTCCCTTCCCTTGAATTTATCTCACGATTTTTTACAAAATCAGATCATTCCAATGAAAGTATAAAAACTGTAATGGCCGCCATCTATGATAAATGACGTTTGTTTAAATATTATATCTAGCTATGAGGCATACATGTTTTTTAACTTAATCAATGCTATGCGATTCTAAGTCAAATATAAAAGTTTTAAGCAATTAAATTTTATGATAATTTATTTAATTTTGAAGTATATTGTATTTTTCTTAGTTTATTTTAACGCTCAGCTTTGACTTTTAATAAAATAAAAATAATAGAAACAGGTGCTGACAATTTAAATTATATTTTAGACCACGCTGTATAAATAACGCTTTGTGACGAGGATACGACTGAAGGAGAAATTAAACATGATGTATATTTAATTGGTACTATTAAAGAACGTTTGAAATTTTTATTACCATGTATTACATAAAAAATTAAGGCTTATTTCTATTTAGACCATTGTTTCCCGACCTTTTCTGTGCCCCACCTTAACATTTCTAAAGTTTTTATGCCCCCCATCCATAATATTTAACAATAAAAAATGTATTTGTTCACTTAAAGTCGTGTCGAGTCCGTTTTTAATATTTGATATATGTAATTTAATGTCAGAGAGTAAGCTATACACCGTTTTGCATTTTGTAAACCGGACGGAAAGCCTTTTAAAATTTTGATATTCAAGTTGATTTTTAAGTTATGAAATTAGGCTATTAGTGTCGCATGGCCAATTCTCTTCTCCCGCAATTTAATTCCTTTTCCCCTGCCTTTTCTCTCTCTTTCCTATACAAAGAAACGTCCAACAAATTAGACATATCACAAACTGTCCGTAAATTACGATGAAGAAATTATTTACAATTCGACGTATCTTGTCAAACGCAACAAATAATTTTTCTTGGATTGACATGTTTTTTGAATAATATATATATATATATATCTGTCACGTTAAACCTATCCAACAATGTAACATTTACATTTAAACTAAACGCAACGTAACGTAAACGTAACGCAGCAAGATATCAGTTCCCAGTTTGATGAATTGACTCCGATCACAATTTCTTAGCCTTTTGTAATTTGTCCAGTCTTTTTATAAATTAACGATGACAATCGGTAGGTGGAGGAAAACATCGTGAGGAAACCGGCATGTTCTTAGAAACATCAAATGCGAAGACATGTGACATCCACCAACCCGCACTGGGCCAGCGTGGTGGGTTATTCCCTCTCTCGGAGAGGAGGCCTGTGTCCCTCCAGTGGGAAAGGTGGTGGATCTTTTATTTTTTCAAGATAAAAGAACAGGATGATTTAGGATGAGGCAGACAGAGAAGAAATATGTTGTCGACATATCTAAGAAATGGATACAGGGCAATTTTATAAATTTCCACAGACTATACGGCGCCAGTATTACATTTTCCTCGTTCGGAAAGTAGACCGTGCATGTAGTAAATAAATTTCTGGAATAAAACGTCGCATACAGCGAACGACTCCAGCATAAAACAGAATGTTAATTTCGTAATGATCCCATTATCTCTTAACATTCAAATGATCCGTTCGTTGCGTTTCCGTTTGTTAAATTATGTTAGAAAACTTTCACAATCTCATTCCTAATTAATACTGGCAACCCTAGTCATGAAAAACTATATTTTTTGCTGGTAATGTTTAGTTATTACACAAACTACTAACTACAAAAATATATTTCAACAATGAAACTAAGTTTAAATGAACTCCAGTCAACATAATTGCGGGCACGAATTCACACTCTCGTCGCCCAGCACAAAATCTAAAAACTAGTAACGCAAACGATTCGAAACAGAATTTTTATTGCAATTTGAGTTGGAAAGTTTTAAAATAATATTTAATTGCTCGTAACAGATCTTGGGCGGAATTAATTAAAAGATTTACGAGAACAAACATGCTTATAGCTTTAAAACTCATTAGTAACTTGCTTTCTCGAAGGATATTGATTCGAGTCAGCTGTCATATGAATAGTAACTATAGCTACGATGAGTTCATTTGAACGTAGTCTAAAATTAGCTAAATGAAAAAGCAATTATATTGGATACCAAAATCGCTATATCATTCCACACAGATCGATTAAATAAAAGCCCTTGTAACAAATACAATAAAATAAAATTGCATCGTTGTGGCGTGAATTCAACGTAAAGGAACGTAAGGGACCAAATATATTTTAGTTTTGAGAAATCGCAAACAATAAGGGTTCGCAACGTGACGTGCGCGGACGGGCTTGTGATAAATAGCCGGGAGATATCGTACATCTCTCCAGAAAAAAGACGCCTCGTGAATCATAAATTTTTACGAAGATAAAAATACAGAACTAGCGAGCTGCCTTGCCTCTCAATACAAACTTTCGTCCCCTATGTGAGACTTTTAGGGAATGCATTTAGAATCCTTTCTTAGTTCTCGCTTACGTAACAATAATATCTGTGCAAAATGTCAAGTCTAGGCCCAGTACTTTGGGCTCTTCGTTTATATATCAGTAAGTCAAATCTTTCTTTTATATATCTCGTTGCGATATTGGGGATATATAATATTCTAAATGTGAATGTAAGTTTGTTCGTTATGCTTTCACTCGAAAACTACTCAACCGATCATCATGAAACTCTGTACATATATTCTTGGAGGTACTAGAAGTAATATAGGATACTTTTAATGAAAAAAAATAGTATATAAAAAGCGAAATATGTATGTTCCCTATAGTCCAGATTTGCACATTCCTGTGCTCGGTAGGAATCGGATCAACATAATTAGTGGTAACCAGGCGAAGCCGGGGCGGGTCACTAGTATATCATATACAGTATATTTGTCAAATATAAAAGACATGCAATAATGTAGTTTCAGCCTTGGTCTGTAATTCATGTTCAGCGAGGATCGGCCTTAATATTGTAAATTTTGTTAGTTGTTTGATAAACGACTGATTGATCTAGGCCCAAGTGGCAATCATCCTAAAAGAAAACCTTATGTTACCACAGACACTTCTGCGTGTTTTTTTTATGGAATAAGGTGACAAACGAGCAAGCACAGCACCTGATGTTAAGTGAATGCTACCCATAGACATCCGAAACAACCAAATGTGTTGCAGAGGCTTTGCCCATTTTTAATGGACAGACGAGGGCAAAGACAGGAAAAAGGATATTTCCTTTTCCCCGCCAACCCCCTCGCCGTCCAATCCTCTTTCCGTTCCCATCCCATCCTTATCAGGAAAGGGTGGGAAGGGGAAGAGGACTCAAATTAGGCCATAAGGTAAAAGGCAAATTATTACATACATCAAATAACTAGCCATGTTAGTTTCTAGTAAAATCAACGAAATTGTGGATATAATTAAGCATTTTAATTTAAAAAAAACAACATTTATTTTGGTATGAAACAAGTCTGAGTTCTTATCTTTAAATATTCGTTTAAAAAACACTCCCGTCTGCGGCACAAACAAAATTGTCAAATGCAAACAGAGCCCAGCTTATAAAAGGATTTCGTTTGCATAGCTTTGTTCGTTTCGTCGGATAAGCAAGTGCGCGCTGAGAATGTATGCAAAAAAGAATTCTAATAGCACTGCACCACTGTGAGGTATCTTACTTGATGAAAGTTGGTACTATTCCTTTTGAGATAAGGGAGACAGTGGTAGAGCCCGCAACAACAACATTTGTTGCACGAATTGGCCGGTTCGACTGGTACCTCACAGAAAACAGGCGTGAAGTAGAAGTACTCTGCGTTCCGTCTGATGAGTGAGGTGCCGGAGGCCTAGTTTCAGTCTTCTTCCCCTTCCCACCCGTTCCTCATAAGGGGGATAGGATGGGAACGGGAAGAGGATTGGACGGGGAGGGGGTTAACTGAAAAGGAAATATCATTTTTCCTGTCTATACCCTCCTCTGTCCATTAAAGGCAGGCAACGCATCTGCAACACATTTGCTTGTTGCGGATGTCTATGGGTAGCGCTCACTTTACATCAGGTGATCCGCTCGATTGCCATCTTCTCGCATAAAAAAGGGAAACTATTTATTAACTGTGGTTGACATACACCGCAGTAGTTGGTGTTAATGGATCGGCTCGTTATGGGAAATACTACAACCTCATGAAATATCAGTGTGTGGTACCTGCAGTTATTTTTAAGTTCACAACCCTCAATCTTATCTTTTACGATGCTTACTTCCCCTCTATCCCCTTCACCTAACCTCCCACTCCATGATATTTCTAATGCTTAGCGGCAGTGGTCGCTTCATTATCACGTATTCGTAAAAAGTTCCTATTTTCGATTTTACAACCTTTACCTGTGTATATCTTGTTTCATAACAAGAAATGATTTTTGTAAACAAACAAACGTCATAAATGGCGGCCATTACACTTTTTATAACTTCATCGCATATGTTGTATTCTTATGGAAATCGTGAGATGAGGGAAAGTGAAATTATGTAATGGTAATAATGATATAAAATATTGTTCACAAAAATACCATCTTGCTGTGAAAAAAAATCGTAATAAAATATTTTACAAGACAATGGTGAAGATTTAAGTAATCTGCATAGAATACAAATTCAGATTCTCTTTGTGAATGTCTATGGACCTTATCTTTTTTTCAGACGACTCTAATAATGTATAGAATAATGAATTGGGGACTGTCCGTCTAGACAGACAGACGACGTAAAAAAGTAATTAAAAGTAAACGAACTAAAAATTATGGCAGAAAAGGAAGAACAGTCGTAAAACTTTCAGCAATTTAATTTAATTTCTAGCGAAATAATACGTCAAAGTTATTCCAATTGAATGATTTCTTTATTGGATTCAATATACCTTTCTACGTGGACAAAATAAGCTTAATCTAACAGATGAAAACGCTAACCCTCTTGCCTCGAAACATGATTTAAGCTACGCGAACTCGTTTTTTTTAATAAAAATATAAATAATAATAAATCAGCCCTTTTTAGCACGTTTCCCTAGTATACGCATACAGGCCTCCTCCGAGAGAGGGAAGGGGCTGAAATCCAAATGACCCAGTGCGGGTTAGTGGATGTCACATGAATTTGGTGGTGCTCGGACAGTTTCGTCACAATGTTTTCCTCCGCCGTTTTTGTAGCATTGGTGATGTATTAACTTACACAAAGTACAGCTTCCGCCTGGTTTCGAACCTGCGACCTTACAGTACGTAAATTGGGGCCTATACTAATGGGCCAATATTTCTTTTATAATAAAGTCAACTCAGTTTAATACATCTCTGTATACCTCCATTTTGATAAAATACAGACACGTTGCTAACAAAACTTCACTCTCCTTAATCAGGTTTCTTTCAAAATTTAAACCTTTAATATATCTGTAATTGATTAATAAATTAAAAAAATCTAAGTTCTATACACATGTACTAACTCCTCTCAGTCTGATGGTTAAGGGTAGTTGCGAGGGTGGGATTATATCTACAAACGAACGAAAGGGGTGTAATAATAGGGCCCCTTACATTTGCATAACCGTAATGTACCAGAAAGCTTTCATTGTTATAAATTTTAAAACGTCCATTTGTATAAGCAAACGTAAGGACTGTTGAAGCTCTACACGCAATTATAAATATGGAAACGCTTTAATCGCTATTATTTATTATATATTCATTTATTTAACAGTACGAATTCATTGTGTTCTGTTAAATCTTGCTTAGTATGCCACATATTGTATTATTACACGTTTAGGTTTAAGATTAGTGGAAAAATCTCGTGTCTCACAAGGCGTTCGAACGTTAAATTCGTGACGTTAAAACAAAGAGCACTCGGTACGAAATAATGTACTACAGAATAACAATAAATACACAATTGATTACATAAAAATAATGTATTTAATTCATTGAATAACGGTTAATTCAGGTAACGGGACATTGAGTCACACTTTTTTTCGAATGCCTTCTAGGGGATTTATAAGACGTCACGACAAAAAACTTAAATTTGATTTATATTTCTTTGGATCGATAAACTTAAGCAAGGTTTTAGTATTTAGGACACCACATTAATACATAAGTACAGTTGGCAGTTAGGGACAGTGACAAATCATAGTAATACTCCAATAAAATAATCAGAGATAAACAGTATAATAAAGACAAAAAAGGCCTGAGAAAAGATGGATTGTGTGAAAGGTGATATGATAACAAAGGAGTGACGACTGAAATGACAAATGATAGATCGATGTGGGAGTCGAAATTGAATGAACCAACCTCACATAAACAAAGGAAAAGGAGAAGAGATGATGAGAGATAAACAGTATAGATAATTGCCTTCAATTCACACTGATAGTTAATAGTATATTTAGAAATATATTTTAAAAAAAGTACCCCACAAAGTAGCCTTTGAACACAAACAGTTAAATGTAAAACCACCTTTAGTATTTGTACACTAACGTCGTTTTTGCCTTACAGATAATGGTGTAAAGGGTGCAACGGAGCGGTAAAGGGATGTTATCGGTTCCGTGATTCAGTCGCAGCCATGGCTCTGCTCTTCGGGGCTATGGGGATGCTCGCCCTAGTGAGTCGAACAGGTGAGGCTATGTTAATATAACTGCAAATAAAAATAGAAAACTTTGTCTTTTTTTATAAAAATAATGTGGCAAACGAGCGAGCGGTTCATATATGATCGCTACCCATAGGCATCTGCAAGAAGGAAATGATTTACAGATGCGTTGCCTTTAATATTATTCAGAAGTGGGATATTTCCTTTTCCTATTCACACCATTCCCTTTCAAATCCTTGTCCCCTTCTTAGAAAAGGATAGGGAGAGGAAGAGGACTAGATTTAGGCCTCCGGAATTGAACCCATCCAACGAAACGCAGCATATTTATACTTCATGCCTCTCTTCTGTGAGTTCGTGGCAATTGACCTATTCGCCCTATTCGTGTTATTCGTAACATTCTGTACTTACACTCGAATTCATATTATTTTAATATAATTATGAAAATACGAAAAAGAAGTGCTTGTCTACGTATATAAAATGCGATGTATGTATGTATTTTCATTTTAAACTGCGAAATGGCAAGCCGGGCGGGTCACTAGTTCTAAATTAAGTTACGTTATCGAAGATCTGATTTGATGATTTTATTCAAAAAGCAAGCGGTTTTCATCTGGAAATGAAGTAATACAATAAAACTCTTGATTTCATCACAGAACTTAGTCTTACTTTGGCTGAGATTCATTTGTACAAATGTTCGAACTGAAAGCGACTATAGAAATGGATCGTGCATAATAGCTGGATATATTGGGCTCGTAACTCAATGGGGCGCACAATGGCTGTCTTTGCCTTGAATAGCGTCCATAATACTCGAAGGAGACAAAAGTAGCCGTTTAGTAAACGCCACAATGTTTAATATTAAACTCGCTCTATTTTGTGGCTGACTATTATTTATTGCAACTAACATAATACCGGGACCACCGGTGCGTGACCTGAATCATTTCATATATTTTATGTAATAATATAAATCGGCTTTTTTAGAATCTTCCCCACTGCAGGGACACATGCCTCCTCTTCTAGAGAGGGGTCGTAATTCACCACGATGGCCCAGTGCGGGTTGGTAGATGTCACATGCTTCGAATTTAGTGGTTCCAAGTCATACCGGTTTCCCCACGATGTTTTCCTTCACTGTTTTGGAGCAGTGGTTTATTTTACAGGAATTTTGTATAAAATTAATTAAATTAATCTAACAGACTTAACGCTTATATTTTAGTATTCCTGACGATATCTACTGTCTGTTACTATTGTGAGAATTGGCTATAGTGAAATAAGTAAAATTGTCAGTTTAATTTTCATTAATAATGTGTAATTAATTATACAAAGACTTAGCATACGGTTTCTAAAAGGCTGATCAATGGAAAAATTAGCTAGCTATCTGTCAAATGTCATTTGAATTGATAGAAGTGTGACCAACAACTATTTTTTTTCTACTGAATACTGAAATCGATTAGACTGTGTGTGTTCATTTTTAAACGTTTTAATAACTTGTTTCATTTCGATTATTTAAAAAAAAACACGAGTCCTTGAATCTCTGTTACTTTCCCAATTTTTCTCTTCATTCTCAGTTTCCAGTTCAATTAAGCTTAAAATCTGATACATATTTGATTACCAGGTTGCACTGGTAACGCGAATGGCGTGGCGAATGGAGTTTCAGAAGTGGATTATCCGGAAGTGGAGCTGGGCCTGGCTCAGCGCGGGCCGCACTTCGACCTGGCCTACTCCAGGAACGTGACAGCTCTGGTTGGCAAAACCGCGCAATTAAATTGCAGAGTACACGACCTTGGGAACAGAACGGTGCGCAAATAAATAATAAAACTTCACTTTAAAATCTTAACTAATAGTATATATACATGCGTATGTAACTTTGTTTACTTATCGAGTTTGTTTGTCACCTCACCTTTCATCTCGAAAATAAAACTGTAAGACCTCCTTTAACAAAATCGGTTGCCATGGAAATTTTAACATGCTTTTGACAAATTTTTGACATACTTATGTTTCAAAGTTAATGTATGCGGAATCATATTATAAAAGTTTTCAGTATGAAAAATGACAAACGAATGCGTACAAAGCTATGGGCAAAAGCTAGTATGTTATAAAAATGGTATTCCATCGGCCGCGGAATATTATGACTCAATCAGCCAGTGCCTAGGGTTACAGGAAAAAGGAATTTCCTCATAATAACCCAACTATTCAACGAGGAATTTTAAAGATCCTCACTAAAATTACCGATACGACTAATTGTGAAATAATGGTGTCAATTTTACCCTACCTGGCATAGATAATAAAAAAGCGAAGTCTATGATATAATGCAATTAGTAGTAGATATGACATAATCTATCGAAAGGTGAAAGGTTCAAGGTCACAGTGTTGGCTCCAGATTAATCTCGGCAACCACCGTCGATTTATTACCGTACATATCATCTAAAATACCATCTAGGTCCTGATCAAACAGATGAGGGTATAAATTACTTATGCCATATTTCAGACTATTACGTTAGAATATTATGCCTTGCTCATGTATTGAACATTCAGGCGAATAAAAGATAATTCATAATTAATACTAATATTATAAATGTGAATGTAAGTTTGTTTGTTACGCTTTCACGCGAAAACTATCCAACCGATCATCATGAAACTATGTACACATATCGAGGTACTAGAAGTAACATAGGACTTAAAAAATATAAAAAAGCGAAGCGTGTATGTCCCTATAGACTCCGAAACGGCTGGACCGATTTCGATGAAATTTACAGGGATTGTCCAGATTGGCACATTCCTGTGTTTGGTAGCGCCCGGATCAACATAAGTGGTACCGGGCGAAGCCGGGGCGGGTCACTAGTCAATAATAAGTTTGATATTCTAAATTCTAGTGATGGTAATATTAGATTTTTATTTATAGTATTAAGGATACAGATTATCTTAAAAACATAATAATACATACTCAGCATAAAGCTTACTGCAAAAAAATTATTTTCCGCGAATTATTCCGGGGTTTTCGGTATAATTATGGAATACGCTTAGCTGTGATACGCCTAAGCTATATTTCGAAATGGAAAAAAGCATTACAGATAAAAGTACAAAATCCTTAAGAGATTCTAGCACGTTGTGTACACATATTTCTCCTCTACGGTCCGTTGACATAGACCAGCTCGGAGACGAGAGCAGATCGATTTTGATCGCAATTAAAATAGAGTTTTGGTTTATTGAAACACGGTTTATTTTACAAGGTTTTATTTAGTTTCACCTGTCCGGTGTTACTCATTAAATCTTGCAAATTAAATTTGATTCACTTCCCGGTTACCAATTGAGCTGAAATTTTGCATACACGTGTAAGTCGCGTGACAATGCAATACTATGATGAAATGATAATGGAGCTGGAAGGTGGTCATAGGAACTGTAATGGAACGACGTAACCCCATCGAGTTTCGGCTCGTTTGATCTGTCATGGCGAGTAATTTGAATGTTTAGTTCTTTTTATTAACATTAATATAATAAAAGTTTTTAAAGCTTTTTTATCTACTTGTTTACATTTCACTTCTTTTGTTATTGAGAATGATCGAAAGCCAATCTAATCTAAAGTCTAAGCGCAGTGTGACACAGTGACGTCGGCCGGAGACGTGTCTTCTACGCGCGCAGCCGACCGGCTCCGATTACGTGTCTGTGTGAACGGACCCTTGACCAATTGCAAGACAAGATATTGAAATTATATTTTGTATTTCATGATATATGGCAATACCATCAACAAATATGCTTTATCGAATTATAATTTTACCCCTTTTTTATTGTAAACATTTTCTAAGCAATTTCCATACAGGTGTCATGGATCCGACATCGTGACATTCATCTTCTTACGTCTGGCAGAATGACTTACACCTCGGATCAAAGGTTCATAAGTGTCCACAATCCTCACACCGAAGATTGGATACTGAAAGTAAGTACAATGATTATATATTGCATTTCTTCTCATATACTTAAATATTTCAATGATAAATTCGCTATTTGACGCAAACGTTGGACCTCGTACGTAAATTGATCGTATGTTGCGGTAGACCTCTCAGGTAGCTTAATTGAAGTTTCGAAGTAGTGTTTCTTACTGCCATGATTCTATGGTAGGACCAATAATGTGGTCAAGGTTGGAGGAGTCTCTTTTCTTTCTGGCGGTTTAGGATCAGGTTCAATATACGTCTATATAATTTCATGAAATTAAATTCGTGAAAATACAAGATGTTAATGTTTGCGAAAATTACGTTGTCGACACGACGAAATCCTGTAGCGTTCACTAGAAATTGATAATAGAGTTTCCGAGTACCTAATAAATAATGTAAAGTTAGCGAATCAATAAATTTAAGTATAAACTTGGCACATAATAGTAGTAAAGTAGGTCAGTAGCCATTAGTAAATTCAAAATGCTTATTGTCCAGATAAGGTTCCCGCAGCGGCGCGACTCCGGCATCTACGAGTGCCAAGTGGGGACCACGCCGCCCATCGGACATCGCATGTACCTCTCTGTCGTCGGTAAATTGCTTTCTAATGGTTCAATGAAATGCCTGCATTCGCAATTTTTTTCGAAGATGCAAACTAGCAAGCCACCCACGTAATGCTAAGTGATGACCCATAGATATCGGCAATGCGTTGTGACGCATCTACAATTCACATGATTGTTTTTTTGCATCACATTGCCAGCATTGATAGAGAATAGAGGAGAGACACCTATTGTACACCACATCTACCTTTCCATAGTTGATACATTAATTTCTAACTTATACGAAAATACTTCTTTCGACGAAGGAAGCAAACTAACTAGCACGTAGTTTATGTGATGATATATGACCACCGCTAGCCATCAACATGTCAAGAGATACGGGTGTTGCTAGATTTGATGTGAATAAGAGGAAAGAACAGAAAGGAAAGGATATTCAACCATACGACATATTTGATAATACAATCGTGTATAAAAAAAATATTCTTAAATCGACTATCGAGTCGATTTAAGAATATTTTTCTTAATGTGTCATAATCGCGCAACACTGACAAATCATTTTGAAGCAATTAATGTGTGTCAGACGTGTAACAAACATATAGCTACAGTTTAAGGTGCTGTTGAAATGTCAAAAATAAATGATACAATAATGTAAACAGAACCATTGACGACAATCCTGGGTGGACCAGAACTGTTCATCAACATGGGCAGCACCATCAACCTGACCTGCGTCGTGCAGCACTCGCCGGAGCCACCGCCTGCGATACGGTGGACGCACCATGACGAGGTAAGTCTTGATTTGAAGAAAAAGTTTTAACGATTATTATTTAACGTAGAAATGGCACAACGAGTAAGCGAATCATCTAGTTAAGTCACCACGACATCCATGCCGTCCGCAATAACCAAGAGAGATGCAGATATATTACCAGTCTTTATGTTAAACAGATGGGGTTAGATGAGAAAAACAATGTGGTGTGATTCACATCAGAATCAAGGTACCAAAATTGCCCGTAGAATTGTTTAACTTAAGTGACTATAGGCCAGCTACGTTAGTTGCAAAATGGATGCAATCAATAGGTCCTGGAACTACAGCCTCACGCTGGACGACGAAGCGTATTTTGACCTACCACTAGATGTACAGATGACCTGGTTAAGGTTGCAGATGAATGTAGACGGCAACGGACTGACTATTGAGAGAGCAGACCGGCAATGGATGTCTGCTAGGTCATTATGATAATGAGAATAAACGATATAACTAATGTTGGGGCCCTTCCTGGCTCCCTAGCCAAACGAGCAAACGGTTCACCTCATGGTTAATGAACATTGCTACTCAGTTTGATTAACTTAAGCTTTTCTGTTGAAGTAATAGAAGTGTGTTAACTTTTAACCATATTGCTTAAAGTTTAATCATAAAAAATATCCTCGTTTGCGAGTCCCTCGCAAAAGCTTGAATCGTTGCCAAAGTGAACACCGCCGTGCACCGCTCGTTTGGCTTAACTCTAACGTACGATAACAATTTTCCTCTGATGTAATGCTACCGTGTACCAGAATTAATAAAGAAATGTAACGAATGTTGTCCAGATATGCAGGGTACTATTGTTTATTTTATTAATAAAATGTCTATCGCCTGTTTAGGAGATCAATTACGACTCTCCACGTGGGGGCGTGTCAGTGATAACCGAGAAGGGAGAGACCACGACCTCACACCTGCTGGTCCAGAAGGCCAAGGCGCCTGACTCCGGCCGGTACACCTGCGCCCCTGCCAACGCTAACCCAAGATCTGTAATCGTCCACGTGTTAAGTGGTAAGCAAATTTGGATATAATTTTAATAACTATCTCCAAGTTTTAATGCATTACTAAATTTGCGTTTTTTAAACTACTAAATTCTACTTTAGTCTTGGGCTATTAAGTTATCAACTGTATAATGAGCCATTTCCGCACTACTCGGTTGCAGTGTAGATTAAAAAATTATAGTTGAAAATGCTTTCTTTCTCAAGGAGAACATCCGGCCGCGATGCAGCACGGCGGTCAACTTCGCCTTCAATATCCCGTCTCCGCGGTGCTTCTCAGCGTCATAGTCACGCTAACGGGTTGCTAGTATAAGAGTTTGGAAGTCATTGTATTGTACAATTAGGCACAAAGTGGATACTTAATGATAATTTACATCGTATAGGTGTATTTAGCGATATAGAAACAATACGTTTAATATCTTTTGAATTGAATGAATTATGGTCCAGATATTTCGTTGTATTGTCACTAGTCCTGTTAGTTTATCATGTTCGTAGCTAGTTAGTTTAGTTTTTGTAAAACGATTAAATTTCTCAGTTTTAGACACTATCATATTGCTTTGAAATTTTAACTAATATTTTTCTTTGTAAATGGTAATTTTGTGATAAAAATTCGTTGGGAGCCTTCATTACGCAAATGCAAAATGTGATGTGTAAAAACAACGTAAACTTTGTAATATAATTACTAATTAATTGATAGTAAAGGCTTGAAAATTAAAACAAAGGTTTGATCATTTATGAAAAATAAAAATTATAAATTAAATATTCCATAAATATTGCAATTCCAAAGACGAAAAATGTATTAAATATTTTATTGCAAATCTTTTAACGCTTGAGTTACAATAACTTTTATCACATTCTTTCATAAGTTGATCAAGAAAACTGGTTAGAAAACACATTGATTACTTAGTAATTAATATGTTGTATTAAAATTTACTGATTCTTGTTCAGATTAACCGCGACCTTTATACTTTAGTTATTTCATAAAATAAATTGGAAATAAAATAATTGGACTAGAAAATTGTACTTTAAACGAGAGGAAATGTTCCCTATTAATACTAAAAAAGGGATATATTTTAAAAATAAACAAATCTGTGGCTATGCGTTTATAGTTATATGAAATATTTTTGCCAAAAAGAATGGGAAGGCTTACAATACAACGTTAAAATCTCTCGTTCACTTAATTGTAAAACTCAAAATTATTTATGCTACAAAATACACCTGCGAAGTTAACATTCCTAAACACAATTGAAAATATATTTTGCATCATGCATTTAATCGCACCGTTACATCCATAACTTTTTTTATGTAAGAAGGTGGCAAACGAGCAAGCGGATCACCTGATTTTAAGTGACCGCTACACATAGACATTCGCAACAAGCAAATGTGTTGCAGATGCATTGCCCACATTAATGGACAGAGGAGGGCACAGACAGGAAAAAGTATATTTCCTTTTCCCCGCCAACTCCCCGTCCAATACTCTTCCCCTTCCCATCCTATCCGTATGAGGAAAGGGTGGGAAGGGAAAGAGGACTGAGTTATTTATAACAATTAATAATTTAGTGACGCGACACCACGCGACGCGTATACTTTGTCGTCATACGTAGTCGCGCAACGAATATTGGTCGCGCGTTGTATCGCGCCGCGTCGCAGTGCGTGGCTCACCTAGGACAACTGGATTCTCTTTGGCTATCTCAATTCATAATGTATACTTCGAAATATTTATGTAACGTTTGTTATGCCGCTTAATTTTTTTTGCTAGATTTACTTATATAAGACTGTTTTGTACTTATGTAATTTAATTATAACAGAACTAGATCTTGTTTAGATTAATTTATTAAATAAATCACACGTTATTTATTAAATTAAAACAATTAGGTGTAATTAAATGTTATAAATTCTAAACATAAAGTTTAAAATTACGTAAAAAACTTTAAAATTACTTATAAGTTATTATTTAAACAATGTAAGGATTATAGAGCAATGCATCATCGATCGGAACAATATTATTGTGTATGGATAAATTAATTTTAACCAATAAGGCGAAAACTGTAAATATTTAGATATAAGAAGTTGTTTAAGCCAATAAATAAATTGCTCTATTGATAAATGGTTTTTACTGACAACAACCTGGGTTAATTACATCGTATTTTTATTATAATTGTAAAACATATAATTAAGTTTGAAATTGTTATTAATAGATGGCGGGAGCCGTAACCGACATCGCGCTATGATTATGACATATTATTACATTTTTCCTGACATTTTTATTTTTATGTCTAGTATTTTAGACTAACAAAGGGTTGATTTAAAAATGTGTGCGAAATATTATTGCACGTAAAAAAATTGTGCCCGTAAGCCAAACTGAATAGTTCAATATTCATTTTGTAAACAAGTTTATCAGTATCCGATAATCCTACTTACGTTGACCCTAGCATTAAGGACTTTGCTCTTAGTAATCGAGTCTTTGACTTAATGTTATTCCAATTTTGCAGAGTATTGTGGATCCAATAACAGAACAATATACGTTCTTAAGTGCCCATAAAAAGTTTTATCTTAGGACGTAAATATGGGGCAACGTCTGGTATATATCAATGCCATAATGAGGCTCGCTTATAAAAATCAGGAACTCCGGCATCACAATGAGGTCAGCATCGGAAATAAGAAAAACTAACGGTAAAGCGGCGGTTACAATGTAACAATGTTACATTTATAAATGAGACTAAGTAAGCAATGAATTCTAATCGTTGAGTGGTTGAATCTTCGTGTAGAAATGAAGTGATCTAAGTTCGATTTAACGCGGCATAGTTCACTGAATAAATGGTTAAATATTAGCAAAAAATATTGTAAACGGACATATGATGAGAGAATAGGGTTGTACATTCAGCGAATCGTGACTACAGCTATAAACTGTGCGGTGCACAAATGTCCCGGACACGAGCCCATCATTTGCTCGTTTTTCATATTCATTACCTACCCATAAAACGGTGCGCAATTTACAATTAATATGATTACTTCTTTTAATTTATTACGGGCACACGAACCCCCTTTCGGGTTTAAAAGAATGCATCGTCGGGGGTAAAGTAACTAACTTTTTAGTAAATCCATGTATAGAGATTTCCAGGATTTCCTGATCAAGATATCTCTGGAACCACATTGAGACTTGAAATTTGGAAAGAATATTACCTAGTACAGGTCAGCTACGAACGGTTTTTACGAAATTCCACTGGTGGGTGGATTGCGGGCGGAATGAAGTTCGCCGAGCTAGCTAATCTGAATAAATGACGTAACCTTGTTTCACTTATTATTCTTGGCGGAAGACTGGCACGATGCATTGCTGTGTTAAGGAGTAATATGTCGATTATGATCATCATGACAAGAAACAGAAGCAGTATTGGAGTGGGAACAGGAAGCCAGAGGCATTCATCATCGTATATAGCTTTTTGTGGACGAAGTAATTTGCAGCCCCAGGTACTTTCGACTGAACGCCATTACATACCAAGATTGGTTACAAGAAGAGATTGAAATCACTAAATGCAAAAATTTCAATCGAGAAGACGGGCTTAAACTGTCGAGTGCCTGGAATCCAGTCCTACAGCAATATAATAAAATGGAACAGCAGCCGACTTCGAGTACGCGCACAAGTGTGGTGACACACAGTGAGTGTGTTTTGTCGACAACGAAAAATAAAATCGAGTGCGGACTTAGCGTGCAGTAAGAAATCGAACAGTAGTAGTGGTCGCAGAATTAGAAAGAAGGTAGATCGATACGGCTACCTATAACATTTTTTCGAACTACCGCAACTGTGCCGAAATATTGGGAGCTCAAAAAGTCTAATCGTGGTAAGAATCTCTCTTACAAACCTTATAATTTGCAGCCCTCCGCGCATTAGGCCTCTTACCTCCCTAATTATACCGACGCTATCGTTTTAAATTGCCGATTGATATATCATTGGCATGATATTTACTAAGTATGTTTTTGTCCAGCCCTAGGTTCCAACTGTTATTTGAATAGTCTTTTTATATTGTAACGTTTAATTAACATCTAATTGGAACTAAGATGTAATGGCGTCGCATTGATGTTAAAAAATAAATCTTCGGCCCTTATTTGAATTAAAAATAATGCTTTGATTTTTTTAATACGTAAAAACGTAAACGTTTTTGTTGTTTTTATAAGATTTACGGTGTACAAAAAATCTTTTATCTGGTAAAAGTGGACCCAAGAGAATATCCCGTCTTTTTGTATCTTCATATCTTTGTAAATTATTAAATTTTGTTTTGTTTTGTTTTCTTAAGTGATGGCACATTATTATTTTACATTGTCACTGATTTATATGCGATGATATCGTTCGTTTTACTTACTAGATCTAGATATATTTACATTACATATTCCGAATAAAACTTATATTATTTCCAATTTATTTTGAAGCGTATGCGTAATGCTTCGTGCTCGTAAATAATTCATTATTCATTTAGAAAAACCAACAGTTCCTTGTCAAATCCTGCCAATCTCATTTCAAGTTCGGACTTGTATTAATGGTTTTTAGGTTAGGTTTCGTAGGTATTGTTCAGCTCTTCGCACTCGTTCCGTTGCTTCACAAAAGTCGAAAAATTAACATATTTCACTAAGCTACAGCAATTTTATCAATTCTACATGAAGATCCGGTGACGATTAAACGATTAAATTTCAATAAACAACAATAATAATAATATAAGAATAATCAGTTGTTGTTCCGTTCGCTCGCGCGACGTTGTCGATGGTGGGGGGGACATTCGAGCGATGCACTGGTGGCGGCCGGCAGTCTTGAGGGAACGAAGGGAAACAAGTGGAGCAGAAATAGTTTAAGTAAAATAAAGTGAAATACTGTGAAGTGATTCTGTGTGTAAGTCCCTTGGCCTAAAACTCTGTTAGGTCAGAAGCGGGATAGTCGAGAAAATGTCTTATTTTCTTGCCACGCTGACTAGGCCGGAAATCGTGAGTAGCAATATTTTTGATATTTTTGATATTGTTATAAATTGGAACTATCTTTACTTGAGCTAATTTTTAAATTGATTTTTTTATAACAAAAACCAACCACTCATCGAATAATGGAGTACTTTTATTTTCTCCTTTAAAAAAACAAACGGTATTTCTATTGTTAATGGTAAATAAGGTGACAAACGAGCAAGCGGATCACCTGATGCTAAGTGAGCGCTACCCATAGACATGCGTAACAAGCAAATGTGTTGCAGATGCGTTGCCTGCCTTTAATGGACGGAGGAGGGCATAGACAGGGAAAAGGATATTTCCCTCCCTGTCCAATCCTTTTCTTGTTCCCATTCTATCCTTAAGGATCAGAAGGATAAGGATAGATCCTGAGGAAATGGTGGGAAGGGGAAGCGGACTAAAATTAGGGCTCCGGCACCTCACTCATCAGACGAAACGTAGAGCAGTTCTACTTGACACCTGTTTTCTATGATTATTTAAAAAAAATATGGTAATAGTATAGTTATAGTTTATTTTTCTATTGACTTACTTATAGGAATGAACGGTTTTCTTTTCTCATTTATCAATTTTTTAATATATATTGACCATTATCTTGTTCTACTTTGTGTGGTTACTCCTTGCCTCACCTACATTTAAATAGAGAGGTAACGTAAGTCTTGTTCTAATAGGAATATAGAAATAAATGGCTTATTGCAGACACGTAATTCATTATATTACTGCTACGGTCCTATATGATGTATTATTCGACATACCACATTATAACAAATCTGTATAGATATGAGACTCGTATCACGTATCACATGATCACTCTGCACGGTCTATTGACATTGGAACTGTTTATAATTTGAATAAATTGTTATTGTAAGTCTCCTGGCCTAAAACTATCAATTCTAACTTAAGAACAAACCTCACGAATTATAATTATCGTAATAATTCTTTTTGATTTCTATTCGATTCTGTCGTATATATGTTATTCCTTGAATGGATTTAGAAGTGAGGAAGCCATAGAGATATAAAGTAAGTAGAAGTAGACCTAGGATTCTCTCTATGGATTACTTATTTTTATAGTCTTGAGTTTACTTTATAAAAGTCAAACAGAACAAGCTTCAACTCGTGTATAAACAAAACTTTGGTTGTGAATCTCAACACCAAAACAAGAAAAAAACTTGGCTCTTGATTTATTTATCTATGTTTCGCGAACCGCATGCGAGAATAAAATATTCCCGATTGTTACACTGCCAAGAAGAAATGTGGCTGTTCGTAAGTTGACCGCAATAATATCGCAGAAATATGATTAAGAGTATATACGAAAAACCTATTTTTAAAAAAGAAAAATGCTATTGAGCCTACAGTTTACACGGGAGTAGATGTTTTTACTGGAAGAAAAAGGCAAACAGGCATTTTAATACAGGGGACAGGGATTTTAACAGACCGCTACCCACAGGCGCGAAAAAATGAGTTGCAGATGCGTTCCCCACCTTTAGTTATAGAGGAGAGGGTTTAACATAAAAAGGAGATTTTCTTCTACCCATGTCCTCACCGGCTAAACCCACTTTCCATCCATTCCTTGTTAGAAAAGCATGGAAAGTGAAGAGGACCAGGATAAGGCCTCCAGCACCTCATCCATCTTCCAAAAAGCAGAATCCTTCGACTTCACATCTGTTTTCTGCGAGGTCATGGTATTTTATAAGTAGATCCGGCCCATTAGTGCAACTGACATTATTGTTCCGGGCTCTACCACTTATGATTTGTAATGTAGAGTCAGGCTACGGAACCTTAGTCATTTGCAAATCCATTCCTTTATTAAGTTATAAACACAAACATAATAATTTATACTTTTTATATGTTTTCATATATTAAAAAGAATAATGAATACTACTAGCTAATATGATGTTTGAATCGAATATATATTGTCAGTAACTGGTACAACCAAATGTTGAACTTAATGTGCGGAACCTTTCTGTACCGTGACTATACTTAAACTGGTCTTATTTCTTTACAAAATTAATATCATATCGGCTACTGCAAAAACTTCTAAAGACAGACCATCAATTTGCATGTCCTTAATCGAGAGTCGTATTGCATATAGTTACTTTCTGTACCACGTTCTAGTCCCGTACCCGTATAATCCGGAGAGGTAATAGACAAAGCAACGACACACTATTCCGCAAGCTCACAATCTAAATCCATGAATAATCGATTGGCTCATGCCATCGTGATGAATTCACTATCATCTCGATATAGTAATATGGAAATGTAAGTTTTACGTAAATTAATTTCCTATTATATATATATATATATGGCCTCTAAAAAGACGTTAATGTTTTAATTATAACAATGGTCTTTTTCTTTGGTGACTTGTCACCGTTTGCCTAGAAGAGGCATCTACAGCTACACCGGGAGAGCAGAGCGTAGAAGGCGAGAACTAATTAATAAAATTAAGAGTAGCTTAGCCCGAGGGCTCGGGCCGTTACTTTATTATTATAACCGAATTGGTAACAATAAGCATGATAATGGTTTATTATATTTACGAGAAAACTACACATTGGAATAAAACTAATTCTTAAGATTAATTTTTGTTTTACGATTTTGTTCCCGATTCGCCAGTAACTTTGACATCGGGAGGTCAGATACTCCAGGGTCTTTAGACGATTAGACGACCCGCGTTTTTGATGTGTGTCCTTTGCATGTTATCTGTGTCGTCATGAGTGCTTTAAGTTCGAAACGTCGGGGACAAAATCTTAAAATAAATATAAATATACACTCACGCCCGTAACCCGGAGGGGTAGGCAGAGATAGACTTCAATTTGGCGCGATCCTGGCACACGCTCGCTTCTTCTACATCCATACGTCTACGCGTACAACTTCGTCTGTTACGGGTTTTCCTTAAGTTCTCCTAGGACGTCCCCTAACAACACTGCCACTCACTTTAGCAACATGATTTTTTTTCAATATTCAACTATTAAGGCAATTTTATGAATTATGTTAACATGCTTTTAGCTATTACAGAGGCAAGATTTAACAGTAGCTGCCAATTTCTTTATTATCATTTAACATAAGTCTTGTAAAAACTTTGAAGCCTTCCATTGCCTGTTTCCTATAATGGTCTGGTCGAAGCCTGTGAAGGCTGTTATAAAGTCACATCGCTCATATATAGTGTTAGGCATCTTCTAGTTAATTGTAAGCCTGATATTTCTTATATTTGTCATGAGACATTCTTTGCCGATTCTTTGAATGATTAAAATACATAAAATAACTTTATATTAAATACAAAGTCATGCACATACAAAGTATACACACACACTACTTAATTGTACTATGTCTTGCAGTTTTTAAATATAACAATAAATGATTGTTATTTATTTACATAAAACTTAGTAATTAACGTGGCGTTAATTACAACGTATTTATCAAATTAAATGTAGGGAGCAAGCCGAGCGAATAATTTTTCGTTGACTTATTTTCAGGTACAAAAAAAATCTCTTCAAATCTCCACGCGATTAAGAATCAGGTCAGAGGGTCCAGCCGTTTGTTTTGTTACGTGCTTCTAACATTTACTGTGACACATTTCCTTGAGATTGTTATGCCTTTTTATTTGATATTATATGGTCGATTGTGTAAACACTGTATTCATGTATTGTAAGGTGTATACATTTTTCTATATCCAACATTATTGTCTTAATTCCATAGATACGGTCTAAGATAAATTGAAGTCAACTGAGATTAGTTTTCAGTAATCCTAAATATTTTTAGGACTTCCTCAAAACTAAGCGGTTAAATTCTGAAAGCCGTCTAGTTACAAGAAAAAGAACAGAATGCAGAATATTTCGCGTCTTATTTTCACTCGGTGAACAGTTTGAAAACACCGAGCTGAGATCCCCCCGAAAAGTCCAGAAGGGGTGGCGATAGCGGCGCGTGGCGAGATAGACTCGGCGCTCGTGCACGTCGACCAGGTGAACGCGCGCGACGTGCGCTGGGCGCTCGCCCGCCTCTAGCCCGGTAGATACTCGGTAGGCCCGGACGGTATCCCACCTTTAGTTATTAAAAATTGTCGTGAAGTTTTTGTATTGCCCCTTTTGCATTTGTAACCGTCGACGATGTCGAGTGCCATGAATGTTAAATGTCATATATTTATATATGTATATAGACATGTTTTGTTGTAGTGAGTCGAAATTCACAGAGGTTGCATTTAAATGTGTGAAGGACAACGTGAATTTAATTGTTTAATTGTTAATTGCTTGTATTATTGTGTTTATACCGTTTTTTTTAATCATTGCTTATTGTTATGTGTACACTTAACTTTATTTAGTTATTGTAAATGACAATGAAAGTATTTGTGGTAAATTTTGTGTTGTATTATTGTAAATAAATAAATGTAAATCTAAATACAATAAATTTACTCTTAACAAAATAAATAAATAAATCTGACGTCATGACTCTTCGTTGTTATTCTTAGTGACATCATTCCGAACCCGTTACTGGCTTCCCAGTTATTGTACATATCTTGACTTAAGTGTGAGCTTAAATATTTTAACGTTATGACGTAGGAGCGATGATAAGTCTATTAACTTATCTCTTGGTCAGTTTTCCCTATTGATGATTTTAAAAACTAGACGCACCGTACCATCGACCGATGTGATAAAATCTTACATTGCCTACTTTCTCTCTTGTTTGAAAATAATGGTAGTTGAAAAGTTGCTATAGACTGGCTTTTGCCGAATTAGATAACATCACATTTCAAGCAAAACAGCTTTGCCAAGAATAATTCGAAGCAATTCGAAAATATGCAACAAAATATACGCTACAATTATTAAAGACTTGCTATCCAACACTTATTGGAATGCGAGAGGACCAGACGGGATCGTGAGTTGTTTCTCAAAGATTTCAAGCTCAACACAATGGACCTAGGGCTTTTACAGTCCATCTTATATGATCCGCATTCTGACGCGGCTAAACGGCTCTGTCAGCCCGTTCCCTGAATAATTATTCTAAGTGTATACATATATGTAATTTTGAAGTTTGAAAAGGTACTATGGGGTTGCCGTGTCCTATTTGGATAAAATCCCCATAAAAATAGATTTAAAAAAATAATATTTAAGACTTAATCTTACCTATTGAAAGTAAAATTGACCAACACCCTTCTTACAAACAGGACCAAATACTGATTAATATATTTGATTTATAACCAAACAAGAACATTAATTGCGCATTGCTTAAAGATTCATTAGACAACAATTAGGCCTGAAGCAACTTTTAGTATGATAATTAACGAAGGTTTATAAGGCATATCAGGAAGTGACCGCCATAGAATGCTGGCAGACATCGATGAGATTATCCCCTAAAAATAATCAAGTTTAATTGTTGCCATTCCACTAATTTCAGGAAATAAACATGGTAATTGTTTCAACTGGCAACATTAGGCCCAACGACTAGTATAAGTATATTGTAAAAGCCGGGTTGGAAATATAATAAAGATTTTATTAACTTATACGGGTGTATTAATTAATTATACCCACTAAATATAATAGTAATAATGATGTATTAGGTTTTTTATAAATGCAACATATGTGGCGTGTACATAGGTCTCTCGTGTTCCTGAACCTCGAGGTATCTTACTAGTCCATAATATACCAAACACATTATTCATGTAGGTACGTTCAGATCTGGCGAATACGCTACGATATCGCAGGTCGCGTGTTGCGCGCGTGCATTTTATGGTCGTGCGTCGTTCTTGCGCCTCCCGCGCGCTGTTCCATAGCGCCTCAAGCGCGGCGCGTGTTCTGTGATTTACTTTTTGAACAATTGCAGCATCTGCAAGTGTGTGATCTGGACGCACACTAAAATCGAGGCTAAAAACGTGACATCACTATATAAAGCAGGCGATCCACTATTGCTATCTTCTAGTATACAAAAAGTTGTACATTCTGCAAGTATCTTTAAAACATAAAAATGTACTTAGATAGACGAGGCAACCACTCTAATGACAGAGCAATTTTACAAAGCAGTCGCTTAATCGTACGGATAAACGTAATGGGGCCGTTCCGACCTTTGTCCGTTAAGTTGCGACTATAATAATTTGAACTGTCGCTAACGGACTGTGTAACAACAGCGATATCACTCGCCTAGTAATATGTATGCATATATTTTCTCCTTATATAAAATACTATATCAATGCAACATAGCCTAATGTGCTCATAGATTTCTTTTGAGGCGAGAATTTAAAAATATTTTTTTTAATTCTTGCCCTAAAGGCCTATAGTAGGGGATATGACTTTTTCCCCTACTGTAGGCCTTGTCACACGGCCTGATCCCAAGCTAAGCAGAGCTTATACTATGGCAACCAGATAACTGATATACTACACATACTACTTTTGTTTTTTAAATACACACTTAAATAGATAATCACACCCAGACTCAGGACAAACAGACATGTTCACGCACACAAATGTCTGCCCTAGGTGGGAATCGAACCCACGACCTGTGGCGTGAAAAGCAAGTATCTTACAAACCACGCCAAACGGCCGTCAGTGCTTGTTTAAAGCATATGAGAAACCACATCCCTTTACAATAGAAGTAGGATTCGTAGTTTTAGTAGTAGTTTTAGTTTTCCTATTAAAATAAAATTAAAAAAATATATCCGTACGATGTACATTAATAATACTGGGCCTTCGTATCGTTATCGTAAAGGCAATAAATTTTAGAGCCATGATATACATCATTCATCTCTCCACGCGGTAGTGAAGTGTAGGGACCTTATTGTAAATGCTTTAGACACTCTTAAATGTTAATTTCATTTAATATCATTCATCGATTGTTTAGAAAGATTATAATTTATATACCCTGTCTCACCTTTTTAGAAGCAAGCGTTATATAATATTGCGAACACTTGCTTGATTCAATTTGACAATTGTCAATTCAATAAATTAATTAATTAATTAATATATCAATAATTAAAAAAATACAAATACATTACATATTATTTGTAATGCATACTGTTTTAATTAAAAAAAGATACTTATGGTAAGAATAATTTGACCACAAACATTACAATAGTCAAATTAATTTCTACTCCACCTGTACGTATATTGCTTTTGTCTGACTAACAAACAAACAAAGGCACATAATAGCGGACGAAAGCTAGTTTGTAACAGATTCAATGTCAAGTTAACCCATCTCCACTTGATTTATTGCTTGTGAAATACTTTGCCGTTAGACTTGTATGGGCAAAAGCCTTGTCTGCAGATGTTACATGAAAGGTGGCTTGAGTTTGACAGATATTAATCTGCTGCGAATTCAGTGTAGTTGTAACAAGACTTCTTGGAAAATGTTAAAGTTGTATGTTTGATAAATAGGACATGTTTTTAGGACTCTTTTATTAAACTGCGTAGGACAAAACATTCTAATCTACATTTTCCGTTATGAACAGATCGCGAATAAGCGCTCCCGTAAGATAGACGATGCCCATAAGATGGACCTACAATCTAGGGGATTTATATCAAGATTTCGGGAGGCACCGGATGACGGTAAAAGACCGACCGATTAATTCAGCCAGCAGTGTAACGTTGTGGGTGATAGTAATTATAATAACTAAACATTTTCACATCTCAAATTGTTTGTGTAAAATTAATTTAGTGATAATTTGATCTTTAAGATGAAGTGAATTCGATAAATAATTATGCCTTTAATTATTAACATATTTATAATTAACATAACACAACCCTAAACATACATGACGAAAATTATTTTAGGTTAACTTTTTGTATGAACATTTATTTCACATAAGGCATTTCATCATTTAACAGTGGTAGAGTCCGCAACAAAAAAATCAGTTGCGTGAATCGGCCGGCTCGACCGGTGAAATACCACGACCTCTCAAAATACAGGGGTGAAGTAGGAGTATTTTATACTTCCGCGTTTCGTCTGATGAGTGAGGTACTGGAGGCTCTATATCACTTCTCTTCCCCCTCCTATCCCTCCCATCCTTCTCTACACAGGGTAAGATGGTAATGGGAAGAGTATTCAGACCCTCTGGAATCATTTACCTATTGCGAAAGATTATGGGTAGCATTTGAACAGGTGACCCTTGTTCCATAAAAAAGCCGCCGCACAGGTGACGGCGTTAAAACGTTGACGGGACGGAGACTGCAAGTGATTTACACTAAACACTGACGATGAATTTAATGCGAACATACCGGTACAGTGACTCGAAACTAACGTGGGCATGCATGTATCACCGCGACATAGCTTTCTGGAGCGCACGGATTGGCGGTGGCGGCCACGGATGTACGGACGGAACCCGCGCATCCGTGACGTGATAAATATTTTCTATGAAACGATATAACTTCCCGTCCCCTTCCGTTCTGGTAAAATTCTGTTAGGTATATTTAAGTAGGTATTATATCTGTGCGAAAACATAGTCTAAACTTCTGTAATCAGTGACCTAATAGGTAATACACAGTAAGGAAATTTACGCCTAGGAGTGCTGTAATGTTACCTATGATTATTGCGGCTGTGTTAGGATTTAAATAAAGTTAACATAAAGGTTCAACTAACCTGTTTTGCCATTTGTACTCCTTTATGTTACAGTAATTTCTAAAAGAGTCCTCGTATTTTAAAACAATGGTTATTTATAACCATCGCGTGACTACGAACAATAACGTTTTTTATTCTTTATTATGCTTGACTATGCTTACGTATTTAGTGTGGTGACCGATAATTTGTTTTTATAACGATCCTGGTGTTTGATAATGTAATTTATTAATTTAACTTTAAAAGTGTTAAAACGTTTTGGTAACAAAAATATATTTTTTTTAATCCTTATTACTTTCATGTTTCTAATCGCGGGTTTACACTGCCGAAAATATTGTCAGTTGTTTTTTAAAGAGAAAAAGAAAGAAAAAACCTTGTATCGCGATTTATACGCCCACGGTAGGAATCGGAAAATATCGACCTTCAATTCATTACACCGAGCCATAGCATGGTTGCATTCTTGATAAATTCCTCATTACATCTCACACATAGACGAGCAAATGTTTTTACCTTATGCGTCTTTTCGGCCGATAGTCCTCCGCTGCTGTAGTAGGCTTCGTTCGTATCAATTACTTCACGACATGTCTTTTTGTTAGAAGGCAAAAGAGGAAGCGGTGTACCTGATGTCAGGTGACCATCGCTACACAACGACCACAACATTTAGCTCTGAGCTCTGCCACCTCGATTTTTTTTATATAGCATAAGGGGGAAAACGAGCAACGGGTTGCTTAAAACTATCCATCCACAACAGCAGAGGAACTGCAGATGCTTTGTCGGCCTTTAAGAAAGGAGTACGTTCGCTTCTTGAAGGATCCTAAGTCGTATTGATTGGAAATACACTTGGCGACAGAACATTCCACAATGCGGCTGTGCGAGGCAAGAAATTACGCACCGCACCGTAGTGAAACTGTAAACACTTGAAGACTCACAGTGAGACGTCAGTCACCAAAAGGACAGTTACCTGTGCCATCGTGAATCGGCAAACTTCCGAAGCGAGCTACCTTAAGAAAACTAATCGAGACACAACAATGTATTTTGTTAACAGTTCATCACCCTGCCATCACCTGTACCCACTTCATGTTCACGAATATCATTCAATCACTCCACTCCTTTCTCAATTATGTCATCTTTTACGCAATCCGCCCACATTTTCCTGGGCTATATATATTTTATTAAGTCACACTAATATTCAATTAAATTTACAAAAGAAAATTATTAAATTAACACGCGACGTCCAAAATTAAACAGCCAAGGTGTTAAAGAATAACATCTAATATTTTTTCAACACGTTAACTTAATATCTTTATAACAATCGTGATTTAAATTTAAACACGACACTTGTTAAAAATAAATTCTCTTATAAACATTACAATCGGCACGCAATACTGCTTATCTTACTGCTGAATAATTGGGCATATTGTTCGGCGTCCTCTTATTTATATTAATATATAGCCCCAAATCTAGTCCTCTTCGAATTCCCTTCCCATGCTTTCCTTATTAGAAAATGATGGGATGGGGATTCGACGGGTATGTACGTTCCCTCCTCTGTCCATTTAAGGTAGCAACATATTTGCAACTCGTTAGCTTGTTGCAGATGACTATGGGTAGCGGTCATACAACTTGTTAGCTTGTTGCAGATATCTATGGGTAGCGGTCATGCAACTCGTTAGCTTGTTGCAGATGTCTATGGGTAGCGGTCATGCAACTCGTTAGCTTGTTGCAGATATCTATGGGTAGCGGTCATGCAACTCGTTAGCTTGTTGCAGATGTCTATGGGTAGCGGTCATGCAACACGTTAGCTTGTTGCAGATGTCTATGGGTAGCGGTCATGCATCCCAAGAGCCATAACATTCTGAACACTGATCTCATTCTATTTAAATTGTGTATATAAGAATAATGGGTTCTATTCCTATCCATTAATTAATTAATGGCGTGATATAATTGAGTATAAAATATGATGTTAGTCAGCATGAGTTAAATAATTTTGATTGGCCAAGCAAAGTTCATGCTCAAAGACAATTATATATTTAATTTATTACACTTTCTCGTGTTTCATGAAATTAGCTTTTCCAACACCTCATCATAATATTCTGCTTACAAAAATATGAATTGAATTACATTTTTTTATTTTTTTTCGCTTTCTATTATTATTGGTTGTAAAACAATACTGGTTGTATTCCACGATATTAAAAAAAAATAACCCAAGTAACTTCGGAATAACGAAGCGTTTTAATTAATAAAAAATTGACTTTGTATTAGGTTGTCACGTAACAAGAGGATATATATTTATTACACATATCTTACCAGTAATCCGCCCCGACATACAGCGCTAAGTATGTTGATCCGACTTTCACAGGACTACCATTCCATGGAGCGTCGCCGAAGCGACCGAAGAGCTCGGCGTCCTCCCAATCCGGTTATGATAATAAAGTAACGGCCCTAGCCAAGGCTCCCTCTATAGAGGGAGCCCTCGAGCTAAGTTACTCTTAAAAAGGCTTAGGCTAGGCTCCCTCTGCGCCCTGCCGCCTCGAGCCCGCTGCTCCCTTATTAATTGATAGTTCACTATTTTGGCGATAATGGCTTTCAAATAAAAAATAGATATACGCTGTAGTGGGTTACCTTGAAGGACTATTTAGGGTAAACATTTCCATTATGCATTATATATGTGTAACTCTAACAGTTTTTGCAGCGCGCCTTAGTTGACGCTTGTCGTTATATTTCGAACAATTCACACAGTATATTTAAAAGTTATAACCTATCTATTATTCTGATGTATAAGGTATATTATTGTAAAGTTTCATTTAAATCCATTCAGTAGTTTTTGCGTGGAAGAGTAACAAACATCCATACATACAAACTTTCGCATTTATAATATTAGAAGGATTTTGGTTACGTTTCACTGAGTTAAGTTGTTTTAAGACTTAAATCACAAGTTCCCACAAAGTTTTTGCATGAAGACAGTAAGGGTGGGGTACAATTTAGGTCATCTGATGTTATTTTTTCCTAGAGAATAAATAAAAACGCTTAGCAACCGTAACGCGCTTGTGAAATGTAGGTTACGAAATGGATTTCATCGAAATCGTGTCAATAAGCTAGCTCTCTTGTTTCTTAAATATCACTTAGAAACTAAGTTAAGTGACGCGGTATAAGTTAGATATAGATAAGTCATGGCAAGTCAAGATATTGTATATGTCACCGTAAAATTGTGAGACATAATATATATAGATGAAAAATTGTGAACTGAAGTAATTATTTACAATTTGACGTGACGTGACGTGACGACAAAACTAATCAATAAACATATTTTAAGCAAATTAACTTACAATTACATAGTGCAATATTACAAGGCAAGATATAAGTTCACAATGTGACGATTTCGCTTCTATAGATTATAAACTATCGAGAAAAAGTAAATTAAATTCTAACATGTTATTTTGGTTAAGAATTTTACGACGTGTTAAAATATCGTCACATTACAAAATAACAATCTTGGCAGTTGTACGGTAACATATATAACTATATGTCGGTGCAAATTCTACTAATATTTATATTGTTTCTAATATCGCAAGAGTGGTAGAGCCCCCAAGAACGTTTGTCGCACGAATTGGCCGGCTCGACCGGTGAAATACCACGACCTAACAGAAACCAGGCGTGAAGTAGAAGTACTCTGCGTTTGGTCTGATGAGTGAGGTGCCGGAGGCCTAATTTCAGTCCTCTTCCCCTTCCCACCCTTTCCTCATACGGATAGGATGGGAACGGGAAGAGGAATGGACGGGGAGGAGGTTGGCTGGGAAAAGGAAATATCCTTTTTCCTGTCTACGCCTTACTCTGTTGTATTTGTTGCGGATGTCTATACTATGGGTAGCGGTCGCTTATAATCAGGTGATCCGCTTGCTAGTTTGCCGCCTTCTTCCATTTTTTTGATCTTGTTTGCCGCCAAGTTTGTTTTCCAGAGGCTTTGTGAACACTTTAACAAATGCCAGGTGCTTTGGTTAATATTCAAACAATATCATGATATATCACAATTATCTCTGATTATCCCAGAGTTAGTTCGAAAGTATTAACATAGTCGCATAAAGGTCGCGAATTAAACAGAAGGTCTGTCTGAATTTGAGGTCAGAGCTATTGAAGCGATCCAGGTTTTTGATTACAATGCAATGTTTTTTACAAGGTATCCTAATATTATGAATGTGAATGTAAGTTTGTTTGTTACGCTTTCACGCGAAAACTACTCAACCAATCATCATGAAACTTTGTACACATATTCTTGGAGGTATTAGAAGTAACATAGGTTAGTTTTTTATGAAGAAAAAAAAGTATATAAAAAGTGAAGTATGTATGTTCCGACTCATTGTCATGACTCCGAAATGGCTGGACTGATATAGATGAAATTTACAGGGATTGCCCAGATTGGCACATTCCTGTGTTTGGTAGCGATCGGATCAACATAATTAGCGGTGCCCGGGCGAAGCCGGGGCGGCTCACTAGTATTATATAATTAAATTTGTTTTCCAATATCATATATATAAGAACAAACAGATAGGATGCGTAGATATTTAACTCCATCTTGAATAGCTCGGGCGTCGGGTGTTAGGGTAGGGAGAATGACACGTCGCGAAATACATTAGGACATTACAAAATATAATCTTGGATCGATAGTACAGTAAGTAGACCGGCTTCATGTAACGACACTCCACCAAAAACGTAGCTCGTATCCACGATGCAACCCGATTGCCGTCACTCTTCGTAATGTAATGACCGCTACCAGGTTCCTCGTGACACTAGAGCTTGCGGTTGTGTCAGAGTGAATGACACCTCGAACGTTTTAATCGTCAATGTACTCTCCATTCGGCCAGTCCCCGGTATATATAACTTTGTATGAAAGGAGATGAGATTGTTAAAATGTTTTTTTTTTTTAAATAAGTATGGGATAAAATTAATGAAATCACATTTGACGACTGGATGTTAATATTTTCCCTTCGTCCAGGATACTTGAATTAAATAATAAATATTATTACTAACATTTATGGCTGTAATTTGCTAATGCTTTTGAATATCAAGCGAAGGAGAAATTGATCTACAGTCAGAGACCAAGATTAACAATTTAACAGTGGTAGAACCCCAAGCCGAGGTCCCCTTTCGGGGGCCCTTAAGCCGAGTCCCTCCATGGAGCGTCCGCCGAAGCGACCTGAGAGCTCGGCGGCCTCCCAATCCGGTTATAATAATAAAGTAACGGCCCGAGCCGAGGTTCCCTCTATGGAGCGAGCCCTCGGACTAAGTTACTCTTAAAGAAGCTTAGGCTAGGCGCCCTCTGCGCCCTGCCTTCTCGAGCCCGGTGTAGCTGTAAATGCCTTCTCTAGGCAAACAGTGACCTCTCGGTCACTTAACATTAGTTTAACTGCTTTCTCGTTTGCTATCCAACTGATTTGCTAAAGGGAACGGACGTAGTTTATGCATTTAAAAGATCACGAAGTAGCTTATATAATCCTCAACCGTAACATGATTTTGTGGTAAAATTGAAAAATATCTTCCATCAAAGACCCCTTTCTTCGCCGGTAAGCGCTGAGCAGAATTAATTAATCGCTTTACAACTCGTTACAGCCACACCTGATACCAGCGAGGGAAGTAAAATAAAATAATAGGAACAAAAGAATTACTTGATTATTTTTTATCCATCAAAATATATCGTTCGAATGTGAGAAACAAACGAAAGCAACAATGTAAGAAAAATGTTTTTTGTTTTCAATCCGCTGGCAAATAACTGTCTCTATACGAGGGTGAGGTTCATATTTTTCAATTTTCGTTTTCCTTTAAATTCATTTTCTAACTGACATCTTGCTTTGAGTTTGTGGATTCATTCGCTTTACCAATTACAAAATATTAAATTACTAGTATTAGTTATTGTAGTACTTAATCTCAAAAACTGAAATATATATTACTAACTTAAAATTCTTTTCGTGTAGTAACAGAGCACATTATTTAGATGAAAATAGTTATTTTTACGCGTCAGTAAATGGACGACTATCGAAGTCTGTATGGCTCCATCCAGAATAATTTTGGTGAGAAATATTTCATTTGACATTTTACATTAACATAAATGAAATTTCTTTCATCTGCTGTTAAATATAATGTCATTATTTTATTATATAAGCTAACGAGGGCGTTCTTCTACAAAAACTAAGAAAGAAATAAATAAGACTAACGAGCAAGTGGACCAGATGTTAAGTGAGCGCTACCCATAGACATCCGCAGCAAGCAAATGTGCTGCCCACCTTTAAAGGACAGAAGAGGTGACATAGACAGCAAAAAGGATATTGTATTTTCCCCGTTAACCCTGTCCGCGCCCAATTCCACTTTTTTTTCCTTTTTTTATGGAATAAGGTGGCAAACGAGCAAGCGGATCACATAAGTGTACGCTACCCATAAACATCCGCAACAAGAAATTATGTTGCAGATGCGTTGCCTACCTTTAATGGACCAAGGAGGGTATAGACAGGAAAAAGGATATTTCCATTTTCCCGTCAACCCTCTCCCCATCCAATCCTCTTCCCGTTCCCTTCCCATCCTTACAAGAAAAGGGTGGGTAAGGGAGGAGGACTCAAATTAGGCCTCCGGCAACTCACTCATCAGACGTAACGCAGAGTATTTCTACTTCACGCCTGTTTTCTGTGAGGTCGTGGTATTCCACCGGTCGAGCCAGCCCATTCGGCAACAGATGTTGTTGCGGGCTCTACCACTGTTACCGTTAGATATAAATACAGTAGTTGTAATAGTGACGAGTGCGGTGCCGGCGGCCCGGTTTGACACCGGTCTTCTATCCCTTCCCATCATTTTGTTACTACTGGAAGAATGGAAAGGGGAAAGAGAATTGGACGGGAGAAGAAAAGCTAGATTTCTTCCTTCTGTCATCTGTCCATTAAGCTTGCTCGTATACCTTGTGATGAGTTTCCACCACATGACGTTTTTCCTACAAAGTTGTGTCCGCCGAAGCGACCTAAGAGCTCAGCGGCCTCCCAATCCGGTAATAATAATGAGGTAACGGCCCGAACCGAGGCTCCCTCTACCGTAGGAGCCCTCGAGCTTAGTTACACGGCTAGGCTTAGGCCACGCGCCCTCTGCGCCCTGCCGCCTCCAACCCGGTGTAACTGTAAATGCCTCCCCTAGGCAAACAATGACTATACAGTCAATAAAAAAGAACCTACATAGTGGACTTCATTTATTTATATGTGTTTTACCTTAAATAACGGAATGATATCTTCAAAATAACCTGCAGTAGCAACGTGGCATAGTAATAAGAACGAGCCAAAACAAACAAACTCACAGACGGTGCTGTAGATATAGTGTAACAGGGTGCATAGAGAGCGATTCTTTGTGTGTTGACTCTGGAACTGGGACGGCGCTTTGATAAGAGCATAGACGTGTAATGACGGCCACATTCACAGACAAAGTCCCTCTGCGCACTTTTATGTCGCTTTACCGTCGTAGATTAGGGGAAGTGATTTAAACTGCTCACAAGATATAGCTTCTCAAAATTTCATTGTTTATTTATACTAATATTGTAAAAAGGAAAGATTTTATTGTTTGTTTGTTTACGTTAAATAGTCGGAGACTATTGCTAACTAACTGCTGAATCGATTTGCAAAATCTTTAACTTTTGGGAATTTACATTTAAAAAAATCGTGCTACCCGTGCGAAGCCGGGGCGGATTGCTAGTCTAAAATATAACGAAATAAAATTAATAAACAGCAGAAATTTAGGATTTTATGAGGTATCGAGATTGGCATGACAAGCATAGTTTTAAATATGAATTTCGAGGGATCTGGTAAGTGTAGACTTAAGAAAAGATGCATGTATTGCGTGAATGATGACATGACTGAGAAATAGGTGCTGTACGGACCTCACTTGAAAATGAGAAGTAAATTGACAAGAGAATAATTAATAATAAAGATTGAAGTAAAACGGAGGCCTAATTCTAGCCTACTTTCTAAGATGAAGACATCTTCCCATTCTTTTCTAATAAGTAAAGAATGGGAAGGAGATTATGACTTGACGGTGGAGGGGATGAAGAAAGTGAAATAACCATTTTCTGTTTCTCCCACCATCCCAATAAAGGTGGGCAACATATCTGTAACTAATTAGGTTGTTGCAGATGTCTATGTGTAGCCATCACTTCATATTGGGTGAACCGCTTGCTCGTTTGCCGCCTAGTACTATAAATAAGAAGATTTAGGATCGCCTGGTGATAGGCTCGGAAATAAGGTTTGTTATACAAGATATATAAATAGAAAATCTAGCCTGTATGCTATTTGTTATCAATATTATCTTATAAATATATGAGAAAAACTTAAGAAGACTACATTTCCTAACTAATTCCAAGAACACGTCCCAAATTTATGCATATATTTATTACGTCGATGGTTAAAATTCACGTGATTCACGATGAAAGAATTTACGCTGTAAATCTACTTAACTTGTATGACAATTTAGGTGTTATTTTATACGAGTCGATTACATAGACGAGTCTAAAGCATTAATGATTGTTCTCATTGCTTAATTACACATTTCCGTGAGTACATTGCTTTAAATCGTATTCCGTGTACATTAAGGTTGTTCATTTCGTTTAACATTTGACTTAATTTATTTTATTGAATACTAGTGACCCGCCCCGGCTTCGCCCGGGTGCCACTAATTATGTTGATCCGATCGCTACCAAACACAGGAACGAATTTCATCGAAATCGGTCTAGCCGTTTCGGGGTCTAAAGATCGATAGGAAACAATTTTTTCTACATAAAAAGTATCCTATGTTACTTCTAATACCTCCAAGAATATGTGTACAAGGTTTCATGATGATCGGTTGAGTAGTTTTCGCGTGAAAGCGTAACAAACATACTTACATTCACATTTTTAATATTAAGTAGGGAATTAGGTATTATTTTATTTTATTTCATATACTTACCATGAACGTAAGCGAAAATTACAATGCGAAACTTTTTCTGCATACAGGAAACAATTCAAAGGGCCTTCTATGTTTTCTTCTTACAAGGAAAAACCGTCGCCACATTTCACCTGACCTAATAGGACACTAAACCAGATAAGGAGAACTTTTTCCGGGAATTCGGGTCAAATATATTTTTCCCTAAGGGTCAAAAACAATATCCCTTATTCTTTCCACATGATTGCGACACAATGATAACAATGGTTTCGAAATTTTCGACTTTTCATGTCACTATCACCAATGTAAATGATTTCTCACTGGTACGCGATAACGACACCAATAACATCAATTTGAAAGCATTACGACACTATTATCAGAATCAAGGGTTGTAAGATTTGACAATACTGAACTTCTTATGTTTAATCTAAGACACAGTCTAATGGAGTATATTTTTATATATATCTTGCATATATTTATATATATATATATATATATTGTTTTTTAATTTTACTCCTAGATGGCGTTATTCTCAATCGGATTAAATCTTTAATCTTGAAGGCCCTGGCAAGGATAATGTTACGAACTATTTAAATTATTGCATCGTTATCAATCATTGTTAATTATACGAAGTTTCAAAATAAACTGACGCTTAGACCGGTTGAAAATCAGATATGCAAAAATATATAGTTATAATTGCAAGAAAACCATTTACCGATAAAATAGTACAAAAATAACGGATTAATTTAAGCAAATTAGTATGATTTTACTAACTGTACAAAAGTTAGAGGACAAGTGTTATAAATCTTTACAAGTAATAAATATATACCAGACTAAGTTGTAAGCAAAAATTTGTTCCTTGAACAACTTTTTCAAAGGGAATTGAAAGTACATCAAACTAAGACGAGACGGGGCCCACTACAAAGACGGCCGGAATTTTGTTTTTGGACGGAAATTTGAAAGTAATTAAAACTTTATTCGCAACATCGTGAAAAGGAAAATTAATATATAGTTAGTCAAAAACAAGCCCTTACTCCAACCTTTATGAGATACCTATATTCGTATAGAAGAATTATGTACGTGTGTACCAAAGGTGTAATGATTCGGACTGCTGGTTAAGGTCGTCGGTTTGAATCCGCCATTCGACTATTGTCGTGAACCATATCCCAGAATAAGCTTTTTAAGGTTAGTTGAATTAGTTAAAAGTTTAAGTTATTCATTTACTCATATTTATTGATAAATGAATGTACTCTGTTCCATTTTAATGCATTATTTTTTATTATAATAAATTATTACAACATAATTTGAGAGCAAAAATATTTATTATTGCATCCATAATAACACAATGCACGTCCCTGTAAGGGAACTAGCACTTGAGCACTGGTAGCAGTGAAAAAAAATGTCAATTTAATGGCTTTATTTTAGAAAGGTCTATTCGTTACTTTACCACGACTTTTTTGTTAGTTTTTTTTTCTGGACGAATATTTATTTCTATGCCCATGTAGTATATTAAATAATACTAAAACACAAGAAAGATTATAAGGTAGATATGTAAGTATGTCTGTTCCATTGTATCCATAGTAGAAGATGCCGAACTAACAAGCTGCCCAATATATTATGTAACCACCTCGGTTCTTGCGTTGCAAGCCTTTACCTAAGTAGAGTAATTGATGATATTAAGAAAGGAAAGTTCGGTCATGTTGAAAGGATGGATGAAGAGAGAATAACGAAACAAATTTGTGTAGCGAAACTGAGTGGTAGTGTTGGTAGGGGACGCCCTAGGAGAACTTATAACGATCAAATTAGTGGTTTACTAAAAAATGGCGATATAAGGACCACCCATGACCGACGAGCATGTATGCGTAGATGTATGAATTTAGAAGAAGCGAGAGAGATGTGCTAGGATCGCGCCAAATGGAAATCCATCATCTCTGCCTAACCCTCTGGGTTACGGGCGTGAGTGCATATTTATTTATTAAGAAAAGAAAGAGGTTAAGAACTATACTCGTGACAAACGTTAGCTGCCGTGTGTGAATACAATATGCCACCGTCTACGGCCCTCTATATCATACTTGCAGGCCTACTGGGAGGTGACGCAGTAGTGTAGTGTGAATATTGCTGTATGTGCTTTCATATGCAAACGTACTAGTGTACGGATTGCAGTTGAAACGTGGTATGGATAAACGATTATCGATATGGCATGACTCAGTTCATACGTCCCTCCCTAGTGCACTGATGATTTATTACACCGTGGGCAGCGAGTGTTTGACACGATTGGAGTTTGTTCCTGGCGTAAAATGGTAGTAGGAGGGATTACCGTACCAAATATACTTAAGTATTCCCAATTGTGTTGGGATAATACGGGACTGATTAGGAGGAAAATATTACTGTTGTGTGCTTTCCGTTATTAGGTGCATGGTGTCTAGATTTGTTGGCGTAAGACTACTAACATGACCTCAAGGCTAGTTGAATGATTATTATGTTTTATAGGTTCATTTAAAGTTTCTTGTTTAGTTTCAGCACCTTCGTGTCGATCGTCAAACGTGTTAATGGCAAACTGTAAATTACCGCGATAACCTACTTACAAGACATTGAATGTTGTAAACTTAACTCTACATTGTTTCTCAATAGCTTAGTAACTTCGTAGCTACTTATGTATTAAGTGCTATGCGCAGGGTTCAAATCACCAACCTACCTTTATATAGTTATGCATATATATAATCATTGTAAAGTTGCTTTAAAATCCATTCAGAACTTTTTGCGTGCAAAAGTAACAAACATCCATACACACAAACTTTCACATTTATAATATTATAGTAGGATACACGCAAAGACAAATAATTCGCATAATATTCAAATCAACTCTTGACAGTTCCTTATATTCTACGATACCAACATAAATATATATTTCCAAAAGAAATATGTGCCCGTTAGTAACACACAAAATATGTATGTATGTAAATAGCTACAATGCAGTACAACTGCATTGTAGCTATTTACATATAATTATCTCATGCATAGTATTTTGCAGCAGTACATATAGTATAAGAAATGTATACCCTCATCTGTTATTTGATCAGGACCTAGATTATATGTTAAATAATATATACATTGATATATAACAAGTGGGTTGCCTAACATAATCTGTCCACATATACATGACCCCTAGAATCCCTAGGAATCAAATCAAATTGTTTTTACATTGAACATAATAAAACCGTAGGTCGTATTTGGAGCAAAATGAACGGCAAATAATCGTATTATTTGTCGTTCAGTTCCACGGAAATCAATAACCGATCACGAGCGATCGCAAATCGCCCTCGCCAATAAACTATGACAATGGAATGAAATTTCTCTGGGGATTTTATGTGACTCGTACCAGCGAGACGTGACGTAATAAACAATCGGATATAGATTTTTAACGTAAACAAAAAAAAATTGCAAAAAAACATCGCATAGTAAAGTTATTTGGCGCACTCCTGGCACACCTCTCTCGTTTCTTATGCGTATTAAAGTATTTTGTAAACTTAAAAAAAATCATTCAATTTATCACGATTGAAAAATATAAATAAAATAAATTTGCGCTCACGCCCGTAACTCAGCCTACCCCAGCAGAGATCATGGATTTCCATTTGGCGCGATTCCGGCATACCTTTCTCGCTTCTTCTACATTCATACATCTACGCATACATGCTCGTCGGTTATGTATGCTTCTTTTTTAACAAGCACAATAAGATTGAAAATACAACATTGGATTTGCTTATGTTATTGTATAATATGTTCTTAATAAGAACTGTTATTACATTTTGGATCTTACCAACCAGATTCATGACATATTTGTGGAAGGGGACCAATAATCGACGCAAGATAGCTAGGAAGAATCGTGCCAAATCGATTTTCATAACCTCTGCAGTAGCAGTGGGCAACATACGTAAGTTTTTATTTATTTTAACTGAACTGAAAACAAATAACTTTAATGGTATTTTTAAAAATTCCATCTAAAATGAAGCTTGTGCTAAGGTTTAGAACGAAACTGCGTATATCACAAACCACACCCTTCATTAGGACTTCCACTTAGGTGTCTGCTTCTATTCCTAATGTATGGTGCGTTGTAGCACGCTCGATCATGGCTGATGCAGACAATTTTGGCGGCGATTTCGAGTTAATGAATGTTGAATATTTCCATAAATAGTTTTAGCTGAGTTTAATAAATTTAAAAAGGGAAACAATTGAAGAAGTGGATCCGTAAAATATTAGGTAGCGTAATGACTACAAATAAGAAACTACAAACAAAACAGTCGACCTCAAAAAAAGCTCAACACCCACACATTAGCACCAAAATGATTAAATAAAGCGCCCACAGTCTTAACGCTTTGTTCACGTATTTTATCCAGGATTACAGCAATTAATACTAGAACCATATTATATAGATTTCGTAGCACTTACGTAGATTGCGTAGCACTTACGTAGCAATTCATGTAATTTTCGTAGCTAAGTGTGCAGAAAATTAAGTAGCAATTTCTACTAGCACCTTACTTCTGTTTTTCTTTGTTATTATAACGGCCAACTGGAAAACACGGCAATATTATAACCATTCATAGTAAA
This sequence comes from Papilio elwesi, assembly GCA_029849275.1. Taxonomy (NCBI): domain Eukaryota; kingdom Metazoa; phylum Arthropoda; class Insecta; order Lepidoptera; family Papilionidae; genus Papilio; species Papilio elwesi. Next base: position 10,601,349 of record CM056702.1, read on the forward strand.
ATAATTATAAGCTTCTCTGACCTTTTTGTTTACAATCTAACCGTGGGCTTCCACTGGCGTAAAATCGTGTAATTAAGATTTATTTTTGAAATAAAAAAGAAAACGGAAAGATAATACGGTTTACACTGTATTCGACAGTATAAGCCCATGGTAAAACTGAAATGTGTGTTTCATATATTTCGAGTTGCAGTCCATACAAAATAAATAAGTAAGAATGCGCTCACGGCCGTAACAGACAGAGGGGTGTAAGGCAGAGATCATGGATTTCCATTTGGCACGATCCTGGCACGCCTCTCTCGCTTCTTCTACATACATATCTACGCATAGAAGCTCGTCGGTTATGGGTGCTCTTTATATCACCCTTTTTAATAAGCTACTAATCTGATCGATATAAGTTCTCCAAGGGCGTCACATAAAAGAATAGTCAATATTATTTAAACACAATGTTCTAAGCTAGCCAAAAGGATTTTGGCTCTTTCATATTATTTAGCTTATGACAAGTTAACTAGTGATCCGCCCCGACTTCACACAGCACTAATAATGTGATCCGATCGCGTCCAAAGATCATAGATTCACTCGTTTGAGCTATATGAACATTTCTTAAAAATTTCATCGAAATCGATCCTGCCGTTTCCGAGTCTATGACATACATACACACATCCCCTTTTATATATTAGAAAGAAGATATATTTTATTCAATCATTCAACATTACGATGTTTGAATGCTATCTAGTTAATAACAAGCGGGGGGGGGGGGGTCCAAAAGACTGTGTTGCAAGAGCTTGTGAACTTTTAAGTGAAGTGTTCGATATGATGAAACAATAAGGAAGCCGCAACAAAGAGGTAGTTGGATTGGTTTGATCGCTTCATTTAAACTTGCCTATCAACTTTGCAGCATTGAGATAATCGACTTCCGTTCCACTTATCGAATATCGGCTTATACGATGTTGAAACGCCTATTTAGGCGCGGCTTTGTTATTTAACAAAGCTTTCTCTTATTTTGGCATCTATGCATATAATAAAACTGTAACTGGGCGCTGTCTGTACATGAAAGATATTTGAAATAAAACTATTGTTTATATACGCAATAAAACCCAAAACAATGATTATTTGATTTTTTGTCTGTATGTTTGTTTGTCGGTGCGTTTGGTACCGCTAATTTGAGAAACGGTTTTCACTAATGTATCGTAGTACGCCCACCTTAAATAAATAAATAAATAAAATTATTAATTTAAAGAGCCATGTCGAACATTTATGTCATAAAAATGCTACAAAATAGCTGTTCAGTTGAATAGGTTGAACTTTTACTTATATATTAGTTATATTACGGTCTTTAAAAATATGATGATTTAAAATTTATCACGTGATCCCATAAATAATAAACTAATTTTCTTTACTGTGGGTAAAGAAAATTAGTTTATTCTTTCCCCAGGAGGGTTGGCGTTAGACAGACAGTTTTAATACATGATTGTTAAACTCTGCTACGGCTACACTGTGTCAACCACATACGCGGAAACAGGGCAGGGAGATAATGATGAGCTTACGGTAGTTTTAAGTAGATAATATCATTTCGATTAAGTAAAATTTCAGGGCGGGTGAAACCGAGGGGCACAGCTAGTCGTTAATATTACAATGGCGTTGCTACCTATGGAAGCAAATCGTTATATCAACGCCATCTCCTCATAGGAGTATGTCTAATTAGAATAAAATAATATTAATAGTTTCAACTGTTGAATAAATAAATTACATCAATGTAATTATAAATGTAAGAAATGGTATGTATTTCGGTTTATGACAATACCCTGTGGTATATTGAAAGGTAAAGTAAAATACGGAACAACATTCGGTAAGTCGATATCGGAGGACAAAGGAACATCAAATGTATTCACAACCAAAAAGACGTTAAGATATATTCATTCATTATATAATATTTAATAACATAAATGGAAAAGATTATTAGTTTATCATATACGCTGGTATTGATCACGACGGCTGTCCGTTCTCAGGATCATGACTAATATGTCATCGGCACAAAACCATTAGAGTGGAGTTAAACCATAAAACTGTCAAAAACAAAACCCGCTCTGAACTCTTAGATTACATCTCTTTATTACTGTAATAATAACCATAAATTTAACGATCGTATCAACACTACACATACAGTTTTGTTGAATATAGATTTGGTGTTAAAATAAGTAAGTGGGATAAAGTCTCGACTACTTCGGCCCCCTGTTTGTGAGTGACAACAAACTAGCGTTCGGGACGTCTTCTTGTTTGTTGTTTCGAAGCAAATAAAGCCAGAAAGCTTTTCATAAATCCATGATTCAAGAAAGCAAACCAAAAACAAAACAAATTAGTCATGTTTCGTATACGAATCAAAACGCTGTTCCGAGAATTTGTTGCCCTGAAGTTTTTCAAGTCATTCAATCTATTACCAAATAAACACACAATAAATATATTATATCTAACCTGGGATATGTTTGGAGCACGTTTTATTAACTTCGTTGAATAATAACCGTCGCCACTGGACATGTCCTGTTTTCCTTAACTCACAGGGACGCACGTGACAGGCATGAAAATGTCCCGAATGAAACACATATTTGGGAACAGTTTTAACTTACATGTAGTTCTTCCTTCGTACTTCTTCCACACTGTAAAAGAAAAGACAACATTTTTTAAAAGCATAGAAGGGCTCGCGAATAGAGTATTGAATAAGGACATTTTTCTTAGAAACTTGGCATTTTGGTACACTAGAGGTCAAAATATTGCACTAAAGAAATTATATGGTAATTTAGAAGTACGCTCACGCCCATTACCACTGAGAAAGGCAGATATTATGGATTTCCATTTGACGCTGGGACGTGCGCTTGCTTCTGCATCTATACATCTACGCATGCATGCCCGTCGGTTACGGGTACTCCTTATATCACTTTTATTTTGTACGGTTTCACCCACCGTGCAATTTACTTTAACCGACGATGGGCCATCTTAAACTGAACCCACTTTATTGTGATGTATAGATCAAGTTACATTGCATTTACCTAAATTTTATTTAAAAGTCAAGATCCGACCAGTAGTGTTTTAGTTATTCTTAACTAGTGACCCGCCCCGGCTTCGCCCGGATACCACTAATTATATTGATCCGATCGATACCGAACAGGAGAATGTGCCAATCTGGACAATCCCTTTAAATATCATCGAAATCGGTTCAGCCGTTTATGAGTCTATAGGTCTATAGGGAACATACATACTTCGCTTTTTATATGTATTTTTTTCATAAAAAGTATCCTATGTTACTTCTAGTATCTCCAAGAATATGTGCACAAAGTTTCATGATGATCGGTTGAGTAGTTTTCACGTGAAAGCGTAACAAACAAACTTACATTCACATTTAAATAGTAGTAGGGATAATGAGTAATATGACCAAAATTCAGTTTTACTTTCTTGCTAAGCTATGTGACGTATATAAAGCAGTATAAAAAATTCAGATGTCAAAAAATGCTAAATAAAAGTCAGCTATTTCTGCAGAACAATCAATCCGACAAAAAATTGCGCTATTTAAGACTCAATTTTGTTTGTATTCAGTATTAATACTCGTCCCAATTTTTATTTTTTTTATATTACAAAGTGGCAAACGAGCAAGCGGCCCCTGGAAATAAGTACCGCTACCCATAGGCATCCGCAACAAGCTAATGAGTTGCAGATGCGTTGCCTACCTTCATGGACGAAGAAGGGGACAAACAGAAAAAAGGATAATTCCATTCCCTGTCCATCCCCTCCTCATCCGTCAAATCCTCTTCCTCTTCCCATCCTTTCCTTATTAGAAAAGGGTAGGAGGGGGAAGAGGACTACAATTAGGCCTCCGGCACGTCACTCATCAGACGAAACGCAGAATACTTCTACTTCACGCCTGTCTTCTGTGACGTCGTGGTATTTCACCGGTCGAGCCGGCCCATTCGTGCAAAAGATGTTGTTATTGCGGGCTCTACCACTCACAAAACTACCAAAAACTAAATAAATATATTTGTACGCTAGAGGATTAAATTTAGATATTATGGTAATTGCCTCTCACACTATAAAGTTCTGACAGATAGTTTAGAAGGTATGAAAAGTTTAAAAACCAAGCAACCGCCAGAGCAAGCGATTTCAATAGCCAGTCGCCGGGCAGTAGGCCATGCTTGGTAATGATATAAATTTGATCTGGCCCGTTTCAGAGTAATTCTTAAGCGTTTTTAATGACTACATTGGTCGTGTTATTCTTTTCTTTTAAAACGACCGTGTGTCTCGCTAATCGGTTTCATTACTCATAGACTGAATAATCTTGGTAATTGAACTTGATTGCGAGAGACGTATGGATTGGTGTTGGACAAAGCGCTGTGCACTTAGTTGCGGTGAGCAGGCACTGAGCAAGGTAGTTCAGCAATTGATCGCTGCTCATTTGAAACAGTAACTGACTCAATCTAAGCAACAAACGCTTACAGAATTAAAGTTTAATACGTTTGAAATTTAACACTAGTTAGTTTTTGAACTAAATAATAAATTACGTCATCACGGAAAAGTGAATGTCTAAGTAAGGATGATTGATTGAAAATATATCAATCAGATGGATGAGGCTCGCGTGGACGTAAGGACGCAATATCAAACTAACTGCAGATGCGCTGACAGCCCTTAAAGAAGAATTGATTTTAAAACGCTTTTGTAGTATCAACATTACTATTTCAAGCTACACTTGGCTACGCGCCGTGCTACGCGCTACGAAATGCTACGTGTACTACGCCATGTGCTACGCATTCCGCTACGGAATGAGTTTTAGTACGTTCAGCGCTCAAATGCTACTACTGTTCGTTATGATACAATAAAAAATAAAACGGTACTAACTTTAATGGTGCACTGCGGACTGCATTTCTTATAATTAAACTGTTTTCTTATAATTAGAGCAGCAATTTATTTCAAAAGTATCACAGTTGAAACTATGTTCCTATCGCTTGTTAGACAGGAACGCAACCACCCGTACGTCCTTCTAAAACCTGTTTTGCTTTATTTTTTTTTCTCTTCTAATCATATCGGTAAAAAAATTAAGAGGGCGTTATAAGGAGCACCCATAACCGACGAGCATGTATGGGTAGATGTATGAATGTAGAAAAAGCGAGATGGTGTGCCAGGATCGCGCCAAATGGAAATTCATAATTTCTGCCTACTCCTATGGGTTACGGGCGTGAGCGCATATTTATTTACTTATTCATATCAGTATACAGATAATTCCAGAATAACGTAGAGTAACATGTTATCAAAGAAATAGTAAAAAGAAAACATAGTAACACACGGGAACGATGAGCTTCAACCACCCTCAATCACAATCGTTCTGTGATTTGTTGTTTTGGCTACCAAGCGAAATATATATATACACACCCATTCATTTTTTTACCTGAGAAGGTGGCAAACGAGCAAGCGGGTCACCTGATGTCAAGTGAGCGCCGCCCATGAACATCCGCAACAGACAAATGCGTTGCAGATGCGTTGCCCACATTTTAATATTTTTATTTCTGTTACTAAAAAATAATAGAATCCGAGGCAATTTTCCACAACATCGACATACATAATTCAAGTATTCAATACCGCACGTAAAGCTTACAGCCTTCGAGATTCGAGCGAGAAATCAAGCTGAAATGGAATGCGACCGACCCAAAGCCACAAACTGAAGACCCGCAAGTAATCTTGCAATCAACTTGATTCGAGACTTATTTCGAATTAATTATTAGCTTGTTGCTTTCAACTTAGCAAAGGTTTCAATGTTGGATTTCAGTTTTAATTAAAAGTAAAACGCTTAACAATATTTCTGCCATTTAAAACTGAACCCAACAGGAGATTGACATTAAATCATTGTATCCAGTCAGTATATGTTGTCAACATATTTTATTGTTAAAAGAAAAGTTTCCCTACGTAGGCAGAGTCTTGATGATGCAGATCTTATATCATCATTTGATTTATTTATGTCTCCGCGAAATTTTCGTTTATCTCTTGCGAATGTTCGCACGCAAAAACATGATAACACATTATTAATGATAAAAAATCAACCTTTATACGTTCGACTGCCGGCACTCAGGCCTCCTCTCTAAAAGGAGAGCCTGTAATCCACCACGCTTGCCCAGTGCGGCTTAGTGGATGTCGCACGTTTTCCAATTTTGTGGTTATAAGACATGGTGTTCTGGGAGTGCTTGGTTTAGAACCCGGGACCGCGACAGAAGGTCGAGGCCTAAATCACTAGGCCACAACTGGTCTATTTATTATTCATACGTTTATGGAAAACCAGATTTTTTTACGTATTTATTAACTCTAATTGAATAAAAATGCTTTTCCGTATATTGCAATAGTCAACATATCAATATGACAACATTTAACCGAATGTTGCCATTTTTAAAAAAAACTAGAACATTTTCAATTACTTTAAATACAAATCTACATCAAAATAAATAATTTTCGGAAAATAACAATTAGTATCTTGATTAAATAATTTAAAAATCCCGTTTTCAGCGTAATAAGCTTTGCGCGCTGCTCTCGAGTTGTTGAACATGTACTTTACTTGAACTTCAAAGTTAATGGGGGTTTATACTTGGTAACTGGGTTATTATTAACAATTTTCAGTTATTGAATTTGTGAATTTCAATATACACCGATTTAACCATTAACCTTTTTCAGATCCCTTCCTCTGTCCATTGATGCTTATGTAGCGATCACGTGATATCGGGTGAACCGCGTGCTCGTTTGCTACCTAGTACTATATATGAAAACACAATCTAGACGTGTTAACACATACCGCATGCCTCTTCAGCGTGTGACTTTGCCGCTGTCAGTATATTGTGGAGTAGGTGGGATGGTCTCTTGTAAGATAATCTGTAGACGAAGGTAAAAATTTCAGAGGATATTTCTAGAAATAAAGTATTTAATGCTAACGTATGAAAATCCGATAATGTATGGTAAGCCAAGATTTATTATATTGATAGCGTTGTGTGAAAGTAAAACAGAACAAAAGCGTAGAGCCGAATAAGCCATTCGCGTTTAACGAGAAAAACAAAGTTACACCCGTGTCTTACTTTATTCTTGTGTTACCGCCCCTGTGATGTGTTTTCTTTCCTTTAAAAAGAAATGATTTATTTGTTCATGGGTAAGCTATGTTGCTACTGAACCTGTTTATAGAATAATTTCGCCATAAGAAAATGAAACAATACGAAATAAGTACATATAGGTTATATTTTATGGAATTTTTACAAGCAAACGTTTATTTTTAAATGGAAGAAGTTTTTTTGCTACTCGCAAACGAGCAAGCGGTTCACCTGATGTTATGTGACCGCTACCCATAGGCATCTGCAAGTAATGTAAACACAAGTAAATGAGTTGCAGGTGCCTGTCTATCTTTAATGGATAGAGGAGAGGACAGACAGGAAATAGGATATCTCCTTATCCTATTCATCCCCTCCTCCATCCAATCCTCTTCCCCTTTCCATCCTATCCTTTGTAGGAAACAATGGGAGGAGGAAGAGGACGGATACCGGGCTTTCGGCACTACTTCACGCCTGTCTTCTGTAAGGTCATGCTAGTTCACTGGTCTAGCCGGCCATTCATGCAGCAGATGTTATTGCGTGCTCTACCGTTGTTATAAGATAAGGCCATACTTTTCACCTTTAAAATTATAATTTGGAAAATTCCTTTTTTTTTTGCTCGCTTACGTAATAACAGAAAGGTCTGTGCAAAATTTCAAGTCTCTAGACCCAATATTACAATTCTTCCGAGCAAAGCCGGGCTAAGGGCTAGTTGTAAATATATTGTATATAAGTATATTAATTAAAAATTATCATCACGAGCTTTGATTGCAAGCCTGTTACTCTAAAAGGTGGGGTTAATTTTCAAAATGGGGGGAAATGACCGGTACACAATGGTGTCTGCAACAAGCTAATGAGTTACAGATGCGTTGTCTACTTACAGAGACTAACAGTAAAAAAAAATTTTTCCTATTTATAGACTCTCATTAGACACAGGAGTATAGTAGAGTAAGAGGAGGACTTCTTCCCACCTTTTCCTTAGTAATAAAAAGGGTAAATCAGTAGAATTATGCCTCCGGCACAGTACGCATTCGACAATACGCAGAATACTTCTACTTTACGCCTGTGTTCTGTGTTGTGGCATTTGCTCTAAATGTTGTGGGTTTAGTAAAATGCTTACCCGTAAAATAGTCCACTCTGAAGGAGCTAACGTACCCTTCAACGTTACCTTCTTACGTTATCTTTTATACCTTTTTAATAATTCATAAAATTTATTCCTCTTTACGTAAGTGATGCAGTCCCGGGGCCGTGACACTAATAGTCCATTGAGCTGTTTTCCTTAAGTTTCCTTCATAAATCTGATTTTGTAATAAAAAAATGAATTTTGTTTTTAATAATAATAATATAATACATCAGCTTCTTTTAGAATGTTTCCTACAGCGGGGACACAGGCCTCCTCTCCGAGAGAGGGAATGACTTGTAATCCACCACGCTGGCCCTTTGCAGGTTGGTGGATGTCACATGTCTACATGCTCCTCACGATGTTTTCCTTCACCGTTTTGGAGCAGTGGTGATGAAATAAATTACACAAAGTAAACCGCCTGCCTGGGTGCGAACCCGCATGCTACAGTACGTAAGTCGGGGCCTAAACCGCTGAGCCACCACTGCTCCCTTTTTTGTTGTTACTTTTATAAATTAGCTGTGCTCCGCGGCTTCGCACACATTCGTATCTCATTTTTTCTAGTAGATAATAAATTCATTTATTCAACAGTGGTAGAGTCCGCAACAACAACATCTGTTGCACGAATTGGCCGGCTAGACCGGTGAAATACCACGACCTCACAGAAAACAGGCGTGAAGTAGAAGTACTCTGCGTTTCGTCTGATGTCGTCCCCTTCGCACTCTTTCCTTGTAAAGTCTTACTTTCCCCTTTATTAGTAAAGATGGGATGGGAATGGGAGGAGGAGGGAAAAGGAAATGTCCTTTTTCCTGTCTATGCCCCCCTTGTATTCAAGGTAGGCAACGCATCTGCAACACATTTGCTTGTTGTGGATGTTTATGGGTAGCGTTCGCCTAACACCAGGTGATCCGCTTTCGTTTGCCACTTTATTCCATAAGAAAAATCATTCTTATGTTCAAAGAAACTTTGAAATCTGTCCAGTAGTTTATTCGATACTAGCGAATCACTCCGGCTGCGCACGGGCAGCACTCACTAAAAGAAATAATATATTTGAATGAAATTACCTTACAGCAATAATAAATTATGTTCCTTATTGTATTTGCTTTAATCTACCAAATTGTATATACCGTTAAATCTTATTGTTAACTAGTGCCTCGGCTTACTGCTTAATAAACTTAACCTTGTATGCAGAGTAACGAAAATACAAAGTTTGCGAATGAGGTACTGAACTAACTTCGAACTAACACTGTATGCAATTTTAACCGGCGTACGGTTGAAAATATATTTATTACTGGAGTCCAGCAAACTTCACTCCGCCCTAAAATTAATAGACAAACAACCAGAGAAACAGACAAAAAATCTAATAATCATTGCTTTGAGTCTTATTGCGTTTATTATAATAATAAATAAAAAATAGTTTTTCTCGAATATCTTCCACGCGCAGACAGCGATTAGTTCCATTTTTATTATATATAGATTTCCTAACCCTAACAAAGTAAAATCCAAAATAAAATAGTTCATATGGATTATGATGCCCGGGCAATATGATGAATTTATCAGTTATCACGTCGCCCACACATTATTCATAAAGCGCGACAAACAAACAGTGATCAATTGGTCACACAGTCGAACCGAAATCGGCCTTTATGATTCCGTCCTGATTATTTGTTATATCTAGTTTGTCAATTAATTAATTCAGACAGACATAATAAGTCGGGACTTCTGAGAGGCAAATGAATGTTTTCTTTTATTTTAAACGCAGTTAATTGCGAGGGAGTGCTTTATTGCATTTCCAGGTAACATTTTATACAGCTATAACTTGACATTTTAATGCTTCTGTAATAATAGATGGTGAACTTTTTAATGGACGTTATTACTAATGCTTTTCTTTTGTTTAATTTGCAAAAGCTATAGGCAGTGTTGCATACTACGACTAGTTGTATGGATTTAGATGAGCGTGAGCTCGACTCAACTAATCACTAGTGAACCCTAAGATCTACATACGAGACAGTTTTGACGTTGCCAAACTATATAACATGACATCTGCGCTTAGATTGAAGGTGATGTTTACGCTTTACGTCACTAAGCTTTTTAATAAACGACATCAAAAAAATGTGAAATCCGTTTAAGCAAACCAAGATTAGAAACGATCCTTAAACGCGATTAAATAATACGTAGCTTAATTAAACTTGTTTTCGAATGCAAACGATGAAATGGCTAAAACAAAGTATGTAAACTTATAGTATCCAATGAAGTCTATAACAATTTTTAGTTTCAGCGGTTTTCAGTCAACGCAAGCAATTTCCTCGCAAACAGTTTGAAATTGGAACACCGATTGAGAGTTTATAACGGATTAATAGTTCTGAAGCGGTTGCGGCAAGTTTTTCGCTGAAAAAAAAAACGTTTATAACTCGAAACTAAAGTGCTTTATACACAAGAGTTTTATTATGTAACGAATTAGTTAATTGTATTTTATTAATAAAATTAACAAAGTTTACAGTTAACCCTGAGAGAACTTATATCAATCAAAAAAGTGGCTTATTAAAAAGGGGCGATATAAGGAGCACCCATAACGGACGAGCGTACGCGTAGATGTATGAATCTAAGACGCGAGAGAGGTGTGCCAGGATCGCGCCGAATGGAAATCCATGAGCTCTATATACACTTCTGGGTTACAGACTTGAATGCATATTTATTTATTTTGATAGTTTATTGATAATAATTTTTTTTTTCAAACAAACATTAGACAATGTTAGGTAGTTATTAAACGAGGCAAAGTCGTACGTAATAATAATAAATCGGCCTTTTCTAGAATGTTCTCCACTGCAGGGACACAGGCCTCCTCTCCGAGAGAGGGAATGGGCCGTAATCCACCACGCTGGCCCAGTGCGGGTTGGTGGATGTCACATGTCTTCGAATTTGATGGTTTTAAGAACATGCCGGTTTCCTCGCGATGTTTTCCTTCACCGGTTTTGGAGCAGTGGTGATGAAATAAATTACACAAAGTAAAACGCCTGCCTGGGTTCGAACCTACAGTACGTAAGTCGGGGCTTAAACCGCTGAGCCACCACTGCAATACAACTTTAAACTCTAGTAAATTTATTAACATTTCCAGGCAACTGGCAGACGAACTTGGGATCTACGGAGGGTACATTTTTTATGAACGCGAATCAATGAAAACAAATAAAAAGAAAACCTTAAATCGGGTCAACTAAAATGTCAGAAAATATTATAAATTCACGTATACTTTATTTAAAATAACAACATTGATTACATTAATGTTTCATAAATACAGAATACACTCGCGTCTATTAGAGGGTAGGCAGTTGCTCTTTAGTTAGGTTAGGTTAGGTTAGTGCCTACACGTCATACTTTTTATATCTTTCACTTTATATATTCTATTTTTAGGTTAGTTTCCACTCACGCTGCCAGCTAAAATTTTATCACAAATGATTGTATCATCTTTTGTTTAAACGTATTTAAATAAGCTTGTTTGTCATTATATGCGCGCACGCTAACCAACATGGTTCATGGATTTCCATTCCTTACGGTCTTGGCACACACACTTCTACATTCATACGTATGTACCTTTTTTAGTAAGCCACTAATTCGATCGATACAATTTCTCCTAGTATTTTTTTAATGAAATAATAAAAAATACACGTTCTAAGAATAACTTTACAATAGTCTACGGCGTAATAGGACAAAGAAACAATGGCGAAACTTTATGTTTACCAATGTAGGATAAAGAGGCAAGAAGTTGTAAAATTTGCATATCCCTCGCTATTTTAGGACGTTGTCGCGGATATACGAGTGTAGGGCTGGCGAATGATGAGCGGGGAGGGGACTGGTTTTATCTTGTTTTATAGTTCGCTACGCCTTTTTTGCTCATAAAATGCTCTGACGTCATGTTTAAATGAAATAAAAGTTTTTGCTCATTGATTAAGCGGGTTGACTAAGCGCGAGCAGTCACGACGTAGCAATTTGTATGGACGGCAACCCATACAAATAACCGCTATCGAAAAGCCGCGCCAGTCTGACATCTACGTCTACCGCATCCGCTGCTGACGCAGTGCGTACGAAAAGTCGCGCGTTTTGAAAATATTTGTGTTGGAACCTTTACAAGGATTTTGGCAGTCTTAGAGCCCGAAACAACAACAACTGTTGCAAGAATAGGTCGGCTCGACCAGTGAAATACCACGACTTCACAGAAAACAGGCGTGAAGTACAAGTACTCTGCGTTTCGACTGAGGTGCAGGAGGCCTAATTTAAGGCCTCTTACCCTTCGTTTCCTACACGGGATTGGATGGCAAGGGGAAGAGGATTGAATCTGTCCATTAAAGGTAGGCAACGCATCTGCAATACATTTTCTTGTTGCGGATGTCTATGGGTAGCGCTCACTTAACAACATCAAGTGATCCGCTTGCTCGTTTGCCACCTTCTCACATAAAAGCATGGATCTCACTATCATGATGTTGCTTTTCTTCGTCCCTTTAATAATAGATAGAAATGATTCGTTTAAGCAAACTCAGCACACATAAATCTATAATTTAATAAGGCTAGTGAGGGCTGACCGCCGTAAATTCAGCTAAAGCCTTCCCGCGGGCGCCGTGTGCCGACACCGTGTTCCTTTAAATTTGAGTCCGCAATAGATCACTTCAAATATCAAAAGATTATAAATAATGCTACAATTTTTTTTGTAAAATTACTTATAATCTTCCGAGTTCCATTGAACGCAAATCCATAATTCAAAGAGACGTCCCTGCTTAAATATAATGTCCTATTCGCCAGTTTTTATCAGTCTTTATCAAAAGACATTCGTTTATCAATTGTTTCTTTTATGCAATAAGGTGGCAAACGAGCAAGCGGATCACCTGATGATAAGTGGGCGCCGCCCATAGACATCCACAACAAGCAAATGTGTTGCAGATGCGTTGTCTACCTTTATTGGACAGAGGAGGCTTGACAGGAAAAAGGATATTTCCTTTCCCCCGTTAACCCTCTCCCCGTCCAATGCTTTTCCAGTTCCCTATCCTTATGAGGAAAGGGTGGGAAGGGGAATAGGACTGGAATAAGGACTCCGGCACCTCTCTCATCAGACGAAGCGCAGAGTACTTCTACTTCACGCCTGTTTTCTGTGAGGTCATGGTATTTCACTGGTTAAGCCGGCCCATTCGTGCAATAGGTGTTGTTGTTGCGGACTCTAGCACTGTTAAGACTCCACATTTATTTCTAACAAATTAAATATATTGAACACAATGAAGTTCTTGAATGAAGGCAGCAAGGTACAAGTACAAGTAAAACAATCTATCAACTTATCTCGTCCGATACTGTTGAACATTGTATTTGTAACTTCAGGAACTACTTGGTTAACCTCGAGTCTTGTAGAAAGTTTCTTGTTACTAGAAACATTTAATGAGAATGAAATTAAAATTCGACGCCAAGGTTCTTAATTAAGTGATATTAAAGGAGGAACAAAAGCTGATGCAAAAATAAACTTTGTTTTTAAAACGCTTGAACATGGCACATACTAAACTAAAACTTAAAGCCAGCGTTTCCCATTATATCCTTATAAGGATAGGATGGAAATGGGAAGGGATTGGATGAATGAGATTGTAAACGGAAACATTATCTCTCATGTGTACCTCTCCTATGTCCATTAAAAGTAGGCAACGCATCTGCGACTCATTAGCTTGTTGTGGATGTTCCGCTTTGGGTTGCTACATAAAGCGCTATAGATCTAGCAATGTTGAGGAGACAAAATCGATATGGTTGCGGTTATTAGTCTTCTAATCCTAAGCTCAACAAGGCTACATTCTTATAGATTTATCTTTGGAGATCGCTCTTGTATTATTAATGCTTGACTTCTTGTCCCAGACAATGTGATATAACAGATTTCATCGAGTCTTACCTAAGGTGTACTGAGAAACAATTTTATAAGTTCTGTTACTAAAATATAAACCAAGTTCAGTTTTAATGTGGAATAGAATTGTTCGATTTCTACAAAATGGATAAATAAATTGTTGTTCAACGAAAGTAACGAAAAATTTCGGCGCAGCTGAAAAAAAAAACATAATTTTGCAATCAAGAAAAACAAAAGCAATCTCAACATTCATAAAAAAAAGTTTGCGGTGCGAGTGGAAAATGAAGCAACCGCTAAAAGCAATACTGACTTTATCAAAATTGAAAACCGAGTTACAAGAAAAGTTTTTTTTAAGATAGAATAGGATATAGGACTTAGCCTTAGGCTTACAGGCTATGACAACATCGACGCTCTGTCTAAACAGTGCTACAAAAATTTCCAAAAATACGAAAACCAACAACTGTTCAATTTAGAGTACCCATTACGATAAGAGCATGCATGCCTAGATATTTGAATGTAGAATAGGCAAGAGAGGTGTGTGTAATCCGATAATAGCTACCGATCGAGCCGAGGCTCAGCCCTCTCGGGCACTCTCGAATCGGAATGCTAAACGCGTAATGAGCGACAGCTCAAGCTGTGGTCCCCTCTCGGGGGCCCGTGAGCCGAGTCACTCCATGGAGTGTCCGCACAAAGCGACCTAAAAGCTTAGCGGCCTCCCAATTCAGTAATACTAATAATTTAACGGCCGGAGCCGAGGCTCCCTCTACGGAGGGAGCCCTCGAGCTTAGTTACTCTTAAAGAGGCTTAGGCTAGGCGCCCTCTGCGCTCTGCCCCCTCGAGCCCGGTGTAACTGTAAATGCATCCTCAAGACAAACAGTAATCTTTCAGTCACAAAAAAGAGAGGTGAGCAAAGACCAAGCCAAATCAGCAACCACTGTTCTACCGTCTGTACCGGCTTCTGTTAATTGATATAAGAGCAGGTAGTAAAGTTACACCAGTACGCAAGCAGTCAATTTTCAGTCATATTAAGCCGAATAGATGATTCATATAGCAAGCATTCTATCCGCGCTATTCGTAGTTAATTCATTTTAATAAGATCTAAGTACACTAGAACGAACACAACCCGAGAGGTGCTCCCAAAATCTCATCGGACTGTGGCAACTTATCAAATGGCATTAAGCGCTTAACGCTTGCGACACTTTTGGGTAAATTCAACAGTAAATTTAAATAAACTTCAGATTTTACTAACACCCAGTAAATTACTTTGGTGAAACATATAAATTGAACAGTCCGAGCCCACATCTTGATTACTTTCAATAAATAATTTCTTAAACATTATAGACAGTAGATACAGTATGTTATAAGTCGTTTTTTTGTATCGAAGATAAAGATAATTTAACAGTGGTAGAGTCCGCAACAACAACATCTGTTGCACGAATGGGCCGGCTCGACCGGTGAAATACCACGAACTCACAGAAGACAGACGTGAAGTAGAGTAAGTATTTTGCATTTCAACTGATGAGTGAGGTGCCGGACGCCCAATTCTTGTTCTCTAGCCCGTCCCACCCTTGGGAAGGATAAGAAAACTTGATGGTGGAGGGGATGTATAGGAATTAGAAATAATCATTTTCTGTTTGTCCCCTCCTCTGTCCATTTAAGGTTGGCAACGCATCTGCAACTCAATAGTTAATTGCAGATGCCTATGGTTAGCGATCACGTGACTTTGAGTGAACCGCTTGCGTCAAAGGCTGCAGTAAAATAATAAAAAAACCATTTTGCTTCGTGGTGCTGGTGGTGATCATGGTAATGGTGGTGCTATGCGTCCCAGCACACATTTCGTTTTTTAGATATTTATTCAATTAATGTAAAAAACACGATTATAAACTTTTATTTTACAAAACCATTGACATTTATTTGATTCAACGCGGACGAAGTCGCGTGTATCAGCTAGTTATATATAATTACAGTCTCAAATGTTCAATAAACTTGAAGAGTTTGACATAGTAAAAATCTTTGGAAATTTTCTCTACAAGCTTTCCGATACATAATATTTTGCTCTGCCGAACACGGGAACGGTTCGTGCGAACGTGTCACATTCACTACACAGTCGAAATATTTCAAAATAGTACTTTTATTGGCGAAGTGACAATACCAGTGTAACCAGTAAAATTGCAAAAGCGTAAATTATTAAAACACGTGTTCGTAGAGATGACTGGTGGAGTCCACAGGAACAGGAACGGAGGCCACGAGCTAAAGACACGGACGACATAGAGCTGGTAAGCCCCCTACAAGATAGATCGACGTGGTCGACAAATTTATGGCTGTGTAATGGGCTCAAGAGGCATGGTATCTTTATGGCGATCCTTGTCGGAGGTCAATGTGGTTTAACAGTGGTAGAGCCCGCAACAATAACATCTGTTGCATGAATTGGCCGGCTCGACCGGTAAAATACCCCGACCACGCGTTTCGTCTGATGAATGAGGTGCCGGAGGCCCAATTCTGGTTATTTCGCCCTTCCAACCCATTTCTTATAAGGAAAGGATGGAAAGGGGAAGAAAACTTTATGGTGGAGGGGATGTGTAGGAATTGCAAATAATCATTTTCTGTTTGTCCCCTCCATGAAAGGCGGGCAACGCATGTGCAACTCATTAGTTAGTTGCAGATGTCTATGAGTAAGGATCACTTGAGTTAACCGCTTGTTCATTTGCCACCTCGTACAATAAAAAAAAATTCCAACATAGCCACCCAAATGACAACCACAATAGACAATGTTGATGATAACATGAAACGCAGAAGTATTTGGTATCTTTATCACGCCTGTACGAGGTGGAACCTTCTCGACAGAGCCATTCGTTTAGTGCTACAACTTCTGCTGCTGCCGACTCTTCTAATTAATTTAGTTATTTCTTATTTAAAAAATGTCTACATGTATAAGGTCATTAAAGAAAAACTTGTGCGTCTCGGGACGATCGACAGAAGTGATGAATTGCAAGCAAAAGACTGAGTAGAGAGAGGGAGAAGCGTCTGATCGAAATACGTCTAGCGCAGTGGGTTAGAGTGAGAGAGGAAGAGAAGAAATGGACTGGCGCGTTACGCGTTACGGTACCGTTACGTTATTACTACTATTGCTACATATCTATTAAAATCAAGTTATAAAGTCCCTCATAAATTTGTCGCATAATTTGCATTTCACATTTAAATGCACGCTTCAAATTAAAAGCATCCGTCCCTGAAATAACTTAGCCGTTAAACCGGGATTTAATGATTACGTGGAAGTTTTCATCGTTGTTCACTCAAGTTAACTTTGGGCTTAAAGTTGGCTTTGTCTGGTTATGTTGGTTGAAAACAAATAACTTGTTTTTTTTAAACAAACTTAAAAAAAAAACAATTATATTACTTAATGGATCAGCTAGAATGGAAGGTCTACTGTCTCGCTGGACCTAACCGCACTCTAATACATATGTTTCCAACTCTTAAACTTACATCCAAAAAATACAGACCTATCTACAAACATATAACAACCATTTAACAATGGCAAAGCCCGCAACAACAACATCTGTTGCACGAATGGGCCGCCTAGACCGGTGAAATACCACGACCTCACAAGACAAGCTTGAAGTAGAAGTACTCTGCGTTTCGTCTGATAAGTGAGGTGCCGGAGGCCTAATTTCAGTCCTCTTCCCCTGCCCATTCTTTCCTCACAAGGATTGGATGGGAATAGGAAGAGGATTGGAAGGGGAGGGGGTTAACGGGGAAAAGGAAATATCCTTTTTCCAGTCTATGTCCCTCCTCTGTATATTAAAGGTAGGCAACGCATCTGCAACACATTTGTTTGTTGCTGAAGTCTATGGGCAGCGTTCACTTCAACAGGTGATCCGCTAGCTAGTTTGCCACTTTTTCACATAAAAAAAAACATATATACCAACTAATTCATAAGTCTACTATAAGACATAGAACTTCCCCATGATAGTCACAACTTGAATAACAATTTATATTTTAACTCGCTATAGAGTAGTTTTTCTAGTACTTTAGTTCAAAGATATTTTAATAGTATGAGAAGCAGTTTAATAAAAAGGAAAATGTTGTTTTTTATGTATGGAAGGAATGGGTTTGGTAGGAAAAGCTTGCTTTGGATGGAGGTTGGATTAAATAGCATTATAACGTGTGGCTTAAAAGTGAAAATTGTTACTAAAATTCAGAAAGGTATGCTTCGGTGATTCGGGCATGTTTAAAGAATGAAGAGAGAATAACAAATTTGAAAAAGCGTGTGGCATTAGTAGGGGACACCCTAGGAGAACTTTTATCTATTAGTGGCTTACTAAAAAGAGACGATATATAGAGTAGATGTAACCGAAATGAAGGTATGTATAGATGTATGAATGTAGAAGAAGCGAGTGAGGTGTGCCAGGACCGTGCCAAATTGATGATCTTTGCCTACTCCTCTGTGTTAAGGGCGTGAGCGAATATTTATTTATTGTTTTTAAATTGTCCTATGTTTACAACAGCACAACCCGTGCCTAGTACGGATTAGCTCTGTACTTTGTTGTTGTGTAATATTAGAAACTTCCACGTAACCACACTTATATATATTATATTATCAACTTCTACGAGTAATACGGACATATTGCGATAAATGTATTTTAATTGAAGTTACATTGACATCGAACTTTGTTCGTCAAACGCGAATAATTCTATTAATTATAACTTCTTTAGGAACAAACTAGCTGGCGCTTCGTTCCGCCCTATAATAAATAGATGGTTCACTATTTTGGCGATAATGGCGTACCCATAAAAGATAGATATATGCTGTTGCTGGCGTTTTTGTAGGACCATTTAAGGTAAACAATTCCATTGTATATTATATACGTGTAACCCTAACGGTTTTTGCGCACACCAGAATAGCTCGCATATGGCGGAATTTGTCCCTTCTTACTTGACACTTATCGTTATATTTTGGACAATTCACGCAATATCTTTATAAATTATAGCCTATATGTTATTCTGATGTATAAGCTATATTATTATAAAGTTTCATTGAAATCCATTCATTATTTTTTTCGTGAATAAGTAACAAACAACAACAAATTTTCGCATTTCTGTAATTAGTAGGTTCTAAACGCAATAAACAAATCAGTTTTTAATTAATGTAAAACTAGCAATCAACGCTTTTACAAGTTAAAAGTCGACAGAATGCAAGAAAAATTGAGCTTAAAATTAACAATAAAAATAAAAATAGTTTTATTATTTTGATATTTTAATCGTTAACGTTTTGTTGAAATTAAAATATAAGCTACGGCTGCCAATTAAAATGCACCAGCAGTGAGCGCCTGAACTCACATACAGTCTATTAATTTAAATAGTTGGCCAATCTGTCCTGAAAATGGTCCTTCAAGTCGGAGTTAATTCCTGTACTGATGTTAGTATTCACTTTTGACGTGACAACGTCTTATAAATTGAGGGATAGTAGGTGGAATTCGCTAGGAATGTAGCGTTACGGTCGGGTCCCGCTGCGCTTGAGTCGAGAGTAACCGATCATGCATGATCGATGTGCCGCGTGTGTGAGCGAGAGCGCGACATGAGAGAGAGAGAGAGATTGTAGCGCCGCTGATAAGCGAGGGAGAGCGCGGCGGCGGCGAAATGAGGTAGACGGATAAACGACCGACTAATTTAGAATCGGTTGTGTGAAAAAACAAAAAATGTAGGAAACGTTATCACTAATTTAACGTCCGAGCGCCTTGCGCCCAGACACATGGGATTTTTTCCTTTATTTTTCTTTGTTTGTCTCTCTTTTACACACACACACGTTACATTTTCTTACTAGCGACAGTTTTTCTTTCTTTCATACTTTGTATTTAATTTCAAGACTAGCTTTATCATTTATAGCCACACTTCCTGATTTTCTGCCTGATGAGTACAGGTACTTACAAAAGTTGTTTTGAATACTAATATTATTACAAATTAAATTAGGAAAATAAAGTAAGTACATCGAGCCATGGAGCCATGGAGCCGACGTATACAAGCGTGACCGCGCAGTTTCTCATCAGAGTAAAAGCTTTATAACCGAAGTGCTCTCGGCGTTGCTAATACGTGCGGTTTGAAATCTTCGTATAGACAGCTATGGTCTTCAGTTGTCAATAATCTGTTAAAATCAGTCCAGTTTATTAATAAAATATAATAAAACAAGTTATCTATACATATAATAAAACTGTAACTGATCGCTGTCTGTACGTGGAAGATATTTGAGAAAAACTATTGCTGAGGGCCTCTATAAACGCAATAAAACCCAAAACAATGATTATTAGATTTTTTGTCTGTTTGTCTACTAGTCTGTGCGTCTGTTTACGCTTATCTCAGAAACGGTTTTACTGATCAGGGTGCGGTTTTCACTGATGTATTGTGGTAAGCTTCACTTAACATTTAGTGTTTGTTGTATCTCAATCGGTTTATAAATAAAAAAGTTATATCAATTTAAAGAATCATGTTAAACATTTTTTCGATAAAATATCTGTTTAGTTGAATAGGCTGTAAAAACTGTAGCCACAATCTATACAGTATGGACTATGGTCACAGTGTAAACAATCATACGTTAAGCTTTGCTACGGTCACGTCGCACGTCTCCACATGAGCGGGAAAAGGGCAGGGTGATGGTGAGGCTAGGGTAGTATTTAAAGTTGTAGAGCTGGTGAAAGCGCGGGGCACAGCTAGTGAATTAATATAGGAACGGCAGGACTGACTTCGCAAGTTCATTTTTTTCTGTCTGTTATTGTAAG
Organism: Papilio elwesi; assembly: GCA_029849275.1. NCBI lineage: Eukaryota > Metazoa > Arthropoda > Insecta > Lepidoptera > Papilionidae > Papilio > Papilio elwesi. The sequence continues at coordinate 10,622,199 of CM056702.1, forward strand.
GAGAAGGTTTTTATGAAAGAAACTAGAAAGTTGCGCGGAAAATAAGATTTTTTTCTAGGGAGCAGCGGCTTAGGCCCCAACTTACGTAATGTAGGTTGCGAGTTCGAACCCAGGCAGGCGCTTTACTTTGTGTAATTTATTTCATCATAATTGCTCCAAAAACGGTGAAGCGCGCAAACCGGCATGTCATAGAACTACAAATTCGAAGACATGTGACATCCGCCAACCAGCACCGGACCAGCGTGGCGGATCACGGCCTATTCCCTCTCTCAGCGAAGAGGCCTGGGTCCCTGTAGTGGGGAACATTCTAAAAAAGGCCGATTTATATATATAACTTTTCTAATATCCATAACCTTTACCGCTTTTGACATAGCTGTAAATCGTTTGACAGTTGTCGAAATTACAGAATATAAATAAACCTATTCTTATACAGAATAAATAACAATAAATTAAAAAATGTATCATAAGGTTTTTAGAAAGTCTTATTTTTTATAAATTATACCAATTCGAATTCAATATTTTTAGTCAAAATACATCAAAGTTTGTTGGGGCAGCTAGTATACAAGAAATATTCATTGTTCATTGTTTGAGTAACAAAGCGGTGCTACAGTTGTGAGTGTAATGAATCAATAAAAGTTCCTGGCATAAATATTACCACCACATTAAACCGTGCTTAAATACACCACAATTAATTAAAGCATGGCTGATACCGATTGTGTAAATACAATTGAAACAAGCACGTGTTGAACTGCGTCCGGAAAATTAACTAATAACAAAAATCGAGTAAGTCTATTGTAAGCAACTTTGTGTGTTAATAATTTTATTACTTAAGTAACAGTCGATGACGAAAAAAGTTTTTTAAATATTAATACTGATACGGACACTGAGGTACCGTATTACCAATACCAGCCATCGCCAGTTCTGGAAAATAGTCATATCACGCTCTGGGATCGATCTATTATCACAGGCAGGAATATTGTTGCCAATAGACCTGATGTTGTGATAATAGACCGATCTGAGATTCGTGTAATGTTGGTCGATAATCCCGTATGACGAAAATCTCGTGAAAGCTAAAAAAGTTGATGAAATACTTGACTTGGCTCACGAGATCACCGCCATGTGGGGTATGAAATCTACTACCATTATTCCGGTGGTCGTATCAGTGAACGGACTGTTAGCGAAGAGCTTCGACCAACATCTAAAGAAGCTCTCGCTAGACGTTGGATTGGGTTGGATACAAATAGCGGTAATTTTAGAGTCTGCCCGCATTGTGAGAAAGTTCCTCTCTCTGTAACCCTGACAACTCCGCAGCCAGTGGAACACTATTTTTATATAATACTAACTGTTTCCTGCGACTTCGTCCGCGTGGAAATAAATTCGAGAAAACAATATCGAGGGTTTTTCACTTTTTGCGCGGAACCCTAAATATTTTGCTTAAATTAAATTAGGCTTTTTGAATCCCGACAATATTAGCTATCTTCCAGTAAAAGGCCCATCCGAATCGATTCAGTCGTTTCGGAGATTACCCAGATTAAACAGACAGACAGACAGACAGAAATTTTAAAAATTGTATATTCGTTATAAGTACTGATGTATAGCATCATGTGTATTGAGTATGGAAATATTATTTTTATATTACATACAGACACTTCAATTTTATTTATCAGTGTAGATATTTTAGAATGTTTTTTGTTTTGGTAGATTTTTAAATTATACTATAAATAATATGTTTTAAATAGAAATAAATGACTTAATAATTACTTTAAATTATTACTATAATAACAATACAACATGCCGACCTTGAAACATTCAAACTTTAATTTCCGCCAAATTTCCATCTTACCATCGGGGGAAATATGTATTTCCTGTTGCTCAAACTGGAAAATCTTTCAAGAATTTTGTAGGGTAAGGGTGGCTTATGTTATCATATTGTTGACATTGAATCAAATTTATTAAACATACTTTTACCTTTTTATTCGTCAGCGACAGATTTCAGTTTCCTTTAAAAAAATACAAAACTAACTAGAGTGGCATAGTGACCAAAAGGGGGTAGTTAAGAGTATTCTATATTATAGTATATTCCGCATACTCTGATCGAGCGCCATCTCTTGTGCTTGAAGCTCACGCAGGTCCTATTCCACCTTAGCGAAATTTGGGTCGCCCAGTCGGACGTTTGGATGCCTCGGATTCCCTTCTTTCCAGGTTAGCGAAACAACGGAATCTGTGTGTTTTTATATCTCCAATAATGGCCGCCAGTTCCGGAATCGCTGTTTTTTCTAATAAAATAATTTATATCTCAACTTAAATAACTATAAAAAATAATCGACCGCAGTTTTTTTTTATGTTAATAAAAGAAAACATTTACAAGAATTACATCCGATGATGTTCTGCGCCTCGTACTTTGTTCCATTGCAAGATATGATTGTTGTAAACAAACAAACGTCGCTTACCATACATGGCGGCCATTACACTTTCATCTTAGATGTAATTTTGTGGAAATTGTGAGATATAGTTGAAATTATATAATATATATAATAATGTTATGAGTTATTATGAGAAAAAGTTGTTTTTCTAAAATATTTTGGATTTGTAAATAAAACTTTTTGTTTACAAAAATCACATTTTGGTGTGAAACAACGTTTAGTAGAACTGTAGTATCTATTTTATCAGCATCTATTTAAACCCTGTTCTTAATTTTATTATCAATTATTTTCAAAAGACAATTTGAGTGACGTTCTTATAATCAGTTCCTTGTTTTTTTTTAACTAATCATAGACCTAAACGAACTAAAGTTCCAGCGACCCTTGTCACACAGCCCATTAACGACGATTCGAACTATTAAACACATAACTAAAACAGATAAAGGTCGGAGCGGCTGTCTGTGTATGTTGGAACGATCGCCGCACGATGTGTTTAAACACCGGACTATCCGATGTCACGTGGAATCGAAAATTAAAGTAAATCCACCTTAATCAATAATGTTGTTGAATAGATTAACAATAATACCTATACTCAGTGTACACTGAGAGATTTCTATTGATATCGCATCTGGAATACCTCTCTCACTTGTATATTATCTACGCATATATGCTCCTCGGTTACGAGCACTTGGGATAAAGAAGTTTATCATTTTATAAAAGAAGGGGGCAAACGCCCATGGACACCAACACCACAGGATCTGCAGATGCGTTGCCGGCCTTTAAGAAAAAGATAGGCTCGCTTCTTGAAGGACCCTAAGTCGTAACGGTTTGGAAATACCGCCGAGGACAGACCATTCCACAACCCGGCTGTGCGTGGCAAGAAATGTCGAGAGAACCGCACTGTTGAGGAACGCCAGCCGTCCAGATGGTGTGGATGGTACCTGGCGGTCTATCATGTCGTCCGATGACGAAACTCGGCGGCAAGAATCGCTCCAAACAGTTCTTCGGAACACTCCCTGTGGTATATTTTAACAGTGGTAGAGCCCGCAATAACAACATCTTTTGCAAGAATGGGCCAGCTCGACCGGTGAAATACCACGACGTCACAGAAGACAGGCGTGAATTAGAAGTATTCTGCGTTTCGTCTGATGAGTGACGTGCCGGAGGCCTAATTGTAGTCCTCTTCCTCCTCCTACCCTTTTCTAATAAGGAAAGGATGGGAAGAGGAAGAGGATTTGAAGGATGAGGAGGGGATAGACAGTGAATGGAATTATCCTTTTTTCTGTTTGTCCCCTTCTTCGTCCATGAAGGTAGGCAACGCATCTGCAACTCATTAGCTTGTTGCGGATGCCTATGGGTAGCGGTACTTATTTCCAGGGGCCGCTTGCTCGTTTGCCACTTTGTAATATAAAAAAAAAATATGCGATAAAAAATGCAGAGGGAGCTGACGTCCCTCCGCAAGGCCAAAATATCAAGCCGATCTTGTAATCGCGTTTAAAGAAAACAGAAGAACTTTTTGAATTTATACGTTATTATTCGTAATAATAATATCCTAGGACATATTCACACGCGGCCATCTGATCACAAGCTAAGCAGCGCTTGTACTATGACCATCAGCAACCAGATAACTGACATACTGCATAGACTACTGTTCATTTGTAAATACATACTTAAATATATAATTAAGCCCAGACTCAGGACAAATATTTGTCCTGTTTTGGAATCGAACCCACGACCTCCGGCGTGAAAAGTAAGTATCTTACAAACCACGCCAACCGGCCCGTCACAATATCATTAAATTAAATTTTAAAAAATTGACAATTTTTTTTAAATATTGTATCTATTTTATAGATAAGTTAGTGAGAGCGCTTCAATGGCTTTATTTTTCTTCGAGCTCATTTCATGGAAATCGGTTTAATTTCCACGACGTCACTTGGCCTTTGGCACGCTTACATAAAACAGCTTACAATTGTCGCAATTTTCTACAATTTTAACGAATTCGTAATGGTTCAATACTTTTATTTGTCTGTATTTCTATGGTTCATGTTCAGAACAGTAAAAGATTTTTCCAACAATCTAATTAATTGTTTTAACTGATTTTATATTGAAGTTATGCTGATGACAGCGCTTAGCCAGGCAAAAAACGCAGCCAGTCATAAGGACTGCTAAATAAATTTATAATTTAACGAAAATAAACCCTTGTCCCTTAACAATAAAATTCTAAATTGAATACAAGAAAAATAAATGAAAAAAAAATCTTGTCGAACACCCCAATCCAAATAACTATGGTACTGAAGCATATAAAGCAGGTTCTTCACACGAATAACATTCTCCCTAACAAATATCGTCTAACGCGGTAAAAGATGTTTTCAATTTAACACACAAGATTTTACCGTTTATGGACTCGTAAGAGAGAAAATTGTATCGAGATTCGAATTAAAAAATAAATAAATATTAAATAGTAATAAACAAAGCCTGTGAAAGATTCTTTAATTAATGTACATAAAATTTTCAAAGTACTAATTACCACTCGAAGTTGTTAAATGGGATGTTCTTAATTCAATACACAAAGAAATAAGCAGGAATTAATGTAAGCCAAATTTATTTAATTAAACAGACAAAATTGTTCAGTTTTATTTTCCTAACCTAGCAATTAACTTTAATGGCTATATATTTACATGATTGACTGCATTTGTGTAATACAGATTAATAAAAAAGAGTTTTATTTTCTTGTTGTTGACTAAAAACCGTTTCATTTTGCTTGACACACAAATACTACTTATTATACATGTCGGAGACTAGATGAGAAAGGGGTGTCTTGTACTGGTAGTCCTTGTTCGACCAGGCTGATATATTTGTTATCTACGTGGGCATTAAAATGGGATACGGGCAGGAACGAAAAAATTTTTAAGCCACTATGAAATTACACTTTCACAAGTACGCTATACAACGGCCCTTGGACAGTTCCTACACGAGTCGGCCGCCACACGATTAAGCAGAGAGGTAACCCGACAACCGACATACATGAACTACTACTGCCCAGACGCTTTCGAAGTGTAGTTTTATAACGCTTCCGTGTCGTTGTCAACCAAAGTTAGTCGCTGTCCACATTGTTCGTCAAATCTATGTCCATGCATTGACATCTTTTTCACTTCGTACTATTGACATCTGCGATATACATTTTAATAGATATAAATACATTTCCTATTAATATTTCATAAATGCCGAACTTTAAAAAATATTTAATTTATTTACGCTCTCGGCTCATTCGTGCAAAATATATCTCGATCAAGATATTTCTATAATTTTAAATTGCGATGGATTATGGACGGCATTCAAGAATATGTATGTCTCATAGAAAAGTTGGGTCAAATTTCTTCGTCGAAGCTATCACGTCCACCGGCGCGTACGTGTCCTACATGTAAAGTCTCTAACATACTTTGATATTTCAACGCTTCTTGCAATGTTATTGGTTCACTCCATTAAATATAGCACATACATAGAAATAATTCAAATGGGGAACTTTGGGGCCCTTCTTCCAGATGGACCGTTAGACCTCGTGGACGGCAGGAAGTTGCTGGACGCGAAAAGCGGAGGACCGTATCCTGTGGATGGCAGATGGCATCTATATAGGCTGATGATGACATAAGACCATACCGACTAGTTAGAAATATGTTTACCAGCGGTGAATGCATTAACAGCAGAAGCTGTTACAAGGATGGGCGGGATCCATTAGATTAGGGTGCGCTTAGTATTCCATATGCTCCTTGCATCCCTGTAACCTTGGTCTGGAAAGTACTCGTGGTTTTGAGTCGCCAACAGCACGCGAACTCCTCAGGCGAAGAAAAAAACGGGAACCTGAGTTGGAACTCCCAGAGAGTAAACGTTGTCAGGACCATGGTAGTATGGCAATCCCTTTTCTGACTAATAGCGTTGGGAAGGTCGCCGCGGGGTTTCAACCGGTGCGAGTCCAACATACAACCTATAGTGGTAGAGTCCGCATCTAGCTTTTGCTGGAGCACGAATGGCCCGCTCGCCCGGTGAAATACCACAACCACACGAAAGACAGGCGTGAAGTGGAAGCAATTCCGCGTTTCGTCTGATAAGTGTGTGTGCCGGAGGCCAACCCCCCACCCCCTTAACAGCATGGAAGTGGGATCTATAAACAAACTACCCCAGGGGGGTACCGATACCACTGGTATTGGAGAATCCCCCTCCGCGCGTTTACGCCTAAACTCCCGCTTGGAGTCTGGGCGTGGGCGCGCGGGCTGCCCCGCGTATTCTGGGGGGGGGCACCATCCCACTCGGTGCTGGAGCTCGGGGCAAACGCAGGCAGCACCTCGCGGCATCCCCTACCATGTTCGCCGTGGACTTCTGTAACATCAGGGGACTCCACTCTAACTTGGAGGCCGTCCACTTCCACCTACGGACGGCTAAGCCGGCCCTGCTTTTCCTCACTGAGACGCAGATATCCTCCCCGGCAGACACATCGTATCTATCCTGCCCGGGTTACAAATTGGAGCATTCCTTTTTGCCCCGGGCCGGGGTGTGCGTGTACGTCAGGGAGGATGTCTGCTCTCGTCGCCTCAGCCTTCTTGAAGGTAGGGACCTATCTACTTTGTGGCTGCGCGTAGATAGCGACGACCATCCGCGAGTCTACGCGTGCCTCTATAGGTCCCATAGCGGTAATGCCGAAACAGACCGACTCATGGAGCAAGTCCAAACGGCTACAGATTCCGTTCTGGAGCAGATTACATCCGCCGAGATCGTGGTACTTGGCGATTTCAACGCCCACCACGCCGATTGGCTTGGCTCACGTACCACCGATCACGCGGGGAGATCTGTCCATGACTTTGCCTTGTCCTATGATCTGACGCAACTGGTTACATCGCCCACGCGAATTCCAGATGTGGAAGATCATACACCTTCCGTGTTGGACCTTCTGCTGACCTCACATCCGGACAGCTACTTGGTTTCCGTCGACGCCCCCCTGGGCTCGTCGGACCACTGCTTGATCCGGACAAAAGTGCCTATCTCGCGTCGCCCACGGTTCAAACCGAATGGCCACCGCCGAGTGTGGCACTACAGGTCGGCAGACTGGGATGAGATGCGGTCCTTTTTTGCATCCTACCCATGGGAGCAAGTTTGCTTCAACCTGGACGATCCCGATGCCGTTGCCGATTCTATCGCCGATGTGGTGATTCAGGGGATGGAACTATTTATTCCATCCTCTGTCGTGCCCATCGGAGGCAGTTCTCGGCCCTGGTTTGGTCAATCCTGCAAATTAGCAGCGCGCTACAAGCAGGATTGTTACCGAGCTTGGGCTGAGGCGTCAGCGGCTAGGGATGTAAATACCAGCCTGCTCAAAAAGAAGTACAACTCTGCCTCCAGGTCCTTCAAAAGAATTATTGCTAAGGCAAAGTCGGAACACGTGGCCAGCATTGGCGAGAGACTGGTTCACCTTCCTTCGGGAACTCGTGCGTTCTGGTCTCTCGCCAAGGCTGTCCAGGGGAATTTCTGTAAGCCGTCTTTACCATCTTTGCGCAGGGGAGATGACACGTTAGCCCACACCGCAAATGAGAAGGCCGATCTTCTAGGCTCTCTTTTTGCGGCCAACTCGACTCTGGAGGATAATGGTAGTTCACCGCCGAATATCCAGTGCGGTGACACCTTCATGTCCGAGATCCAGTTTCGCCAGAGATCAGTGCGTAAAGTGCTGCAATCTCTGGACGTTCACAAGTCGAGTGGGCCTGACGGTATTCCTCCCATCGTGCTTAGGACATGCGCTCCTGAGTTGGCACCGGTTGTAACGCGCTTGTTCCGTTTCTCCTACTCCTTAGGCATTGTGCCGAAGTCATGGAAGACTGCCACAATCCACCCGATCCCAAAGAAAGGTGATAGCTCGGATCCGTCCAACTACAGGCCGATTGCCATTACCACCTTGTTCTCGAAAGTCATGGAAACGATCATCAATTGCCAGCTCATGAGGTATCTTGAGGAGCACCAGCTGATTAGCGATCGTCAGTACGGCTTTCGTCAGCGTCGCTCAGCTGGTGACCTTCTTGCGTACCTCACGCATCGATGGTCGGTGGCAATCGAGGGCAAGGGGGAGGCCCTGGCGGTTAGTTTGGACGTGGCCAAGGCCTTTGATCGGGTGTGGCACAAAGCACTTCTTTCGAAGTTGCCTTCCTACGGGCTGCCCGAGAAACTATGCGCCTGGATTTCCAGCTTTTTGGAGGGTCGGAGCATCAAGGTCGTTGTCGACGGTGCATGCTCTGACCCGAAACCAATTAATGCTGGTGTCCCACAGGGCTGTGTACTGTCGCCCACCCTGTTTCTTCTGCATATCAATGACATGCTGCAAATTAGCAACATCCATTGTTATGCAGATGATAGCACGTGTGATGCACTGTACACGGCCCGCGCTAACGTTTCTCGGGCTACTGCCGCTGAGAACCGGACCAAACTTGTGTCTGAAATGGAGATCCTATTAGGTGAAGTCTCGGATTGGGGTCGACAAAATCTTGTTGATTTCAATCCCAAAAAGACACAAGTCTGCGCCATTACCGCTAAAAAAGAACCCTTTGTCGCGAATGTATGTTTTGAGGGCACTCCTCTGGTTGCCACAGCCAGCATCGGTATTCTCGGCGTTGACATATCGAGTGACGTTCAGTTTCGTGGTCACTTGGAAGACAAGGCCAAATTGGCCTCTAAAAAGCTGGGTGTACTCAGTAGAGCGAAGCAGTATTTCCAGCCGGGCCACCGCCTTCAGCTATACAAGGCGCAAGTTCGGCCCCACATGGAATACTGCTCGCATCTCTGGGCGGGAGCACCCCAATACCAGCTTCTTCCATTTGACCGCATACAACGGAGAGCGACTCGAATCGTCAACGACCGAGCTCTTACCGATCAGCTTGATACTCTGGCCTGCGGAGGGACGTCAGCTCCCTCTGCATTTTTTACCGTATATACCACGGGGAGTGTTCCGAAGAACTGTTTGGAACGATTCCTGCCGCCGAGTTTCGTCATCGTACGACACGACAGACCGCCAGGTACCATCAACACCATCTGGATGGCTGGCATTCCTCAACAGTGCGGTTCTCTCGACATTTCCTGCCACGCACAGCCGCGTTGTGGAATGGTCTATCCTCGGCGGTATTTCCAAACCAGTACGACTTGGGGTCCTTCAAGAAGCGAGCCTTTCTTTTTCTAAAAGGCCGGCAACGCATCTGCAGTTCCTCTGGTGTTGCGGGTGTCCATGGGCGTCGTTGATCACCTGGGTGTTCCCGCCGCTCGTTTGCCCCCTTCTCTTATAAAAAAAAAAAAAAAAACAAACAACCCTTGTGTGAGGGTGCGTATGAGGCATTGCCCCACGTTAAAAAAATGTTAAATAAAGTAAATAGATAAATATGCGCCCACGCTCCCCCAGAGGTGGAGGCAGAGATCATGGATTACTTCGTAGCTTTTCGCCAACTGGTGTAAGAATATTAAACGTCGAATATTGAATGCGAGGCCACATTCGAATCAAATGTTTAACAGCCATAAATATCAAGCGAGCAAATCAGAAAAGAAATTCAGTTATGCCTAATCCTCGTATGCGTAAAAATTTACCTCCTGTTACTTTCTTTGGTCTAAGATCTCCCCTTTTATCTCTGTCTCAAATATATTTTTCTAATAAAAACGAGTAATTGATATACTTTAATTAATAAGTTAATATCGAAATATATTTACGAGTTGAATAACATACATTTTAATGTAAAAGAAATATCATGTTTTGTTACTGTCAATGCAACAGGATATACGTTGGAGCGATTTCTTTTAAAAGCCATTTATTACAAAGATCCAGAAGGAAACGTCTTCGTGCTGCGCGATGCGCTCCGCCTTAATATTGCTTAGGGTGATTTCTTATTGGAAAACATTACGGATATTACTTTGACGACTTGCATTCCCTTACTTTTACCCGGGTACCATTAATTATGTTGACCCGATCTCTACCAAACACAGGAATGTGTAATTTTTAATCCCTGTAAATTTCATCGAAATCGGATCAGTCGTTTCGGAGATTACCCGGAATAAACAGACAGACAGACAAAAATTTTTAAAATTGTATTTTCGTTATAAGTACCGTATGTACATCATGTGTATTGAGTAAGGAACTGTTATTTTGATATTACATACAGACACTTCAATTTTATTTATCAGTATAGATTTTTATTAAGTTTTTATATAGTGTTCCTTTTTAATTAAAAAAACTTGTAGACTAGGCCTATGATAAAGTTAAAAGAGCTGATCTGTGGTCAACTTTAGTTGAGTCTGGATTGAACAGTGATGTAATACAAGCATTAAAGGCTCTTTATAAAGATTCTACTGCCTGTGTTAGGATTTAAATGCCTACTCAGACTAAACAGCTAAACCATAGCATCAATAATGGTGTAAGTAAAGTAAGTATGATATCATATTAATTAACTTTTTGCCATATTTACTTCAAAAATATTTTAACTTTCACGTTTTGTTTATCATTTCCCGTACAATGTTTAACGTTCCGGAAAATGATTGATGTATGTGAGAACAGAGCGACCGTGACGAGCAGTTTTATGTTTTCTGACCCTCCTCAAAACAAATTTTTGTTACCCCGAAGAAAGTATGCCGGTGACTAACTTAGTACAACAACTTAGTACATATAAGTCCTAAGTAACAGCAATGTCTTTCGCTTAAGTTAGATATTAAGTTTTAATGATTATTAAAATGGCCCCATTGCAGTAGATTAAGTTTTTTATCAGTATATTTTTTATTTTATTAATTTATTATGAATCTTAACTTTATATTTAATTATACTTTATTGTAGTTTTTATCGGCTCTATTGCACTAGTATTAATGATGTACTATCAAATCGAAATTGTAAAAGTAAATTGTATAAACATAGTAATCTGAAAAAATTTAAATAAATAAATTAATGTCTCTGGCCTTACTATGCTAGGGAGAGAACGAAAAAAAATCTTTCGCTTACCAGTCATGTCCTGGTAGGTGAAAGTGCTATTGTAAAGTTTCCGTAGTGTAGCGGTTATCACGTGCGCTTCACACACCTAAGGTCCCCGGTTCGATCTCGGGCGGAAACAGCTTAATATTTATGCAGCGTCCGCCGATGCGACCTAAGAGCTACTCCCAATCCGGTTATAATAATAAAGTAACGGCTCGAGCCGAGGCGCCCTCGGCTAGGCGACCTCTGCGCCCTGCCGCCATTAAATGCCTCCTCTGGACAAACAGTGACCTTTCAGTCTATTGCTATTGTACTACTAATAGTAGAGCTTTTTGTTTTGCGAGCGGATAATACATTCAATTGATATGGATAGGAAGTCGGCCATTTCAGGTATTGCAGGAAAGATGAAGTTGAGTTGAGAAGGACTTGTTCCTGCTTCAAATTCCAATTTGAAACTGGCGAGAGTGGAATACGCTTGTTGTAGGAGGCCATTGCCCACTTTGTCACCACTTTAACGTAAACCATATTTACCCTTTGTTTGTTTGCGAGTGCGGGACGAGGAGTGGACAGGGCTAGTGGCTTGTATCGTAAACGACTAATATGAGGAACAAGTTTTCAGAACACTTCACGTAAGTGGACATGAATTCCATACGAAATCATTTCCGTTTGTTTATATATTAACCTTTATTCGCTGTAGTACGTAGTAGGAACAGTACCATATTTATTCCGGGAAAAATGTTGAACAATTCCAATATGTAATTTAAGGAGGTCGGTGGAGTCTTACGACTTATAATTTCATTTAAATTGTGGTTTCATCAAATCTATTATAAGTGAAGTAGCATCCCCTCAAATCAAATACTCATATTTGTTTAATTCTGAAAAAAGTAAATATTGCAACGTATAATAATTATCATTCTATTAGCTTCAAAGATCGTAATCATTAAAAACTTTCTCTTGGCTCGTATAAAGTAGAACACGCGAGCGCTGGTTCCGACGTTCGAGTTGAAATGAAGCAATAAGCGATAACAGCCGTTGAGTTGTTTGCACGCGGTGTGAACTGATCAAACTTTACCATTGGGAAATTAATTGTGACGAATTTAATTAAGCATGGTAAGGAGTCGAAGACGGAGTTTCATTAGATTCTAATATAGAGCAATGCTTACTACTGATGCGGTGGCTCATCCAGCAGTATGGGCAAAGCGACTGGTACGATCTTACAGTTGACGTAATCTTTCATCCAATGACTGAGGTAATAGATGATCGTTCTTCCCACACCCTTCTTTGTTCCATTCCATTATCTGCTGTCTTGGTCTTACTTGCAAAAGACTAGAACAGAGGTAACTCTTGTGCTTGTAGAAGAGTTATCTCTTAACATCACGTGAGCTGTCTGCTCGTGTTCTTTTTTCCAATAGCTAGTGAATAGATGAGAAAGAAGGGGAAGACGGAATAGGTCTGTCACGGTTATGCCAAATGAAAAAGCACTATATTTGAATACCTTTCTACATTCAACGCGTGTTTAATAAAATTAAGATTTGTATAGGTAAATAGCACTAGCAATATAATATCTGCTTGGGTCGATTTTCTTCGCTAGTCCAATCAATTACGAAGAAGCAAAGCAATTAATTCCACACAATTTCGTCTCCAGAGCTACTAAGATTTGTAACTAAGCGTGAATCATACAATTTTTTGAAAGCTGGGATTCAAAAATTTGACAGTGACCATGTACAGAAACAGACATATAGATAACATATTTTAGTGATTTGATCGGTGTTACTAAAATAGACGGGACCAGTTAAAATGTTCTAAGCATTAAATCAGCAAGTTCAGACAGCGGGAGAAAGATGGCGGCTTACGAGCATTATCATAGTGGTAGTTGTAAAGCAGTTCTAAACTAGATTTGCGAGTCCTTGGCAATATTTAAGTCGGGCGAAATTTGAAATATATATTAACACAGTCATTTAAAATTATTAAATCATTTTACAATATATCCTAATCTTCATTCTGTACGCCAAGCGACAAGACATACAAAAGCCTTTACAATAATGGCTTAGTTTTACTCTAATCTAGCTTATAAACTTCCAATCCTGGACAAAGGTAATTCGAATAGTGGCTTACAATAAATAAACAGGATATATCGTATTTCCACTGTCCATCAAAGATAGGAAACCCATCTGTAACTAATTTTAATGCCTAGTATAGGCTAGCATGCTCGTTTACCATCTTTTTGTTTATAATACTAGGTCCCTGTCTGCCCCAGTAGCCTGTAGGCTCGTCCACACCAAATCGTATAATAATATACTTTCATATTTGCTGCTATCTTAGATGGGCATTCCTTCAGGTTTCTTACTGCTAATTTTCTATTTGCTTACGCATGAAATCAATGCAATCTAAAATTTATGAATGGTCTACTGCGAGAGTTTATTTTTTAAATAGTAAGATTAAAGGGTTTTTTGAAATAGTAAGGTGTATCTTGCGGTCATGCAGTGTTACCGTGAGCTCATTCTGCATAGATCGGAGCAGAAGTAATTAATTCAAAAAAAATGGTTGGTAAGATTATTTCAGTTATTTATTTGTATGAGAAGGCAGCCCACTGGCAATTGTTTAATCTGTTGAAAAATAAGCAGAGACTGTGTTTAGTGTGTGCCAGCAATATGGATCAAGGCCATAAGTTTTAGTATGTCGTCCCGACTATAGATACAACAAACTTTTACGCCCCTTTGTTGAAATGTCTAGACACATTAAGCTATGAATAAAGACTTTCATATTTAACTGTTCGAAAATATAACAATAGCGTATTTAACACAAAACGCAGCATGTAATGTTTATGTTAATATATTAAATATATTTTAGTAGCATTTATACAATTTCAAAGTTTCAACTGAAATTGTATCGACTAAGAATTCCTTGTATAATATCTTTTTTTACTTCGTGAATACTATGTTTATTATAGCCAGCGTTCTGCCTCGGCTTCGCACGGGTAGAGCAAAAAAAAAAGAAAAAAGTAACTTTTAAGTTGGACGAACTTACATGATAATGATCAAATTTAAAAGTAAGTAAGTAAGAAAGTAAGTATTTTTTTTACATCGTGGGTTACATTATTGGAGTTTAAGTAAGGATCCCTAAATTGGGTTCAGTAGTTTTGAGCTTATCAATCCAAACAAACAAACAATTAAATCTTTCCTCTTATATTAGTATAAATAACAATGTAGTAATACAATTATGATCCAATATAACATGTAAGGGTGCGTCCAGATCTCACGAGCTGTTCGCGAAATGCGCGTGTTCAAAAAGAGGCAATTGATGGAATTATTTGGTTCAGCTCTTTTACGCGAAAAAAGCTTTTAAAGTGCGCGCACGCAGAACGCGAGCTGTGGGCGTGCATGCTACGCTGCGTGAGCGGGTTAATATAATAGATCATGCGCTGCTCTTGCGTCACTCATGCACGGCGCGCAGCTTGCACGTGGCGTGCCACGAGGTTGATATCGATTGATTTGTGCTCAAGGTCGAAGTTCATAGTGGCTGCGTAGACTATGTGAAAGTGTTTTGCTATGCAATTTTGGGGACGTGTAAGTTTGCGAATGAATTAGAGTATGGGAGACTGCCTCTCTGCCAGTTGTTGTTACTTGGAAATAATTGTGTTTATTCGTTACGTGACTCCCAGTGCAAGTTCAATTCCCTACAATCACGACAGCAGTATACGCGTACATTTAAAAAAAATCATCGAGCAATGTTCCGCAATAATCTGACATCGGATATTGTTATATTGTTGACCCTTGTGAGGTTTTCTTTTCTGTCGGCATATTAGTTGGCGAAGAGATTTGGAATGTTGCCGGCTGTATTGGAATTTCTAATCAATTTAAGTTTCGGTTCAATGCAAAGTTTTGAAATTGATTGAAGTTTTCTTACAAAAACACCCTATTCACGGCGTTCATTTTCCCCCTTCTCTTATAAAATAAATTACGGCCGATGTTTTTAAAAGCACAAAAAAGAACGCTTCTTCTACACAATTGTAATAAATATAAAATTTGCTAATAACATAAGAAACATAGGCAATCATGAAGACTGCCATTAGACGTGAAAACTCAAAAAGTGGGGGGCGAAAGTTCAAAAATATATCCTTATACAATAAAGTTCAAAATTGAATACAAGAAAAATAAATGAAAAAAGTTCGTCGAAACTGTTCCGAATTCAAATGACCATATTGATGAGGCATGTTGAGCATGTTGTTCACGCGAACCTTTTCGATTTGAAAGATTTTCCCCTACCAACTACGACTACAGAAGTTTTCACTTCAGTAAAGATAATTGGCGCGCTTACACAGTAGGCGTCGATTGTTAGCCCAGAAAATAAAAATTCAATTACTTTTAAGGCTGTTTAATCAAGAGGATTTAATTTGGGGCGCGTTGCCGAAGATTTATGCAGACGCGTTTGAATCAATCAACCGCCTGGGAAAGGCATAGTATTAAATTAAAAAACACGCCCCGAGGGTTCTTTCTTTTCTCAGATCTGTTGCCAATTAAAGGGAATTGTAAAGAATTAACGAAGAAATCCATTACGAAAGCTGTAAATATGTTTTTTTTCATTAATTTAATTTATTGATATTGACAACATAGGACAAGAACACAACTAAGAGGTTAACAAATTGTTTCTGTAATTTCAGGTTCAAACCGGCGCTATTTATGTACATACTGTTTTTTTTTAAATATACAAAGTAACTGACATTTATAACATTAGGAACAAACATTTGTTTATATTTTTACATGCGTTATTTATAATGATTAACATATTTTAATGGCCAACGAAAAACGCCACCTCCTGACAACAAATCGTCTACAATCCGTACTATTGACATCTTCTATACTTCGTACTATTGACATCCTCTACGCTTCATTCTATTGACATCTACGACACATATTATAATATAAACATATTATTCACCCGCAACTAAATGACACCCGAAATCATTGTTAAGGGCAGTGGTCATTATAAATCAATTGGCCCTAATGATTACCAACTGACCTATTTATTTATATAAAACAATTATGTATTGTTAATATGTTTTGTAAATTTCAAACAATGTTTTAGAACTATATCTGTTAAATTAACTCTCCGTTTCCGACTTCCGTGTCACTTGCTTTGAACAATAACAAGGTAAACAGATCTGCCGAGCGATTTGTGTGTCGAGCCAATGTTGACATTGGTTAACCCCAGTTAGTAGAACCGACCTACACTAGTAGTGGTTAAATAAACTATAAGGAATTCAAATTAGGTTGAATAAAAACATAACTAAATATGCTAAATAAGACTTCTTAATACCGTTTTTAACTTACTAAATTAAAACTATGTTTTAGATTCGTTACAACTGTAGTTTAAATATTTCTGTATAATTGTATATTTTTTCAGATCGTAGACTTGAATTAGTTTCGCTATAAGAAATTACATAGAATTACTTGTTAACTATCTACTACTAACTTTAATCATGGAGATAGACTAGAATCGATCTAAGGTCAAGCACACACTTGCGATTTTCGCCGATAAAACGGACGGCATTTTAAAGTACATAAAAATAAAAAGACTGTCAACCGTAGCGCAAACGGGTTGTGATGGTCTAAGACACGTCAGAAATTTATATCTTCATTTGTTATTTAATCAGGACCTAAATTATATGTTAGGTAATGTTCATCTAAGTCCTGATCAAATAACAGATGAGGGTATAAATGGCTTGTCGCTGAAGAACGGCAACTGCGATGATTTTGTCGCAAGCGCGCACCTAATGCAAATGTACTCCTGCCCTATCTCTTGGTGTTTTGTAGCTGTTGCTGTTAAAACTTTCCAGTCGAACGTTGATTAAATTTCAAACAACATTCAAGCTTCGAGCATCAAAGAAGTCTCTTATTAGTAAAAAGTATTTTAGAACGATGTACAATGCTGTGTATTTTAGCTAGAGCGTGTAGGTAAAGTAGGAGGCGATGGTCGTTTCTTCAGAAGACTATTGCCCTTCAATGTCGTATCCCTTTCACTTCTGGTATATCCATACATATACATATAAGTGCTTATTAATCGAATGAAAACTGGTTTAAGTCAGTTTGTCAAGAGCAACCCCTCACCAAACTCACTTATGCAATTATAAATACCCAAACCACCTAAGCGTACTTTCAATTTTAGATATTTTTTTTATGTGAGTTAGTGGCAAACGAGCAAGCGAATCACCTGATGTGAAGTAAACGCTGCCCATAGACATCCAGGCAAATGTGCTGCAGATGCGTTGCCTACCTTTAATGGAGGGCAGACAGGAAAAAGAATATCTCCTTTTGCCCATAAACCCCTCCCCGTACAATCCTCTTCCTTTTCCAATCCTATCCTTATGTGGAAAGAGTGGAAAGGGGAAGAGGACTGAAATTAGGCCTCCGGCACCTCACTCATCAGACGAAACGCAGAGTACTTCTACTTTACGCCTGTTTTCTGTGAGGTCGTGGTATTCCACCGGTCGAGCCGGCCAATTCGTGCTACAGATGTTGTTGTTGCGGGCTCTACCACTGTTGATATATTTAAGATTAAAATAATTATTAAGAATTTTTACTGGCTTGGTATAATAAATAATAATAATAAATCGGCCTTTTTAGAATGTTCCCCACTGCAAGGACACAGGCCTCCTCTCCGAGAGTAGGAAGGGGCTGTAATCCACCACACTGGCCAGGTGCGGGTTGGTGGATGTCACATATCTTCGAATTTGGTTGTTCTAAGACATACCTGTTTGCTTACGACGTTTTCCATCACCGTTTTTGAGCAGTGGTAATGAAATAAATTACACAAAGTAAAGCGACTGCCTGGTTTCGAACCCGCAACCTACAATACGTAAGGGCCTTAACCGCTGAGCCACCACTGCACACTAGCTTGGTAAATAGGTTAATATTTGTGATATCATCGTCTTCATCAGTGTTTTGGTCGAGATTAATACCATTCTCGCATTTATAATATCCGTGATCAATGACTGGTTTTTCATATTTTAATAAAGTGTTTTCCTACTTATTTTAAAACAAAGATGACTACAATAATATCAGCAAATAAGATTGATTGATTGCTAATTGTAATGACTATTCGATGACACGTATCAACGTCACCAAAATGCTAGGCGCATTAGCAATTTGCAGGAGTTATAACAACTCAATCAAAGAGTGTATTAGATCACTCCTTCCCGCGCAAAACCTGTTAACAACTCTTTTCATAGTTGTGGTCACATATCAGATAATTTCTTGGCCATTTTCCTTGTAAAAATATAAAAAAAGTTCAGAACTGTATATTATTCAATATATGTTACTTTTACTCAGTTCCTTTATTATAAATTTGCAATAAAGATGTATAGATAAGATAAACTATAAACTATATTATAATATAGGAACAGAACTTAATCATATATACGGATGATTTCTACTGCTGAAAATGTCGCACGGACGACCCAAGGGTCTTTGCATAGCACCAGCGCTAGTTACTCCTGCGGGTAGCCAGCACATAGCTGAGCAAGGACCTTATTCGTTCAGCATTGCAATACTTAGTAATTATGTATCTATATTTTTGTATAACTTTCTTTCCCATTTTGTTATTTTTACCTATTCTCTCTTTAACCTGTTTATCTTTAAGTCTGAAGTGTTGTATGTTGAACGGATTAAATGGATTATTATTATTATGTAAGTATAGAATCCAATAATATTTTTATATTTTAAAAGAAATTCTCCTAAACGATCTACCAAGGAACTATCAATGTGGAGTAAAGTATTATTTTACCTCAAAATAATCTCTTTGCGTCGATTTATTGGTAAAAATAATAAACGTGATTAATACTGAAGGTTTGAAATTATCATTTCTTGGTGTCGGAACTGTTCGTTATTGAATTACAATCCAGCGAGGTCCGCACGAAAACATGTCAGGGTTTTCAGTGAATTATCATTTCAATTTTGTTCTATAGTCACGTCACAACAATCCATAGACTTATTCTTTAAATCTGGGCGCCTTTACCAAAGACTAAGTTGGCTGGATAAAAACAAGACACGGGCTGGCACAGAAATCCCCATACTTAATGTAATAGTCGGTATTCTGTGTTTCATGATAATAAGTTCACTATTAAACCAATTTGTGTATGTCACCGTAAATTTGTAAACATCGTCAGTTTATAATTTCACTAATGATATTATAAACACAATTGTAAACTGAACTGCAATAATTAATTTAAGTAAACCATACAACTTTCATATATAACCTAACAAATATAATCTCGAGCCTATCTCTTTCTTAAAGGCCGGCAACGAATCTGTAGATTCGTCTGGTGTTGGTGTCCATGGGCGTCGTTGATCACCTCGGTGTTCCCGCCGCTCGTTTGCCCCCTTCTCTTATAAAAGAAATCTGTTCACTATTTACAATATATAATAAATTAATTAATTAATATCCTGGGACATTATTCACACACGTTCATCTGATCCGAAACCAAGCAGAGCTCGTACTATGGAAACTAGATAACTGATATACTACATATACTACTGATGCTTTACTTAAATGAATACATCCAGACTCAGGACAAACAGACATATTCATGAACACTAATGTCTGACTTGGTTGGGAATCTAACCGCGCTCGTGTAAAGCAAGTATCTTACTAACCACGCCAGCCGGCTCGTCAAAATAACGAAAAATTAAATACATTAAGTTGTTTTTTGGTTAGTTAAGTTAACACTTTTATAATTAACAGTGGTAGTCCGCAACAACAGCATCCGTAGCACGAATGGGCCGGCTCGACCGGTGAAATAACACGACCTCACAAAAGACAGGCGAGGAGTAGAAGTACTCTCAGTTTTGTCTCACGAGTGAGGTGCCGGAGGCCTAATTTCAGTCCTCTTCCCCTTCCCAACTTTTTCTCATGGATAGGTTTGGATCGCGAAGAGGAAATATCCTTTTTCTTGTCTACGCCCTCCTCTGTCCATTAAGGTAGGCAACGCATCTGCAACACATTTGCCTGTTGCGGATGTCTATGGGTAGCGGTCACTTAAAATCAGTTGATCCGCTTGCTCGTTTGCCACCTTCTTACATAAAAAATGACATTTATATTGTTACAAGCACAAATTATTTTATTATTTATAATCTTAAGTCTTTAAATGGATCGGCTGTTACGTAATATCGAACACGACCTTGATAGTCCCCAACTCCTTTCATAATGCTATCAACCCTTGTCAAGTACGCATCAGTTGTTGCTACTGAATTGTTCTCGTAAAACAATTACATAACCATACTTAAGTACGATTTACATACCAAACGGTTGTTCTGTAATTTTTTTGTATTAAAAAAAAGTATATAAAGTAACAGTGGTAGAGCTCGCAACAACATCTGTTGCACGAATGGGACGACTTGACCTCAACAAACAAACGGCATGGACCATACACTTTTTTTGTGACTGATAGGTCACTGTTTGCCTTGAGGAGGCATTTACAGCTACACCGGGCACGAGGCGGCAGAGCGCAGAGGGCGCAGAGGGCTCCCTCCGTAGAGGGAACCTCGGCTCGGGCCGTTATTTTATTTTTATTACTGGATTGGGAGGCCGCCGAGATCTTAAGTCGCTTCGATGGACGCTCCATGGAGTGACTCGGCTCAAGGGCCCCCGAGAGGGGACCTCGGCTTGGGCTGTCACTCTTTACGCGTTTAGCATTCCGATTCGAGGGTGCCCGAGAGGGCCGAGCCTCGGCTCGATCGGTAGCCATTATCTGATTACAAGTAGCATTACAACTAACATTACTACCTTCGGAAAGCGTTATCGCTGGGAGAAGAAGTGGCGGAAGAAACTCCAGCAACGCTTCTATCATTAATAGGGGAGAACACTCTTCCAGCTATGTGCGCCGGCGAGAACGGTATGTGATTTTGTTGCGAAGTTGTTTCAACCTAGCCTGAGCGATCGTTATTGCATCGTCTCGATAGTCGAGTACGTGCCTAGGTCGTCTATAGTCGCGACGGAACGTACCAAGCGCGATTGGTTTGTAGGTGGCGGCACCTACGACTAACGGATTGGGGTGACCGGCGGCGGAATCAAAATAACGACGCGACGCCAACTTCAGGTGTTGGGCTATGGTAGGCAGCTCTAGGTCCACGTGTAACTCGACATTGCGCACGAACCACGGTGACCCGGTGGCCCTGCGCAAGAATCTGTTTTGGATCACCTGAAGTCGGTGTATTTGTTTCGGGGATATGTGCGCGAAGACCGGACTAGCGTACGTCATAACGGGACGTACTACAGCTTTATAGAGTGTCACCTTGTTCCGGAGGGACATTTTGCTCTTTTTTTTTGATAAGTGGGAATAGGCGTACGAAACGACTTGACCTGTGAAATACCACGACCTCAGAGAAAACAGGCGTGAAGTAGAAGTACAGAGTACTACTACGTTTCGTCTGATGAGAGAGATGTCGGAGGTCTAATTTCAGTCCTTTTCCCCACACTTTCCTCATAAGGATTGAATGGGGAGGGGGTTAACGGGAAATATCAAGGAAATATCCTTTTTCCTGTCTATGCCCTCCTCTGTCCATTCCACCACACTCTGACGTCTATGGGTAGCGGTCACTTAACATCAGGTGATCCGCTTCCTCGTATTTCCATAAAAAAAGGGGAAGAGGTATTGACAATGGAGGGAATGAATAAGAAAAGGAAATAATCATTTTAGGGTTATCCCCTCCACTATGTATAAGGGTAGACAACGCTTCTGCATCTCATTAGGATGCTACAGATGTTTATGGGTAGTGGTCACTTGATATTGCGTGAATAGCTTGCTTTGCCTTCTACGATAAAAAATAAAACGTCTGCGAAAGTTACTGAAGTGAATTGTCTAAAAAATATATAAATATAACATGTTTAAGCGTTCAGTAAGTTAGAATATTCCTTTGTCACAAAACGAAAAAAAATGTATTGTACACACCGGACAATACTTCTTTTTTATGTTTATTTTAATTGGAGCTGGCGAATAATTTGAAAGGAAAATTTAATTAAAATTAAATCCGAACACGAGCTTTGACAATAGGCTTTTCAAAAAGCATGACAATGTTCGTATGTATGATTACGGTGAAGTACAATACAGTTTGGAAGTTAATACGCCTAATAAAAAAATATATATAATTTCTTTTATTTTCGAATGTTCACAGTTGGTTCTACAAATTGGCGTCTAGCTCTGTCAACGCGTTTTCAATTAGACAGCTACATACGAGACAGTTTTGACGTTGACAAACTGTATAACATGACATCTGCGCTTAGGTTGAAGGCGATGTTTACGCTTTACATCACTAAACTTAGTTTTCGTAAACGCGATCAAATTCTAGCCGGTGAAATCTGTTTCACGAAAACCAAGATAAGAAAAAAGTAGCAAGACTTAGTTTTGTTGCAAATGGTGAAATCCCCCTAAGTCCATTGACCCTTCGTTTGTGAAGTAGTGATGCGGTATTTAGCCCATACATTTTCGTCTGTGCTATTAACAATGATCAAAAATGTCATAGTCAACGACGCTGTCAAAAACCCGATCAAATGTCATTAGAGTTGTTAGAATCATGAAATTAACTTCTCTCTCTTAGAAAATCAAATGGGTTTGACATGACGTTAGCATGACAAGAGTGCTAGTTAAATGAAAATTTGTTGACAAACCTTTCAGAAATCGATCGTAAGAGTATAAAATAATCTGTTTAGGGTTTCGTACCCAAAGGGTAAAACGGTTATTACTAAGACTCCGCTGTTTGTATGTATGGCTGTATCTCATGAACCATGATACTTAGAAAGTTGAAATTTTCACAGACGATGTATATTTCATGTATAAAAATCTGAATAAAATAAATATTTAAGTGGGCTCCCATACCACAAACGTGATTTTTAATAGATAATGGTACGGGACCCTTCGTGAGTAAGTCCAACTCGCATATCGGCACACAACAAAACGGTTTACCTGGTGATAAGTGAGAACCGCCCTCCATTATCATTAGACACATTTAGAATGACTGATGTAATCTATATAAATTTGTCGTATCACTTAGTTACGTAAAGTGAAGTAACCAAAATATATCTTGCGAAAAAGCAAGTTGACTTGTTGAGACCAAGGCATTTTGCGACATTACGAAGACTGAAGTCTCCCTTGGGCTACATTCGGGAGAAATATATGTTTGACAGCGTAGTTTATGTCTCCTGAAACGTGTCTACATTCCCTGGGATTCAGTGATACTCACCAACGCTTGTCAGTAGGGAATGATAAATACAGGCGTGGTTACACGCATGCTGAAATGAGACATCTGCGTTAATAATCTCTTTACATGCATTTTAAGGGATTCTTCTTTAAATTGCAAAGCACACATATCTATGACATTACAAATATACATGAAATTTCGAGATCGAACCAAAAGGCAAATAAACAGGATGAGTACCTAATACTGTTTCTTACCGAAAGGCAAACTACTCTATTGACTTAAGATTATCTCTGGTGACAATGAAACGGACTGAGTAGGCGAAAGGTCTATTCTTTTTGAAAAGCTTCTCGCAAGGTTGTTCCCAGTTCAGTATTTCTTGTCTACGTTGCGAGTTAAAACAGTTGGGTTAGCATTGAATGCTAGTAGATGTAAAGATATAATAAAGAAAATACTGACTGATATATCAACGCAGTAGACACTTGAAATTTAGCAAATAGATTTCTGTTATTACGTGGACGAGCATTAAAACATTGTTCTAAATACATCCCCCTATAGGTTTGAAGTAGGGCATGAGTGTTTGGCAAACGGTGCGGTTGACTAAATGTAATCAAGCTAGATTCATTACATTCCTTTTGATTCCAATTGAATTGGAATAACTTGCGTGTAACACTTACCACAGGCGCTAGCATTAACGAAATTCTATTGGTTTCGTATTTTCTAGATTTGATTGCATCTGTGATGTTGGATATAATAACTTAGGCTTTACATTCTCATCCGTTCTTTATTTCGTTTCTCACGTTTCCTTATCTTCATCACCTTTCTGGCGGACACTAAGCCTGGTAGTATGGTTAATATCTATGCCATGTTCCAGATGAAAGTCAAAATAATGTAAGCATATTGTACACACCGCGATCTTGTGGTAGAAATCTTGAAATATATATTGGAAACCAAACTTTTCTCACGTATAATCTATCCATCCCTACAATTATAAATGTGCATTTAAGTTTGTTTGTTACGCTTTCACACGAAAACTACTCACCCGAACATCATGACACTTTGTACAATCTTGGAGGTATTAGAAGTAACATAGAATACTTTTTATGAAAAAAAATAGTATATAGAAAGCGAAGTATGTATGTTCCCTATAGACCTATAAACTCCGAAATTGGTTCGATTTCGATGAAATTTACAGATTGGCACATTCCTGGCACATTCATTATGTTTATCCTATCGCTACCAAACGTAGCGATAGGATAAACATAATTAGTGGTAGCGAAGCCGGGGCGGGTCACTAGTGTATTATATAGTTTAAGTACACTTTATCCAGAAATGTTCGCAAAATCATAACACATACGATGAAAATATTAAAAAAAAACTGTAATGGCCGTCATGTATAACTAAATAACATGTGACGTTTATTTGTTTATAAAATTTAGGTCTTCGTTTGGAACAGGACATACTTTTAAATTTCTTTTAAATATTAATATAATGATTGCGTCACGCAATCCTCTGAGTTATCTATGTGACTGCTTATTGCCATAGTCTATTTATAAAATAAACATTTATAAAAGAATTCCCACGTTCAGTTAAAACAATAAGCTTTATGTTGAATAATTCAACCGTTAAGTAAAACATTCGTTCTTTGAAACAGTTTTTTACGAGAGTCGTGCATTTTAAACAGCACTTAAAATTTTACCCTGAGTTCCTTTTTCATTTAACGAGCAGCTGCGCCTCGATGTTGCGCACCATTTGTATTAGAACTTGTAAAATTAAAATAATGCTTTACCTTTGTGTTCTTACTAATAGTTATAGCTGACCAGTATATTTCACATGAATGTATCAAAACATTTATCAGTGGTGTGAGGTGCCACCGGCCAACTGATAAGACTAGGATGGTAAGGGGAATAGAATCTAGGACGGGGCGGGAATGAATGACAAAAGAAATTATAATTTTTACTAATCATAGGTTAAAGTTACGCACATTGGCGTCTCATTAGCTTGTGGCAGATGCCTACGGAGTTTAAAAAGCAAGAAATTAGGCCTAGTATTCATTAATAATCTTTTTTCCTCAGTATTTTGTACCGACAACTTTCGGACCTGTCGGACGTTCTTCTTCGGGGTGCCGCGAACGTAGTAAAACCGCGAATGTGACTAAGGCCGTTTTATAAAAAGTTTATTAATAATATCTCATGATAGCTTTAGTAATTTTACTACTATTTATTACCTGTGACATTGGGTAGAATATGTATTTTAAAACACTCCACTCGTCAAAATCAGTCAAACCGTTTAGTTACATCAGGTCAAATTGGAATGGACAATGAAACATACATACACGCGAAAAATATTACGCTCCTTTTTAGTCTATTGGACAAACGTAGACTTTCTCTAAAATAAACAGTAAAATCAATGACACTAGCCTTGATATATTAGATACACTAGGAGCTGTAGGAATTCAAGTTATATAAGGCAGTATCCCAACCCAATACCGACAATAACTCAGAGTAGATGAAATCGCGGACAAAGTTGCAATCTCCACTGTCTACAGCAAACCTATCTAACTTTGCAACAAGGTGCGCCAACACTATTTAATTGTTGTTTGATATCAGAGCAAAAAATTCCAATATCGCGACTTTACATGGATCATATTACCAAAAGATATAAAAAATAATTAAAGGTACGCATAGATTTTTTTAAACGTTAGAAATATAAATATTGTGACAGTTCAGTTAAAATCTAGGCTGTCCGTTAGGCGTCATACGTAGTGATGCAGTGATGCGTTTGCTTCCTCGCGTGGACAGCCCCAACGGTGCCCCTACTATGGAACCGCACAGACGGAATAGCAACCGCGCTGTCACCCGCAGTGGCGACGCTGCGCTGCGAATAACCGCAGCGACCGCCACCGTGGTTCGTTTGAATAGTTTTGTCATCTAATTTTCAAGTGAACGGCACGCGGCTGCCCGCGTCCGCATCTGCTCATTGCGTAGGGTACTTTTCCATATAGAAGGTGTTTGGCATAGAATATTTAGTATATCAATGGACTGAATACCAGTGTACTTGAAGCGCTCGATCGAATCACTTGTGAAGAGCAGAGCGCGAGAGTTTCGTGGAATCAGCTTGGAGCCTGTGATAACGAACATGTTATCAATACGAATAAGGCTTAAACACTATTCAGGATTATTTGAGTTAATAACATACTAATTAGTTAGTAAGTCATACTAATGACATACTAATTAGTTAGTAAAATATACTAAGTACACACTAATTAGTTAGTGTAGGTAGTATTTATACTAACTATTTAGTATGTAATTTTCTAGAGATAAAAATCATTACTAAGTTATCTTCTTACATTCTTCGCTTAACCCCCCTCCCCTACCCCGCTCACAGAAACCAAATCTTCTTGAGCACATTGTACTAATCATTTTGCCACAAGTTCTAGTTTCATTCATTGCACAGTGCAAGTCCACTGTGAAACATAACTCACGTATGATTTACGCCCAGCAAAGCAGAGGTTTAATTATCTACTCATTGTATGATAGACAAACATATGCGCAGTAGGATCCTTCTAAACCGTACTATTTTCCTTTATTATGCCAAAAAGCTATTGAAAAATTATTTAGGTCTTCATGCTAATACGCATAATCTTAGTTAGTTTAGAAATGTAGTATATTAGATTAAATAGTATAGCACTATACTAAATAACACTTCCATTTAAATGAAATTACTTGTCCGGTTTCAGTTCTATTGCATTTCCTTTATCGCGGCGATTACTTTCAGTTGGCGGGCAATCGGTTTCCAGGTGTCGCAGTAAATTTACACTTCCCGCTTAATAAAGATCCCACCGTTCAAGCGGTTTGCCAAATTTATCGAAGCCTAATTTTATAACAAAGTTTACGTTAAAAAGTTGGCCGGTTGATTAGTATCTAAAATTTTGTAAGGTATAATACTTAAAACGTTCATTTAAAATTAAGTTAAATGATGTAAAAATAATAGAGCATGCGCTCACGCCCGTAATCCAGAGGGGTAGGCAGCGATAGAGGATTACCGTTTGACGCAATCCTGGCAGACCTCTCTACTACGCTTACATCGCTCGTTGGTTACGGGCACTCCTTATACCCCCTTTATTAATATGCCACGTATCTCATGGATATCAGTATAATAGATAAAAAAATAATACTATTTCTAAAATGAAAATTCTAGTTTAAGAAAAGACAAAGTTGAAAAGTATTCATGGCATAAGCAATATCTTTTCCGACCAACATTTAGTTATACACTTTTATAAAAAAATACTGGCAGCGGTGGGATTCGAACCCACGCCTCCGAAGAGACTGGTGCCTTAAACCAGCGCCTTAGACCGCTCGGCCACGCTACCTGATACTGTACAGTTCAAAACTGCAATAACTCTGTTTAATAAATGGGCCAATTCCAACGGAAAAGTATTACAACTTCAAAGGAAACTGGCGTGAAGTAGAGCTAAAGTTTGAATTGTTGGTAGCAAATGATGTGAGTGAGATACCCGATCCTACCTGTCCCCATTTGTTATATCCTAGCTAACCTGTGGAATGATTGGAAATGCGTCAGCGATTATTCCGTTTCGTTTGCTCGTTTTTTTTTTGTGAGAAGGTGGCAAACGAGCAAGCGGATCACCTGATGTCAAGTGAGCGCCGCCCATGAACATCCGCAACAGACAAATGCGTTGCAGATGTGTTGCCTACCTTTAAGGGACAAAGGAGGGCAAAGACAGGAAAAAGGATATTTCCTTTCCCCCGTTAACCCCCTCCCCATCCTATCCTCATCCCCTTCCCGTCCTAGCCTAATGAGGAAAGGGTTCCCACCCAAGGGGAAGGGGGCTAAAATTAGGCCTCCGGCGCCTCACTCATCAGTTGAAACGCAGAGTACTTCTACTTCACGCCTGTTTTCTGTGAGGTCGTGGTATTTCACCGGTCGAGCCGGCCCATTCGGCAACAGATGTTGTTGTTGCGGACTACCACTGTTACTTTTTTGAATAAAACACAAATACATGTGTGAACAGAACGTAGGAGTGAAGGAAGGGAGCGGTTGACTGATGAATGAATGAGGAGTAGGAAGGAGAATAAAAAAGATGGCGATTCTGGCGGTGTGTGTCTAACTAGTGGTTAAAATAAAAGTGCTTTCTTAAATTCAAAAACATTTATTATTCACCTGCGCCATTCACTCACGCAAACATTTAATATTTTGTGAATTTATTTTAATTTTTTAATTGTGGTTGTGGTCGGGTTGTAGCCTCAACTTTATGGTGTCTCTATGGTGGTTGGATGGTGTTACAACCAAAAAGTGTAAAAGAAACTGGATACGCATATTGTTTCGCAGCTACATTTCGTAGACGTTACAGATAACAATGAACCACAGAGAATATAGAAGTTATTAGATACAAGGTACAGTTCAAACAATTAGATAGATTTTATTTCCACTTTGTCACAATGTTTGTCCGGGATAAACTCCGTAACTAAACCGATCGTGATGAAATTTATTTTACTGTGTGTAATTCGATCCATATTAGGTTAAACATAGCACCATATCTTGCACGAGTGAAATACCACGAGTTCACAGAAGACTGGCATGAAGTAGAAGTACTCTGCGTTTCGTCTGATGAGTGAGGTGCTGGTGGCCTAATTTCAGTCCTCTTCCTCTTCCCACCCTTTCTTCATAAGGATATTTCATTACATTCATATGTTGTTGAGCACACAGCTCAAGCACACAGCACAAGTACATGTGTACAACTTAACGTACAAACCTTGAGGAATGAACCTACTCTAGCGAACATACCCTTCGGCCCGGAGAGGACAGCTTTGATCATTATTAATTAAATCAATTATCCGAACCGATACCTTTTTTGCTAAATTAAAACATGTTGAAACAAAACAGTTCCTATTTTTTTTTAACTTTATTTTGGACAAAAAAATATAACAATATACGGAGTCTATCTATACAATGTATCCAACAACGATATCTACAAATTACTTACTAAAAAAACAGTAGGACAAAAAAAAACAGGTAACAAAGTAAAAACTGTACTAAAAGGAAAATGAACAATAAAAAAGTTGAGGTATACTAAATAGTGATTTTAAATTACTAACATTATTATGTATTTGTAGTATATATAATATTAATAATGCTTTTTGTAAGCGTTACAGATGAAGGAGCGAACAAAACAATATCGCTAAAACGAAAACCATATAGTTCCATCAACCTCCACCAGGGGGCGCATCTGCCTTCGTGTGTCTTACTGTATTTAGGAGTGAATAAAGTAGGTTTCCGAGTGTGGCGAGTAAAGTAACAAGCTGTCGCCACTTATATCGATTATATCATGTTAAAATATTCATACTAATGGACAAAACATATAAATTAAAAAATGTGCTTTATACATCTACAGGGGGTAATAAAGGTTCTGTGTGCAAATCCCCGCAGAATTGTATTCTGCTTCTTAAGTTATCATTACATTCTTAACTTAACATTATATATTTCTTATTAATAACTAGCTGTTTCCTGCGACTTCGTCCGCGTGGAAATAAATTCGAGAAAACAATTTCAAGGGTTTTTCAATTTTTGCGCGGAACCCTAAATATTTGGCTAAAACTAAATGAACCTATTTGAATCCCAACAATATTAGCTATCTTCTAGTAAGAGTCCCATCCGAATCGGTTTAGTCGTTTTGGAGATTACCCGGAATAAACAGACAGACAAAAATGTTAAAAATTGTATTTTCGTTATAAGTACCGTATGTAGATCATGTGCATTGAGTATGAAAATGTTATGATGACACTTTAATTTTATTTATCAGTATAGATTTCAAAATTCTAAAACATCTTCCACGTTCAAAACAAATTTTTAATAAAGTATATATGATTTATCATTTATCTTTACACTATTTGCCAATCTTCTTCTTTACTTCCCCTGATTCTACAGCCGGTTTAACCTTGTGTTAATATGGAATACGATTAATTCAAATTTTAATGCAATCTCCCAGTTTAATGGTAAAATTTACCACATCTTTAAGCAGACAAATCAACATCAATTAACAGTTCTGACAAGCACATTTCCTAAGGGATTAATTTCATATCAAAGAATCTCTAACGGGAACAATACAGTGGAAATAATTGATTACAATTTTTCAAGTAATTGTATGTTGGAATAATTTACAAACAGGTAATTGAAGTACTGTCAGTTAACAAAATGGTGAACGTTCTGAGATTTACCGTTGCGGCGGCTTTGATTCAAGTTAAACACGAATTACACCCGCAGGGCCGCCGCCGCACAATTTTCCGGATTAAATGAATTTCTATTTGCTTCTGTATGTCCGATAATTCGGATACGTGCGGTTATTTCGCTTTTAATAAATTAATATCAAATGATTAATTGTCATTTGTGTCATTTTCATCAGCATTAACACTTTTCTTATCTTACATGGGGTCGGCACAGTATCTTTTTACGACCGACCGGCTGTCTGACGCCAACCCACCTCAGCATGGACTACGGTCATACCGACCCTACATAACCTTTTTTTTTATAGTCAGGAAATGCATTTCCGCACCCCTACGCCGGGCTGTGCAATGGCGTAAGGAGTGTGGGACTCGCCGGCCACAGAAGGTGACCGGAATACCCACTAAAACCTGACTGCCCTGACGCATTACGGCGGGGCCACGGGGACGCGTGAGCTTGCTACCGCGACCCCGCCTGCGTTTCGCCGTTGGGCGCCCTCTTTCAGGCTGAGCCTGTAGGGTCGGAGAGGGCGGCAAGATATCGCCGCGCTCTCCTTCCCAGCCTTCGCGTTCGGGGCGGGGGCGCTTGGGGGTCTCCCTTGCGCTCCCGCTCCGTCGCCTCCTTCTGCGAGATAACGGCTTCGCAGAAGGAGGCTACGCCGCCCCATGACCTCTCGCATCTCACCATGGCGCGTATTGCGCCGGGAAGCGAGAGGTCCCCGCCGATCGCCACCACCAGGGAGCGGCGCTCGTCAGACCAGGCACAACACACCTCTAGCGTGTGCTGTGCGGTGTCGTCCCGTTCACCGCACCCATGGCACAAAGCCGTCTGACCCCTACATAACCTAAGAAAATGATAGGATATGGAGTTACCCAATATCAAACCTATTTGTGTATTGCTCATGCCCATAACCCAGAGGGTTAATACCTTTCTCAATGCTAGTCACAACATACACATAAGCCACACTTTTCCCATAAACACTACCAACTTAATCCATCCAACGTTTCACCTAACCGAGGACCAATGGATGGCCGATTAGGCGGAAGTGTCCTAGACGGCTAGGTACAGGTCGACGCAGCGTACGTGGGTCTCTCACACGATGGACCGGTGGTCTGATTAATGTCTGTGGAGTCTACTGGATGAAAGCGGCAGGGGACCGACCTTTCTGGCGATCAATGGAGTCCTACGTTACGCAGTTGACGAATATCTCATGTGAAGACGGTGATTTAGCTACAAAATGTTCATTAAGTGCATTGTCTCATTCGTATACATGTAATGTAAGATAAAGAACTAGGATGCTATAAAATTAACATATCGTGCATAAACACAAAGCCATTGCTACGTTTAAGTGGTGAATACAGTTAAACGTAACAATGGCAAATAGTTGTTTAGTTTATTTTGTATTAATAAATATTGCGTTTTCATGTAAATTAGCGAAGAATAAATTATTTAAAAAAAATGAGTAAAAAATATTTACGTATAATGCAAAGTAATATTGAAAAGTTAACTGTAGTAGGCAGTAAATTAGCAAGCTATCCCCCAGATGTACAATTTTTGTACACACAGACAGATACTGTTCACAGCATATATAGTAAAACACGTGTTGCCAGCAATATTTGCAAATGTACTAATTCTGTATATCGGAAATACGTCCTCTTAGTCGAAGTTTCCAGGCCTTTGACCAGTTACGGACATAACTCGTATAAGCTTTTGAAGTTATCTTCTAGATATACAAAAGAAGAAACTGACTGACTGACTGGTTCAAAGACTTGAAACCTTGCACAATTATTTTGCGCTTAGACAAGGATATTTCTAAATGAATCCCCAAAAGTAGGGGATGAAAAGTATGTAGCAATAATTTTAATCCAATGTAAGTTGACATTGACATGATAAATCATATTAAATAGGGCTCAGCTTAGGCTAGACTAAGAATTCCAAAATTTTACAAATCAAATCACTGAACATTACATCTTCTAAATGAACGTGATTTCAAACATTTATGTAATTTCATCCGCACTCAAGTATTTAAAGCGGCTTCATGATGAGGGTATTACTCCGTCTTCATTACATTAAACGTAATTTATAAATTAAAATGTAGTAACGAAATATAATGGTTTTATTTTTTATTCAGACGTGTAACATGATGATAACTTGGTGCTTGAAAAAAATAACGATAGGTACTTCACTTTCCATAAACTCTTAGGTCGCTTGGAAGAGTTCCAGTTTAAAGAAAGGAAAGTATCTTCAACTGGAAGTCTCAGCAGGACAGACGATGCAGTATTCTATGAAAAATACTACGGCTACTTCCATAATCCTGTCTTAAAGGAACATACGAACGTATAAATGAAAATGTAAATTTGTTTTTCCATGTTTGTTAGTCACGCTTTAACTTCTTAACGACTGTCGGTTGTCATTATAAAATTTATGCACACATACTGTCGGCATACAAAAAATCACAAATGAATAACAAACTTCTTGAGGGAAAGGAGAATGAAACGTAATATAGATGGCGTGGTAATTTATGACGCGACAATGACATCTTTCATTTTGCCTCATTACATCACTTACATTACCACGGCAATCTACAAACACTTTTCACATTTATCGGTCTATGTATCCGGATCTCGTAGGCGGGGGGCTAACTTTGCCGGGCTACGGGAATTTGCGCGTCGGTGGTACCAGGCAAGATTAGTCGCTGGAGTGGATGTCAGACGGTGAAGACGTATACGTCCTGTCATGCCCATTAAAGGGGAGAGTGATTAAAAGACGAGGAATGGACGAAATAACTTGTAGGGAGCTAACAAACGGCCAAACCGCGTGCCCTCTTGCGTTTCGGACCGTATGACCTGAGGGTCGGTGGGGCCATGGGTGGTAGCGGGATCCCATTTTCACATTTACCTATAATGTTAAGTTCCTATACGTGATATAAAGATACAAAATCGATGTCGTCGATGCAGCCACGTATCTCGTCCGATACTAGACGTTGGCGTCATTGATCGCTACTAACATCGGCCCTCATCCAGTGGACTCCCGCAGCCTTGACCAGATCATCTGCGCCGACCTGTACGTGGCCGCCATTCTAGAACTTTTCGACCCCACCGGCCATCAGTTCTGCGCAAGCAATGTGTCCCGTCTATTGTCACTTAACGCTTGCAATCAGGCTTGCAAAACAATAATTAATCGGGCAGTATCAGCTACCTTGGTTCTACAGCGGATCACATAAATTGTGATGCGATCTCGCTGAGAGACTTCGAGGAATTGCCTTTAAAAAAGGTGGACTACGCATCTGCAATACATTTGCTCGTTGCGGATGTCTATGGGTAGCGCTCACTTAACATCAGGTGATCCGTTTGCCCGTTTGCCAGCTTCTTCCATAAACAAGAAACGAATGCGTGCGAAGCCGCGGGCAACAGCTATATTATTAATAATATATTATGAAATATGTGGACGTGTTTATCGAAATATTGCGGAGCTTTCAGTGTTCATGTAAAATCTTCACCAAGATACACATCCAGTATACGAGCACAAGACGAATGAAGCTGAACTTTTATGATATCAATATGAACTTAAATTTCCGTCGCCGGACGGATCGCTCTGCAGCGCAGCTTGGAATTGTAATTTCGAACGAATCGACTTTATAGCCTTTCACAAAGCGTAGGAAGGAAGGATAATAATCATACAAGTATCGTGTCAAAATTTATTATGTTTTTATGCAGGCATTGCTCGGGATCTTTAGCGAGGGAACTAACTAAGCGTAATTAGAAAAGGGCCGAAGATATTGCTTATAGAAAAAGGGCAATGTAGCCAAAACCTTTCGGAAATTAAAATAAATTCCAATTATAATTCATTTTTCTTCTATTCAGCTCACGGTCTTCGACTGCCGGAGACAGGCCTCCCCCATTAATCACCACAAAGACAGCTCGTCACCAATCCCCCTGTCGCTCTCATCCATGGACTGCTGCATCATTGACTATATCGTCGGTCCATTTTACGGTCGTCCTACGCTGCGTCGACCTGTACGTGGCCGCAATGCCACGACCTTTCGGACCCATAAACATTAAATGTGATATATTTATAAGTGAGTAATCAAAACAGTTATTAGTTAAAACCTGTTTTAGTTACCCCTTCCCTTTTCCCAGTTTCTCCCTTTGATTGTCTTAGGGGAATTACTTATTTCTTGTTGAGCGAAGGTGAATTTATTTATGCCTCACTGTCTGAACAGTGTTCTTTCAATCATATTTGCAGAAAAAAGGTGTCATTGCAATGTGATCATTACTACGAAATAAAACTATTGGATTTCCTTAGCAATAATCTTTGGTCCTATAAAATTATTATAAGAACATTTGATACACAAATATTACCTCATCTAGATACCAAAGTACTAATTAGCATAATTATGACACCAGTAATTAATACAATTCACCAAAAAAAAAAAAGTAAAACCCTGTACAGGCAGTTCACTTGAACGCGTCTTGTTTGCTTCAATAGAAGTAGAACCGAAATTGACATTACGAGGATATGTCTGAAAGGCTGTTAGGTCGAGTGAGACAGTCGATGTCGGTATTTATTGGCTTTTCGAAAGCGATGTATTTGCTTTCAGCGTGACTTGCACTGTGCACACAAACTTGTTATATGACGAGTTTGTTTTATATATTTGATGAATAAAGAGAGATAATAACTACATATATATATATATATATATATATATATATAAATATATATATATATATATATATATATATATATATATATATATATATATATATATATATATATATATATATATATATAGTTCAGCGTGTTTCCGTAGATCTGACACGAGCGTAAGTTTAACATTGTAAGGATCTAAAGCTGATAATTTAGTTGTTAAGGCTAGTCGTATAAAATCTTTACTTGTCTACGCGTTAATATCACTTAACCCAAAAATATAACACGTCACAGATTGTCAGGTCCCCTTCAAGATCCGATCGTATGAAAAATTGCAATATATTCAAAAATAATTCTATTATATGACACGTTACGTTAAATCATTGAATTTGTTACGTTGGACAAGCTAATAATTTCAATGTAGATTTACCCTTTGTTCACTAATAACTTTGTATTCCTTGTTAATTTGTGTTTGCGGTATCGTGCAACGCGGTCAATGAATTTGCATTTAGATCAAACTCCGTCTGTGTACTTGAGGCCTCCTTAGAGATTTTGTAGCTCAATGTCTTGGCGTTTGCTTTAAAATTACACGAGCTATCCAGTTCAATCTGTAGTGATAGTGACAATTAAGATGGTCAGTATTATTTTATGTGATTTTTTTTAGGAAGGTGGCAAACGAGCAAGCTGTTCGCCTGATGTTAAGTGACCGCTAACCATATGGATCCGCTACAAGAAAATAAGTTGCAGATGTGTTGCCTACCTTTAATGAACACAGGATGGAATAAACCGGAAAAAGGATATTTGTTTCTCCTATTGATCTCCTTTCACGTCCAATCCTCTTCCTATTCTCATCCTATCCTTTGTGGGAAACGATGCGAAGGAGAAGAAGAAGAAAGTACGTTCCAGCGTCGCTGAAGTTTCTTCCGCCACTTCTTCTCCCAGCGCTAATGCTCTCCGAAGTGGTAGTAATGTTAGCTCTAGAAATTCATGTAATCCATTTATAGCTACCGACAGAGCCGAGGCTCGGCCATCACGGGCACCCTTGAATCGGAATACTAAACGCTTAATGAGTGACAGCCAAAGTCGAGATCCCCTCTCGATTCCATTGAGCCAAGTCACTCCATGGAGAGTCCGCCGAAGCGACCTAAGAGCTCGGCAGCCTCCCAATCCGGTAATAATAATAAAGTAACGGGCCGAGCCGAGGCTTTAGTTACTCTGAGCCTCAGACTAGGTGCCCACTGCACCCTGCCGCCTCGAGCCTGGTGTAGCTGTAAGTCCTCAAGGCAAACTGTGACATTTCAGTCACAAAAAAGTAAATGCATATTTAGCAGTCGTTTTGAAATATCCAATTTTCTTTCATATGCAATAACACTATGTTATTGTTATGCATTGTATATTATATGTAATATAATATAAAATATTCAATTAGTGAATTAATAATTTTTAGTACAGTTTAAAAGTAATTCAACTTTTGAGATTAAAAATAAAATCACAGCGGATGAAATTGAAAAGGCAGATATTTTAATTTAGTCTTCAGAGTCAGCTGCAGTCGACTCGGCGAGTAGCGCCGGTAACGCTAATCTTTTTTCTTCACATTAGAGTTTCGATAGATTACATTACTCTGTGAGTTTATATAATTAGTTATTCCTAACAATAATTAATTAAAACGTAATACTATTTCTAGGGAAATGTGGCTCAATGAAAAGATTTTGCGTTTCACCTGATCTTATTCACCCGCTAATTAATTTGAAACAAATATCGTATTCAATTGTGTTTGTTATTGTAGTCCGAATGAGTAAGGTTTCATTGAAATCAGATTCGTTTGTCCGTTTGAGGTCTGCACAATAAACCCCGTACTTGCCTCAAATAAGGTGTGTCCAAAAATAAATTCAGACAATCTTTATTGAATTCATTTTAGTTAGATCATTATGTTTCCTTTGTTACAAGAGACAAGACAAGAAGCAAGTATTAACTAGTTTAGAGAAAACCTCCGCACATAAATGTGGATAAAATACGTTAGTTTTTACTTAGTTGAATTTAATTATTACCGTTGTTGCGGTGTTCTCATGTTTTCATTTATCCTCTGACAAGTTATACCTACACCTAACTTAGTTTTTTTGTATTAAAACATAAAATCAATACAGCCAAGCTGTATAATATTGATCGTTATAAATCAGGGGTCAACTACATCCGGGTCCAAATATTGACCTCTAAATGCGAGTGATACTCGACTGTCATCTAAGATTTCAGTTAGTGAGAAACAAGCACCATAGACTACTGAATTTCCGAGCAAGAGTTTACAAAGAGAGAACCGTGAATCTTTGCAAGTGGCGAGTGGAAGTTATCGCGGCGCCTGTACTGAAATGGCCGCTAACTGATAGCGTTGTGACGACGCATGTATTAATTAATAATAATAATATCCTAGGACATATTCACACACGGCCACCTGATCCCAAACTAAGCAGAGCTTGTGCTATGGAAACCAGATAACTGATATACTACAATATACAACTTTTTCTTTTGTAAATAAATAATTACACCCAGACTCAGGACAAACAGACATGTTCATGCACACAAATGTCTGTCCTGGGTGGGAATCGAACCCACGACCTGCGTCGTGAAAAGCAAGTATCTTACAAACGACTCCAACTGGCCCGTCGGCCATTAATTGTACATAATTACTCAAACATTGCCTTCAAAACATCTTATTTCGGTAACATTCTAGCAGACACCTTAGATTTTGTCTAAAATTAAAATCACTTCTATGAATTTATTAACAAATCTACATATATAAAAGGCGATGTGTGTATGTACATATGTATAGATGTAACTGCTAGAAAAATTGAGATGAAATTTACAGGGAATGCTTAGGTTGGTCCAGTACATGTTCCTGTGACGTTTGGTAGCGGTCGGACCTTATTACTTAGCGGATAGATAGTAAATAATAAACAGATTACAGATATCCCTATTAGTGACGAGTATTTCAGGCATAGAGATATTATTAGATACTAAACAGGCGTAAAGTAAAAGTACTCTGCGTTTCGTCTGATGAGTGAGGTGCCGAAGTCCTAATTTGATTTCTCTTCCCCT
This sequence comes from Papilio elwesi, assembly GCA_029849275.1. Classification (NCBI taxonomy): domain Eukaryota; kingdom Metazoa; phylum Arthropoda; class Insecta; order Lepidoptera; family Papilionidae; genus Papilio; species Papilio elwesi. Next base: position 10,660,760 of record CM056702.1, read on the forward strand.
TCCCACCCTTTCCTTATAAGGATAGGATGGGAACGGGAAGAGGATCGGACGGGGAGAGGGTTAACGGGGAATAGGAAATATCCTCTTTCTATGCCTATGGGTAGCGGTCACTTAACATCGGGCGTGCTCATTTGCCACCTTATAACATAAAAAAAAATCTGTTAAACGCTTTAAAATCCATTAAATCAGGCAGTTTTGGTTTGATGAGTCACTTTTGGTTAAAATAGAGGAAAAAAGGGGGATAATCTTGAGCGGTCTTCTGCTTTTCGCGTCTAAACGATTTCTGTCATCACGCATATTTTCTTGAAAAGCGTAGAAATATAGTTATCATTCTTGTGTTACCACTTTAAGTGGGGGCGGCAGAACGCTTTTCTTTTTTCTCACTTCTATCAACCCTCAACTCAGTAGTCACTCCTTCTCACTCATGTAATCTTTCATGCAATCCATCCATCTTTTCTGCTTATACCTACCGACTTATTGTTACACATTTATAAATCCAAAACACTCTGTCTCGTTCCATTATTCTCTCCTCATAACATGCTGAAAACATATAAACGTAATACACTTTAAAAGGAAATGAGAAGTGATGAAAGTTTAATCACGAATGGCTTTGCGATCTATATTTCACATCGTTAGACGAGTTTGACGCTTTAGTTTGTTCAGCTTGTTAAAAGTTCAAGGTTTTTGAGAACGCATTCGTGATACACGACTTTCCTTAATGTTTGTATTTTACTGTATATTTCTCATATATGTTTCGGTTTTCAATTGACGCAAAAATATTGTTTTGTAGCTGTCTAATATGACAAGTGTATGCAACACAAGTTCGACCAGTTATGATACAACGGGACACAGTTTAACGTTCACGTTTTATAAATATATAAAAATCCCAAACAGCTGAAACTATAGTCAATTGGATTGGATATTGACGCGACCGTCGATAATACAGTACTCAGGGTTGGAATTTAATTACTGGACTGCCAGATGGCGTTGAAGTAGCTAGATTTTTAGACTTTTTTGTAAAAGTATCCTATGTTACTTTTAATATCTCCAAGAATATGTGTACAAAGTTTCATGATGATCGGTTGAGTAGCTTTCGCGTGAAAGCGTAACAAACAAACTTACATTCACATTTATAATATTATAGATAGATAGATAGAGAGATTGGTTATTGAAAACGGCCATTATTAGTAATATTTATTTATAGATAGATTAGTGATATCGCTAGTAGAAAAGTCCAAAACGGAACTGACATAGTTCCGTTTTGGACTTTTCCAAATGTCCCGTGGTCTATAGTTAGTGAATCAACAAACGTGTACACAGTGCAAAAAGAATGAAATCCCAATTAGAGTAATTTAATAACACCGTTCCGTTTTCGTTCACATTTTGTGTTCACCATAATGTATGTGGAAAATTAATTAAATAACTAATTTAGGCGTGTAAATTATTTAAATTGCATCACTAAATCACATGCTGTTTGATTTACTGTAATGAGATACTCTTGTTACGGGAACCGCAACAGCAGCCATCCGTTATAGACTCCATTATGATTAAATTACTTGATTAAATATAAATTAACAATTAATACAGATATTCATACAATGGACGATAAAGTCGTTGGCTGGCTAAAACGTTTCTTAATAAATATATATACATACTAGTGCCCCGTCCCGGCTTCGCCCAGTTACCACTAATTATGTTGATACGCTACCAAAGACAGGAATGTGCCAATCTGGACAATCCTTGTAAATTTCATCGAAATCCGTCCAGCTGTTTCGGAGGCTATAGGTCTAAAGGGAACATAAATACTTCGCTTTTTATATACTATTTTTTTTTTCATAAAAAGTATCCTATGTTACTTCTAATACCTCCAAGAATGTGTGTACAAAGTTTCATGATGGTCGGTTGAGTAGTTTTCGCGTGAAAGCGTAACAAACAAACTTACATTCGTCGTCGTCGTCGTCGTCGTCGTCGTCTCAGCTGGTATTTGTCCACTGCTGGACGTAGGCCTCCCCCATTGATCGCCACAAAGATCGATCCTCTGCCATCCTCATCCAGTGGGCTCCCGCAACTTTGACCAGATCATCGATCCATCGTGTGGGAGGCCTACCTACACTGCGTCGACGTGTACGTGGCCGCCACTCTAGGACCTTTCGGCCCCATCGGCCGTCCGTTCTGCGCGCAATGTGTCCGGCCCATTGCCACTTACGGCTTGCAATTCTTCGGGCAATGTCGGTTACCTTGGTTCTACTGCGGATCACATCATTTCTGATGCGATCCCGCAGCGAGACTCCGAGCATTGCGCTCTCCATTGCCCTTTGAGTGACTTTGAGCCGTCTAATAGTGCTTGCAGTAAGGGGCCACGTCTCAGTACCGTATGTCATCGCTGGCAACACACACTGGTCAAAGACTTTAGTCTTGAGACACTGCGGTAAATGTTGGGACGAGAGGATAACCCGCAACTTCCCGAACGCTGCCCATCCGATTCGGATTCGGCGATTGACCTCCTTCTCGAAGTTGGACCTACCTAACTGGACAGTCTGTCCCAGGTAGACATACTCGTCAACAACTTCGAGAGTACGGTCTCCGATCGTTATTGGAGTGGATGGAACACGGACGTTCGACATAACTTTCGTATTATCCATGTTCATCTTGAGAACCACTTGTTCGGAGGCTATATTGAGGCCGTCGAGCATTATACCGAGTTCCTCCATGGTCTCAGCCATGACTACAATGTCATCGGCAAATCGCAGGTGGGTGATGTACTCGCCGTTGATGTTGATGCCGAGTCCTTTCCAGTCCAGGACCTTGAAGACGTCTTCCAACGCCGCGGTGAAAAGTTTCGGGGAAATAACATCTCCCTGTCTTACACCGCGCTGCAGTTGGATAGGCTTCGTGTCCTGACCCTGTACTCGGACTGACATAGTGGCGTTTTCGTACAAACACCTCAGCGCTTCGATTTACCTGTAGTCGATTTGGCACCTCTGGAGAGACTGCAGTACCGCCCAGGTCTCGACCGAATCGAAGGCTTTTTCGTAGTCCACAAACGCTAAGCACAGTGGCAGGCTATACTCACATTTATAATATTAGTAAGGATTACAGAAAGTGGAACAGTTATATTTAAGGTCTCTAAATTTGAATTTACCGGATGAAGAAGAGATCTACTGCGTGCACTTTACGTGATAGTAGACAGGGCTTTTTAAATAACAAATATACTTTACTACAACCGTAATCCATAGAATTGAGAATCCGTAACTCTTGATTTTTCTAAATTCATCCCAAAGATATAAAGAAGTTGTTTGAAGATGTGCAGTAAAGCCGGGGCCGGTCACTAGTCTACTATAAAAAAGATACTAACCTAAATATGTTAAGGGTGCATTTATTAACAAAATATTTCAACTAGCACTTCCGCGCTGTCACGTGCTATGTTTCCCAGATGACGCCGCATAAGAGCACTCGTGAATTATGTCGCGAGAGGTTTACACGCGACGGTATAACCTGACAATTTGTACAAACATACTTTTCCCTTTTTCCATATATTTCCTGCGTCATTTACAAGTACTGTGTGAATCCCTGAAACACAGAAATTAAATAACAATAATAAATGGGCAGCGGGTCGCCTAATGTCCAACAGAAGAATTGAAGCTTATAAAACGTGATGTAGGTCTGTTGAACTGTTGATATTCTGGAGAACACTCTTGGATAACAATTTGTATGAAAAGTCTACTAGGTTTTGTATTTTAGCCGGAGGCCTAATCATCTTCAGTCATCTTCCCCTTCCCACCCGTTCATCATAAGGGGGTTAGGATGGGAAAAGGAAGAGATTTGGACGGGGAAAAGGAAATATCCTTTTTCCTGTCTATGCCATCCTCTGTCCATTAAAGGTAGGTAACGCATTGTAACACAATTGCTTGTTGCGGATGTCTATGGGTAGCGTTCACTCAACATCAGGTGATGCTCGTTTGCCACTTTCTCAAATAAAAATAATAATATTTGAATTAAAATGAAACAATATGCAAACTAGAATAGTTGCCGTAGAAACCTAACGCCATCTATTGTCCACATTATACACTCGGTAACGCGATCTTAAAGTGGGTAAAGAACTTCAAAAATTATTATCGACTTACTGAAAAATATTGTTGTTATTTAGTTTTTGTCCAATCAACTAAACATAAACACATACTACTTAAATTTTTACTTAAACTTGAATGTAATTTATAAAAGTCCCCAGCAGGAAATTGACTTCTTGAAGAAGTACGTGACAGCCTATAGTTACGCTCGTTTTATAAAAAGATTTTCAATACCACGTTTTATGAGATCCCGGTAACACGGGGAGCTGTAAAAATATACAATTTATTGCAATAAGATATACAAGATGGTATTTACATTGTTCTCTATTATTTTATAAAGAACTATTACATAAATACATTCTCCAGCGCTGAAAATATTATTAAGTCGCTAAAATCGCGTGTATTGAACCATACACGTAACAATTTTTAGGACAAGAAACGGCCGTAATGCGCCCCATTCCACGAATTGGATCGTTGTAATTCTTTCACTCTTATGTGCAGACTCGCCTAGGTCAATCGCGCAGTTTTCTTTATTCTATCATCGCTTATAACGTCAGAAAAAAATAGCACTTAACATCTATATTAAGAATGTGATGACGAGACAACACAAATAAATTATAAAACAGATATAGCTTGTAGAACCACCAGTCGATGGGGCCCATAGACCGCTAGATGGATCAATTCTGGGCAAGGTTGTAAGACTCCATTGGATTAGGACGCCAAGGGACTGATCTGTGTGTCGATCAACAGGGGAGGGCTACTTTCACCAGGGGACGATTATTGACTGAAACGCCGAAACAGATTTTGTACAAAGTGTTGACTGAACCGAGGAAGGTCTTACAGAATACTGGCGCGAAGAAGACTTCTACGTTTGCACCCCCATCCCCTTCGCTTACTCTTGATTTTTTTCCGGACAGATAGACATTGCATATGTTACCAAATATATCGACGGACATCCCTACTAATATTATAAATGTGAATGTAAGTTTGTTTGTTACGCTTTCACGCAAAAACTACTCGACCGATCATCATGAAACCTTGTGCACATATTCTTGGAGGTATTAGAAGTAACACAGGATGCTTTTTATAAAAAAAAATATTTTTTAAGGAAAATTAAAAAAAATATCAAAAAATCTAGTTACTTCAACGCCATAATATTATAAATGCGAATGTTTATGTGTGTGGATGTATGGATGCTTGTTACTCTCTAACTCAAAACGGCTTTACGGATCTGGACGTAATTTAGTACAGGGATAGATTATAATCTGGAAAAGCACATAGGCAATTTTTTATCCCGGATAAATGTACGGTTCATATTGTGTAACATATTTAATAATATGATACATAATTCGAGAATGTCACCTTAAGTCACTAACAGCACAAAATTATTATCGCTTAGAGTAGCGCTTGTTCAAAAATCCGGAACATTTGGTATGTACTTAAGGACAAAGCGCTCAGGTCGGTTTTTAGATTTAAAAGTGCATGGCAATCGGTCCGGGTCAGTCGAGCGTCGGCGATGTGTAATGGCCTGCGAGGTGATCCGCTCACGTAGACTAATCCACTTAGTGCTTAAAAGAAAGTCTCTCTTTTTTATATATACATATATATATATATATATTATAGCTCAGCTGTTTTTGAAAATAAATGTATAACAAAAACCAATAATATCCTTGGACATATACTAAATAATATACTTTTTCTTTTGTAAATACTTACGTAAATAGATAAATGACACCCAGACTCAGGACAAACAGACATATTCACGCACACAAATGTCTGTCCTGGGTGGGAATCGAACTCACTACCTGCGGCGTGAAAAGCAAGAATCTTACAAACCACGCCAACCGGCCCGGTCAATAATATAGTATGATTGGTAGATGACTTTAAATAAAACCACCTTTCACATTACCTGCTTTGCATACAAAGTGGTAACCCGTTAGCCATCACCCCGTATATCTTTATAAAGGGCTAATAATATGGGCGAAGGCTTATCCAATAAAATTACCAGATTTAAAAATCTTACCACTGAGTATATAATAAATTGTATCTAATTTGTTGAGCCCAGCGTCGATCGATTGTTCCCTTTTTTTACTCGACCCATGTCACATTTGGGCCACAGCAAGCTTGACGAGAAATAGTTCCCACTATTATGGTAAAAGGTGATAAACGAGCATGCGGTTCTACTGATGTTAAGTGACCAGCAGTCAATTCCTTTCCGCTACAATCAGTCGTTACTGACGCGATGCCAGCCTTAGGAGGATTGATTAAGTACAAAGGGACGGCCCTCTCCCCTCAGGGGTGTTAATGGATAGGAGTGTTAAGCAGTTAATCGGATGGTTAAAAGAAAGTAACACGAATAAGATAAAACAAGGTACAAAACCAGTATATTAGGGGAAGTTTTAAAGTAAACAAATTAAGGAACATGTGTGTGTGTAGTATGTGCATGCTACGACGGAAGAATGGCAAGAGGCAAAGAGAGTTGAACGTGTGACCGGTGGTACTACAATGTAGTTTTTACATGACAAAGTAACATACATCCATACATACAAACTTTAACATTTATAATACTTGTAGGATTTGGAAGAAAATAACATTTTGTGCCCTCCTCACATAAAATGGGGACAAGACAGGGAGATTATGATAGTTAATACTGTCTAACAGTTATTTTATTTTTTATTTTTGTTTCTATTAAAGTGCACAGTGACTCGGACCGGACTGCAACCGACAGACCAATAAACGAGTCTATAAAAAAATACGTCCATTTTGGTAGTCATTCTGATTGTCTGACCCAACGACTGCGTTTCATTCTCAAAATGAAATCGAAGTTCGTAAATGTATTTTATTTCCTATACAAGTGTGTTGAGTAACTCTAATATATTACTTTATGTCCAAAATAAAAACTATTGGTAGGATCGAACTACATTAATCCAATCGCCTACGTTTTCAAAAAGAAATGTAGTCATTATAAAAAGAAAATTAAATGAAAAAATATTATTTAAAAAAGGCAAATTAATTAAATTAATTACTTTAAATTTTTAGAATAAGAAATTTTGTCTTATAGATGTTAAAAATGGATCTATCTATCTCAAGAGGACAAAAACATTGTATGAATTAATAAATTTTATTCGTCAAAATAACGATATGAATGCTTGGCATAACTTATACCGCCTCACAAAAGTCAAGGAAAATTAATATATTTTCAACTAATTCCAGAGTACAGCTAAAACATTTTCTACTTAGGTATAAATTAATTTGCCTTCCCGGAAAATGAATAAATGGGAAAACGAACTCAAAGAACTTGTTTTAATATTTGTAATACTCAGAATTGGTGCCTTATATTTCTATGAACTTGAGTTGATAGCATACATTATGTACTTTAGAAATATAAGTTGTATATATTTGCGTATACGGTAATTATTATTTTACAACATACAACAACAACAACCTTTTTACTACCTTCCCCCACTGCAGGGTTACAGGCCTCCTCTCCGAGAAAGCCGTAATCCACCACGCTGGGTATATGTCTTCGAATTTGAAGATTCTAAGACATGCCAGCTTCAACACTATATGTACTGTAATGTACTATTACTTCGTATTGTAACTACTAACTATCTAAACCCATCCATGAGGATAGGATGAAGTTTTTTAGTCTATGTCACTAGCTCGCATGACGACACCTCGTTAAACAGAAAAAGAAAAATTGATGGAATAATCGGGTAGCTTAGGGGGCTGCCCCCAAGTGAGAATGGCAGACTACCATTACGCCAAAAGTCTTATCGTTACAAATAAGTATTACTATATTATTAATATATGATTAATTTATTAATTAAACTGTATTATTAAATTGTGATTTCTTTATTAAATTATAGAACAGTCGTATAGCTCCGCAATCGGTTGCAAATGGGCCAGCGTGACCGGTTGAGTAGTGCGCGTTTGCCGCATCCATTCCATTATTCTTTTTCCACACTTCTATTACAAAGTTATTCACTCATATTGTGTATTTGTTGAGATATATAAAACGATAAATAAATCGTATCTAGAAGATTTTACGACGTATGAGTAATCATTAAATTGCTCGAAACGCAAAGAGCACAGCTAGCATTTGTAATTAATTAAAATTTAATTTGCGACGTGTTCGGAGCAATTACAGCGAGTCACTCCGTCTTCTCGCACATTACACGCAATTAATGTGAAGCTCTGAATCTATTATTTCTAGGTTATACTTGTCAGCAAGGAATCTTATTTATCAAATAAGAATTGGAACCACAATATTGTTCTCTTTTCACTACGCTGTCGTGGCTTGCTGTTGACTGCGTAGATAAGGGACAGAGGTTAGAATCGCCTATATGATGCCTACCTCACTTATAAATAAATTATTTTATTATACGAGAACCATTTTATATTACGTCATGTAACTATTCCGGTCGCGGGCATGCATAGCATTACTATATTTTTGGGTCTTCCTTTCTTACTTTATCCCATCGATTGACCTATCCATTAAACTGTTCTGTAATCTATCCATCTATTAAGGGTCCCTCAAGAGTTTGGTCCTAGAGACCTCTCAATATGGTCTCTACCAAAAATGCTTTAATATTTAATGTGTGTTTGTGACCACATTACATGTGATAAGTATTCCGCATAACAGTGTATCCCTTGATAAGTGGCGTTTACGTCACCGCCACCACTCCCCGCAGCTACCTACTTCCGTGCACTGTTGATTTTTGTGTTGTTTGGAGAACTAAACGAATCCTAAAACACTCAATGAATAAGAGTTACCCTACGGCTTCAAACATAAATTAAGTGGTCTGTTTATCAAATTAAATTACTTAATATTAATTAGAGTACCTTAATTCTACACGAATACTTAAAGTCTGAAAGTACTTCTAAGCTCCCTCTTAAACATCCTAAGTTCACCGGCGGAGTTCTGTATCAAATTGTTACTTCAGTTTAACTTTACTGTAGTAGGAATTTTAAAGGATACTTAATTTTTTACAACACTTGCCAGTGTTAGCTATTGTTAATATTGAGTAGCGCGTCGGTTGAGTGGCGCGCCAGTTGAGTAACACGCCTATTGAGTAGCGCAACCAGTTGAGTAACGCAACCAGTTGAGTAGCGCAACCAGTTGAGTAGCGCAACCAGTTGAGTAGTGCAACCAGTTGAGTAGAGCAACCAGTTGAGTAGCGCGCCGGTTGAGTAGCGCACCGGTTGAGTAGCGCGTCGGTTGAGTAGGGTGCCGGTTGAGTAGCGCAACCAGTTGCATAGCGCATCGGTTGAGTACCGCGACCGCTTCAGTGGTCTGTTGAGCAGCGTGGTTGCCGGTGTTAGCCGTTGTTATTGTTATAAAATCACCGCGATGCACATTATCGAGTTTCCAAGATCATGGAAGGGTAAAAATATAGAAAATTGACTGTAACTTCATAATAAACTAGTAAAGTAAATCCAGTTCGTAGATTTCGGACTATCATTTGAAAATTTGATAATTATATTCACCATGCATTCTGTCTTCCATACGTGGAACCTACAATTGCCTTTCCTCATCAGTCCCAAACCCGACAGATCTGTCCAGCTAAAAAGGATTAAATATAATACAATATAGAAAAATAATGCCACAATTGTTCGGTTACAAAATTCCTTTATTTTCGACAACGTGTGTACCATCATTATCTATTCTCTTCGTAGCTTTATTCTATCCACGAATTATGTAATTATTAGGCCGCTGAAATTTAACAAAGCCGAGAGTAAGCCGAGGTTATAAAGTTAAGCTACAATTAATTGCTAAAACGTTATTAATTTCAAACCAAAAAGTTGTATGTATTTTCTAAAATCTAACATTCATTGTTTCTAACATGTGTCAATAATCAAGCAATGTTTGTTTAAACAAAAAATAACCTGATTAAAAATGTTGCAACATTCTTTTTAGTCCGGCGTCCTCTGTATGAAACGGTCGGTCTCTTTGGAGAAGGAATGTGCCTGTCCATTTTGTTGTTAACAAAGCCCGTGTTAGCATTAATTAAGTCAAGAATAGCTTCCTTACATTTTGTATGATCATAAACAACGCTCCGACGTACAGGGTCGAAGAGTAAAGGACGGTTCTAATTACGGCTTACACAATGTACAACGATGCATGCGAATTAATTTTGCGAGTATGGCTTGTAAAAGCTTACAGCTAATAAAGTACGTTATTTTCTGTTTAAATTTTGTATTTAAGTCTTGGTATGACAAGAATTTTTTCTTCATTTTTAGACATTCCCTAAATGAAGGGCATTGCTCGTAAATATCTCCGGAAATATCAATATTCCCGACACCATCTTTGCTTAAAATAATTCAAAATTTTGCTTGTTAGTTTGCCTTTATTCTATATTTAATATTCAGACAATAAAAAATTTAAAGTGTCATTCACTTTAGAAATTCTGTTAAACGTGGTAATCTCAGAAACTATAAATCGAAGTGGAATAATTCTCTTCGCATCTCATAGCGCAATAATAACAGAAGGCTATAGCGTATTTAATATCACGCTATGTGAGTTAGGAGCTAAGCAGAAAGAAAAAGAACGCTATCTGTAGAGAGAATGATATATTAGCGCGAGCGTCCAATATTTCAAACTACTTCTATTGCGTGTAACAACACAGTACAGCATAATTACCTGTATTTAGTAACATGATTCAAAGGATTCATAAATAAATATGTAAATCTACATATAGAAAGTACTATCTACTACATATTATTGTAAACTATTATACCAATGTGGCCAGTTTCCGAACGCTATTCGTTTTTAATTCGGCATTTAAATTTCACAGTGTAACCGAATCGAACATCGACACAGGATGAGTCGCATTATCTTTAAACATGTTTTTATCTGTTCTTTCATACTCATTTCTTGTTTTGGTCTGCGTTATTTTAAGTGATAGCCCCATTAAGACCGCTTTATTAAATGAGGCATAAAACAAAAGTAATATCATTTCTTTGCCCTAGTTTTCTGCTTTGCTTTCTTGCTTTACTAATGCTTGAATACGTGCTAGAAAATCCTTTGCCTCTGACAAATATTCACTCATAGGCTTTGTGAGAGGCAATGAGTAGGACATATTGCTCGTATAATGGATGGTCAATAAGACCAAATGATTTTGGAATGGAGGCCCCGTACGGTGCGCGTACCTTCCTTCCACACGATGAAACAATCTGTTATACTAGATGGAATGATGTCCGTTCACTTGCTGAAGATTTAAGCAAGCCAGTACTTCCATTACTGCCACTAAGCACTAGTCCTTTAAACATGACTATATCATTATTTAGAGTACGCTGTACCTTGAATCACAGTACAGTAGACATGTCTCAGCGCACATAAAACTATATGTTAGTTTTAATTTGATGTTCAGGTTTTATTGACATAAATTACTGTAAATATTGATATAAGAAGGTTCATTGATAAATTCTAATTTTTCTTCCACAGACATTTGAAGGTTTACATCTAACTTCCTTATCGTGCCTTCGTTTAACAAGCAACAAAATTTGTTATTTTAAATAAGACAAGATATTTCCGCATTTTGTCATGTTTAAGAATATTTATCACAATTCCGAAAAATAAATAATGAATTTGTTAGATCAAAGAATATTCAGATTATATTGTCTCACTTCCTTATTAAAGGAACAGATGAAAAGAGGAGTGCATGCGGCAGAAATGCGAATGTTGAGTTGATGTGTGGAGTAACACGAATGGATAAGGTACGAAACGAGTTTATTAGAGGAAGCCTGAAAGTAGCACCGATAGTGGAAAAGTTAAGGTGTAAAAGGTTAGCATGGTATGTTATATGGAGGGAAGAATGGCATGTGACAAAGAGAGTTTTAGAAATGAATGTAGAGAGATATGTCGGTAGGGGTAGGCCTGAGAAAAGATAGATAGGAAAAGAAAGATAGAAGGGAGTGACGACTGAAATGACGGATGATAGATTGACATGGAATTCGAAAACCAATTATGCTGACCGCACATAAAGCGGGAAAAGGGCAGGATGATTATTGTCTCAATTCCTTATATCAAACAATTTTATCTGCAAAATAAAACATTCCCTTCTTCATGCTGCCAAATGTAATAGGCGAGTGCGATTCCTTTTATCTCGTGTAATTATGTTTTACGATTGCGAAAGCTGAAATTTTACAGCGGTTCATTAATTTTAATACACAAGCATCAGCGCAGTCGTATGTTTTGGTTATGGCTCTGGATCGAATTAATGTATATCTTTATGATAACGATAGGTCTGTATGCTACGCGAGTTATGAAAATTCATACGGTCATAAGGATGTTTTATCTTGTTAACAAAAATTGTACAGTTGAAGGGTATTAATACGTATTTTCACTCGACTGACCTACAAGGACGGTAATGATTCTTGTACGTTTGTACGCAAGCATATATAATCAATCGGATGACCCGGTTTTTTTTTAATTAACTAAAAAAATATTTAATAAGCTAAATTAATTTCACCTGAAATTAATGTGATCAATCATATGAAATAGGGTTCAGCTAGGCTGTCAAATTAACAAAAACAAAGACATTTGCAATCACAATAAAAATCCTTTTTCTTGTCTATGGCCACACATCTGCAACACATTTGCTTGTTGCGGATGTCTATGGGTAGCGCTCACTTAACATCAGGTGATCCGGGTGCGCGTTTGCCACCTAATTCCCTTAAAGAAAATCAAATTCTTTAAAAAAAGAAGTTGTAACTTCTCTTTGAGAATCAATTAGTTCCTTGATCATCGAGTTCTTTTGTGTTATAATTTATTTGATCAGGATATAAATAAATATTAATAATTTAACATTATTAATACCCAGAATCCGTGCGCCCTTTGACATGAAAAGCTCGCTCGTTATTGATGTTCTAATTATATTTGATGCCACACCGCCATTACATTAACTTATTCCTAGAATTAATTATATTTTAGCAAACTCATTGATCGCCTCTGGCCTGTACGTTATTATTCTATATTCCAGTTTCAAATTTCGCGAAATGAATTTTATGCCTCAAATTAATTTTATAATAAAAAATCACTGTCACGTTTTTCTCCCTTTAAATTGTGATTATAGTTTCTGTGTTCACTTAATGTTAAGTAACCAATATATCCACAGACATCTAGCTTAGTGTTGGTACTGTGTTGTCCACTGCTTGGCGTTGACCTCGCCCATGAATCGCCACGCTCTGCTCGGTCTCTTGCCGCCCCAGTCCCGACTCCCGCAAACATTTTTATATCCACCTTTGCGAGGGCAAATGTGGGTTATTTAGAACTCGAATATGTTAAAACGTCACGATGTTCCTCCCGCGGGTGTCGGCGGGGCTAAGGGAACGCTCTATATCGTCTGTCCATCGTCCAATAAGGTAATAGAAAAAGTTTGTTATTTAAAGTCTAAAATTTTCGTCTCGATAACTGAATACTGCTCCTTGTCGACTACAATGTGACGAATTTGGCCTAATCCAGGGATTTCCTCAAAATAAATCTATGTAATGATATCTCACACATGTTGTAGCCTAATATTTCCACAATACAATATACACACTATATACGACTACTTATAACAATCAGTCAAGGCTCGGGCCTCAAGAGGTGTTGTCACGACCGTTGACAGGAGCACAAACTGAGTCTCCTTCCTTTGAGAAGTGCTTATAAAGACTCTTGCTGTCTAAAGTCGCAACTTCACGTTTCAATACCGTACTCATACATTCCTGGCAAACCGGAAATGTGAGCGACAACAGCAAGTTCAAACTTCAGGAGATAGAAGTTAGTTTAAATAAAGTGACTAAAAACATATTTCAATTAATACGATGATTTCTATTGCGTCATTGTTTTAGATCCCGCCAGTGAACATCCCGTGGGAAATCACAATGTGAAAGCGGACGTTCAAGTGAAAAAAAATGGAAGAGCAAAACCCCATTTGACGTTTCTCACGGTTGCGTTATCTTATATATTTTATTCAGCGTGTTTCACAAAAGTTTCTTGTAGCAAAAAAAATGCTTAATGAATATTACAGTATTCAAAATACGTTTTCGAAGTTTCAACATAACGGGAGGTATAAGCAAAATGTACAAGTAATTTTCAACAAAGCAGTTAAGATTTTATTATTTTAATATAAATGTTTGCTAGCGATGTTATGCTTAGGGGTATATAAATAATGTAATAGCACAAAGACAGTATAGTAAATTCATTGTACGTTTTTTGTAAAAGAATGTGGCAAACGGGTCACCTGATGTTAAGTGAGCGCTACCCATAGACATCTGCAACAAGCAAATGTGTCGCAGATGCCTTACTTTAATGGACAGAGGAGAGCATAGACAGGAAGTTATATTTCCTTTGCCGTTGCACGCGTGTGAAGTCGATACCCTTAGGCGTCGCATCACCGCCCGCTGTATGGCGAAAAGTTGTGGTACTTCCCAGGTCCTTGTATTAGTAGACCTGGTCGTATAGTAGTAAAAAAGGCATTGATCTACTAAACAATGTAACATTTGCGTTAGCAACGTGTGTATAAACTGTGTACATACATACCTTTACTTTAGGTGAAAATGTATAGTGATAAATTGACATGGTTTCACGTTGACATCCTTAGCTAAAAGGAAAACATAAATTGCCTTTACCTTTGAAAAGGTTTTAGTTTTATATTTTCCTTAACCGTTTTGAATTTCCATAATGGAATAATTCACTGACGGGGTAATCTTATAAAACGGGTAAGGTTGAAGTGATTCGTGTAATTTGCTTTGTAGGATGTATCACTCTTACAGCTTTGGGACACAGGGTTAAGTGTTTGGGTCTGAAAAGACAAGATTCTAACTTCTTTGTGATTACAATGGTAATGTTAATATTTATATTGATGCGAAATTATATAACACAGTTTTCACTTCTGCAAATGTAACATTAGCAGAAACTCTAGTTACTATTCAAGAAAATATATAAATACCATGTAATAAAATTGCTTATAAATAAATAAATATGCAATCACGCCCGTAACCCATAGGGGTACATAGAGATCATGGATTTCCATTTGGCACGATCCTGGCACTGTCGCTTCTTCTACATTTATACATCTACGCATACATGCTCGTCAGTTATGGGTGCTCCTTATATACCCCTTGTTTAGTAAGCCACTGATTTGATCGATATAAGTTCCAAAGCGTCGTCGTCATCTCCCCTACCACAACTGCCACTCACTTTCGTTTCGTTATTCTTTCTTCATTCATCCTTTCAACATGCCCGATAATTATTTAATAATTCCCTATTTCTTAGTAACGTTAATTTAATAGTAACACGTTTTTGTATAATCGATTACTGTCGTAAACCATCGTTGATTTTGAACATGCTAGTGGTTTACTTGTATTACCACGCATACACGGTACATGACGTGCCAAGTGACAGCTGAGTGATCCCTCTCTTGAATCAGCCATTCTTCAGCAGTAAACTTTAAATACCAGTATCTACACAAACAACTCTGACATTGAATACTCCAAACGTTGAATCGTACGGCTAGTAAATTTACGAAACAATTTTACGTGATAATGAGCCCCAATAGCCTAAGGGTAAGGGTAGGGAATGTCGATCAAGAGGTCGTGCCATTCGAATATTGAAGTGAACAATATCGTAGCTAAGTCTTTGAACAATGCTTTCTAGGAATTAAAAGAAATATTTAGTACGTAATTATTTTAATAGTCCACTAGTAATAAAAAAGTGAAATAAAATGACGTACATATTTATAGTTAAATATTTTTTTTAACATAAAAAACCTGTTAATTGCTGAATCTTATCTCGAGGAAGCCGTTTCCACACCACTTCGTTACACAAGTTCGCAACATTGATCATTACCGTACAAATTGAAGCGACGCCGAGCATTATTGACTCCCATCAGCCGTGTGCAGTATAATTCTACGATTGAATAGAACCCAATTAGAGGAAATCTGGCTCCGTGATATCTGATCTCGATTGCCAATTCATTGCTTCATTTGATCGAAAACTTAAGATTTTATTAAAAGTCCTACTATTTTAGACCCCCCAAACTAATCATTGTGTCGTTTGTCGCCGTAAGATGTCGCGCTACGTTAGTTTAGCAATCCTTGAATGCCGCCATATTTTAATAATTAATAATAAAATCTCTATTTACATAATTGATGTTTTATTACCATTCATTCATTGTGCTTGTTATTTAGTTATATACTAATATATAGCGAAAAGATTTGATTGTTTCCTTGTTTCAGATACACTCTTAAATTACTGAACCGAATTTAAAAAGTCCTTTACCTAAAGAAAGGTAGCTCTTAACTCCGCTCCACACTACACTCACGCTACTCTCCGCTTCTCCGCTCCGCGTCAATGGACGGATAAACTAAGAGGAAGGTCAGTTGATCAGTTATCTTCCTTTTAAAAGAACTTAAAGTCTTGCGCTTAGGTGCGATGAAAGTCATTACAGAAGGAACAAGGAACACCTTACCATTAATTATAGAAGGAGCACAAGGAATACCTGCCTAATACGACCTGCACATTGTTCATGGAAGAGGAATTTAACTTGTTCCTAAGTGAAGGTTTTAAGCGCTTCAAATCGTATTCTCCTTTACTTTGGGGCTTTCCGCCAACGTCTGGAGAAGCCTCCGTAGCTAAGCACCTACGCTACTCGCTTCTGTTATACGTCCGCTATATAACTAATATAACTACTAAAGCGTTTTTGAAGTGAAAACTTCTATAGCCACGTTCGAGAATATTTGGTAGGGGAAATATCAGCAAAACGAGTCAGCAACATGCTTTCTTGGATTTGTAACAGTTTCGACATATTCTTTTCATTTATTTTGTTATATTAAATTTTATTGCTAAGTAATAAGGGTTTATTTTTGAACTATTGTCGCTCATTTGTACGTGTTGTCTTCGACTTTTTACTTCTGTTGGCAGTCCTTATGACTGCCTTTGTTTTTTTATATTCTTACCGCAATATCTTCGTACCAGTACTATTAATAACAGACTTCTTTGCTATAATACTCTTTAGAATAAACGTTCCTAACTGTCTCTTCACTTATCTGATGTCATACGTCACCAGCAATCACTTCACTTCCTATAAAATAGCTGAGATAGAAGTAAAATATATACCAATGGTAATAATAATTGGTGTTTATATTTCCATTGTGCTTCTAGAAATATCTTTACGTTAACACCATTACTAAACTGCTATATTCATCCAGAAGAAAATACCTAAAATCGTAAAAAACTTAAGTAAAAACACTTTGAAAAAAATTCAATTACACGTGACGTGTTCAATTACTCTCGACGATATAAGCACATTTAATATAAAACGACCTGGATAATGGATAATGGAAGGGCCTTCAAAGTGATGTAATAATTTAACTGTACTAAATGTAAAACCTTAATTTGTTTCACACACAATCACTTTATATTCACTCTTCTCTTGATTATCTATTGACTATTGTCATAATCGGGCAGAAAAAGTGAATCTATACATTACTGTAATAAGTACTGGAATAGTTTCAGTTACAAAAACAATAATTAACTTACTAGCGGTTTTAATTATTTTTTGAATACAGCGCCATCTAACAAAAATACGAGATTTCAGTAAGTTAGCCAATGACAACGCTCTAACAGTAGATAATGTGTGAAATGCCTATCAAAAGATGGTGCCATCTTTTTACATTAATAATTTACATAATTTGTTTGTCTTTTTACGCTAAGTCCCCACTCGATTTTATTTTTTGTTGCGTGCAGTGAGTTATCGAACAGTAGTAGTGGTTGCAGAATTAGAAAGAAGGTAGATCGATACGGCTACCTGTAAAAAAAATTCACACTACCGCATAACTCCAGTCAGCCCGTGAACATAGCGCAAGGAACTATGCCGAAATATGGGGAGCTCAAAAAGGCTAATCGTGGTAAGAATCCCGTCTCTTACAAACCTTATATTAAAAAAAAAATTCTTCTTTCTTCGACCTCAATGAAAATGAATTTCATTGTAATATTCGGAAAGCGCAAACGTTCCATTTTTAAAATTTGACCAGTATTCGCCAATTAAAACAACTTTTTATTTAAATTGGCGAATACTGGTCAAGGTTTTGACAGGACTTATGACCTGACTAGGTATATACAAGAATTACTCGTGTAAAGTTATTAGATACGTTCAGTTTCTTAAATAACCAATTGAAGCAGACGTCAGTCCGACGAGAAAATGTATAAAGCATGCATACACTAACGGCATTAATGTGGAACGATGTAATGGTTTAATGTGCTTCCGGGGCGCGCGCGATGTCATGAAGAATTCATTCAACGAGTGGCCGCTGCGATTCGGCAGAGCTACGATTCTCGTGCTTCAAAGCACTCTAATATACAGCTGTACGATTATTATTTTATGAGATACAAGCTGAGCCCCGCGGTTTCACCTGCCGTGTAATTTAATTTCACCGACGTATTCCAGCCTAAGCTGAACCCTATTTGATATGATTGATCACATAGATTTGATGTCAACTTACATTGGACAAATATCAATCTCTGTACAAAATTTCAAGTTTCTACTTTGGGCTATGCGTTTATATCAGTCAGTCAGTCTTTTTTATATGCATAGATGATCTGCCTTATTACTGAATATGAAATATAATTTATTAAAGTAAACTGTAAAAAACCCTTAAACGTAAACCCGGCCCTTAATTCTGCTATTGCATTCATGTATTAATGGTGTCCGAAAGACGTCATAAAGTTTGGCGTAAATTATAATCGTCAACTTTACTTTTTTTCAAGCGGTTTTTTACTCCTTCCCATGATCAGCCTATCCCAGTCCACTGTTGGACACAGACCTCTGCTATATATGGTGGGCAGGTGGGTTTGTGAGAGCAGTAAGCTAGTTTCAGTCAGCAACGGTGCTGTCCCTTGGTGTTTGGCATTTAACCTGGACAATTAGTAGACTAAGGTTAGGTAAGGTACTGGTTTTTTCCCTTAGTCACCTCTTACCTCTCCATTGGCTTGAGAAGGGGTAGTAATATTCTTTATTGCCCCTAAAAAACAAATTTAGTTCTTCGAAATGAATCCTAGGTGTCTGGGCGCAAGGCGCTCGGACGTTAAATTCGTGACAACGAATCCTAAAACAAAGAGCACTCGGTACGGAATAATGTACTACAGAATAACAATAAATACACAATTTATTACATAAAAATTCAAATATTTTATTCATTGAATGATAATTACATATATAATATTTACTATCTTATAATTTGTGTATATAAGACAATCAAACGATGAGTCATATCGGTCGATCGAACGGAGCAATGAGTAACGGAGAATTCACTTAACGGGACATTTTTCCGAATGCCTCCTAGTGTATACCGATATATAAGACGTTGTCACGTCAAGAGAAAAAGGGAAGGCGATGAATAAAGAAGGAAACGTCAAAAAAGTTATAGTGACAGTTGCTTCTAAAATTAAAGTTACAGGCATTGAGGACGTATTGCTTTAAAATTCCTAAACGACGCGTCACAAATCAATTAAAAAAAGAATTCGCGGCAGTCATGATTGCTTTTTCCACAAATCGTAAAAAATAACAGTTATATTTGCGGTGCGACGCCGACGTGGGACCCGTGGGAAATCGCACGTGCGATGCTAAACTTTAAGCGATAAATAATGTTCCCTGATACTAGATTTTTTTTATATCTGTAAAGGTGGCAAACGAGCTAGCGGATCACCTGATGATGTGAACGCTGCCCATAGACATGCGCAACAAGCAAATGTGTTGCCTACCTTTAATGGACAGAGGAGGGCATAGACAGGAAAAAGGATATTTCGCTCTCGAGCCCCTCCCCGTCCAACCCTCTTCGTATTCCCATCCTATCCTTGTGAGAAAAGGATGGAAAGGGGAAGAGGGCTGAAATTAGGCCTCCGAAAGAATGTTTATATATTATAATTCTAAATATTATTCATCATTATCATATGCAGCCTATGTCAGTCAACTCATAGACGTTAGGCACTTTCCAATGCCTACCACAATATGTGATCCTCCGCTTTCCATGTCCATTCCCGGTCGTCTATTGTCCCCATTTCCATTTCCTTTCGTCCTCTAATTATTACACTTATAGCTACAAGGTACGTGGCCACAAAATTATCGATCAAAGTACCATGTTTACGTAGTCGAGTTGTTTCTGGGTACGAAGTTCAGCCTAAATTGCGTTTTAAAAATGAGCACGACTATTCACTTCTAGGGTCTAATCAATCACCCTTTTTAAACTGCTTACGCTATCTCGTTTCTTGTTGTGAATGATATGATCCGTGGCAGAAACAATACAACCAACATTTCCCGAAGAATTGCAAACCTTAAATGGCAAAGTGCCGTTCACATTGCTCGCAGAACGGTTGACCGAGGCGGAAGAGTCATGGAATGGCGGCCACGTAGCAGTCGATGCAGCGTACACTGAGGCGGCAAGGGGTCCGAACTTTGTGGTCATTAATAGGAGTCCAGAGATTGACGATTGTTGGCTGAAGGGAGAGGCACTCCCAAAACTGCATTGCACGGTGCCGTCTCCTAGAAGCACCACAGACCATCTCAGGTGCGGCGCCCTTTTAAGGGCCCAGAGCGCCCCATCTCGGGGCGGCCAGTGGGCGTCGCGGTGTCACGTGCTAGTCATGCTCTCGTGGCGCACACACAATTTTCATCAGGGAATGCGTGCGGTTTTAGTGGGTAGGCCCACCTCGGTGGGAGAGCCCCACAGACCGTGCTGGCATAAGGTCGCATTTTTCATACCGTAACGAAAAAAAAGAAGAAAAAGGGAGAGGGAGGACACTTGTCATAACTTACCTTAGCCGCTGTGAGACAAAGGGAGACCATAGTATATCTATAGTTCATTGAAAGTGTAACCATCCTTTTTTCCTCTAGGGATTTTTAGGAGTATATTAATGAAATCGACTCGGAAACATAAAATGTCTCCAAGTCGAAACACCACCAAGATCGTCTCTTTTATATTATATTAGGCCAATGATATATTTATAAGTGATCGTCTAGTTGTAGAACTTTGTTCTACTTTGTGAGTTGTAATAACTAATTCTTCTAGGAATTATAGAGGAAGAAAGATTCGCCGCCCCGCTGTGTACGGTGAATGCCGTCCACCGGTTGCACTCCCCCCGACTTCAAGGGACAACAGATCGGCCACCGTATATCGCAGAAAAATACTGGTAAACCAGTAAGAGAGTTTTTAGCTCATTATTGGTGAATAAACACCATTCAGTCGTTTCTCGCATATCAATGCGTTACACCGTCAAGTGTATAATAAGGCGTCGCCACCAAGACATTGTCAGCATAGGTATCGACCTACGGAGCGCATTAGGAGTATAAAACTCGCCTCAGGGGATGGCTAATTCCCTCGTTGTGCGGTGTCAGCGCGAGCCTTGAGAGCATAGCTCCCTCCAGCTACCATCTTCGCAAGAGACAAATGCACAGGCTCCACCAACTAATGCCTGGGCAGTTTCGGTCACATTAATAACTTTTAGTATAATTCTCGAACATCATATAATTGTGTTATACACCAACTTTTCGCATAATGCGAGTCTCGATCAAATTTGCATCACCCACCAATAATTTGCCTTCGTGTATAAACATGGGTATTTTACAGGCCACTTAATTGATTTGTAAATCATGGAGGGCAAACAGTCTGCAATCCCGTATAGAGGGACCCGACTTGGGCAAATCTAATTAAGACAAGCGTCATACTACAATACAGAATACCATAGCAAACGACAATATCTTATCCTCAATCTATCCGAATAATACAAATGAGCATATTAGCCACGAACCACTCATATACCCGTCACAGGAAGACTCGTTGATCCCATCAATGATCCATCAAAAGATGTACCAAAGACCAAACATAAGCAGCATATCAGGTGCAGTAATGTCGAATTGCAACTCTACACACTCCACGACAGGCGATAGAGATAATACTCTAGGCGTAGCCGCTTCAGAGCAGAAATTTGCAATCAACACCCCGCAACCATCAATGACGCATTATGAACACAATAAACACCCGTGTAATGTTATTGTAGCGAGCATGTATAATCGCTCTTGCGAGACATGCTTGCGAATCAACAAGAAATCAAGCTTAGGCAATAAGTATCCGCTACCTCTGTTTTCATCCGTATAAACAGAATCAATTTCGGTACAAAAGTTAGTTGGCAAATCATATAAACTCGACGTATCATAGAAGCAAGTCTCTAAGACGCCAAGTCCCCATTATCAAAAAGCCGAAGCTCTTAGACATGGTTCTGAGCACGTTTAATACACCGAAGTGCAAAAACACACTCTTCCCAAGCCAAAGCAAAATTAGTGAATAACTCACCAACTACACCCTAGCCGGTATAGGTTTATGGACATTTATTTATCGTGAAAACATGTCTATGCGATTTCCAGCATAATTTCACAACGCAACATTTTACGGAAATTGGACCCTGTATACCGCTTGTATACGATCCGTATTCCAAAACAACCACCACATAGTAATCGGCATTATTCATTTTATATATTTCCTCTCAAATATATTTTTCATCAAAATAAATAAATTATTTCAATAGTTCGACGTCCAACGCTTCACGCCGGCCGCATTACTCATATATGTAAGGTCATGGGTGTGTACGTACAGTCAATTTTGATGTCCGTTCGCGTAGGAATTTTCACTTTCATATTTTTAAATTATTTTATTATAAACGTTCATTATAAGTGTATACAATACCTATTACCCTATTTTTGGATTTAAATTCAATAAAAAAAAATCAATGCACGAACTCACTCTTTAGACTTAGTATGATTTTCACGAAAAATCAATACGAGAACACATGTAATTCTTATGCCCCTATTTTCCTCAATGTATTGATTCGATATCAATATTAATATGTATTTATATTACTTATAAGTGTTTTATAGGTCTTTAAGTACCTTTAATCACGATTTATATCTTCATAAGACCAAATAATGTAACTTTATATTTTAATTTAAATATCAATATTTTGTAATGATATTCTAATATGTTATGCATATAACTATTATTAGCATATTTTTATATTATTAAATGTCATATTTTAATGATTTAATAATGATAGTTACAAAAGCAATGAGATAAAATTTCATTAGAAGCTCTTAGGCGAGTAAGGTTTCCCATACAAATTGTATTTGTTATCTTATGCTTTATTTTGAATCGAATTTGTCCATCCCAACTTGTCTTGACATCAGGCCACCCCATTAGTATAACAAGTCCGTGTGTGTAATGTTTTTTTTATAAATGATTGCCAACGCGGTGGCACGCACGCGTCTCCGTCCCAACGGCCGAGACTGATTTACTGTCCCCACTAATCATTCCTTTCTTAATTCATTTCACTTTGTCTTGTGTATTTTTAGGCAGATTGAAATATACCTTTGGGGCACCAAAAGTCGTATCTTTAGAATTTTATGTTCAGGTATTTCAATCTATTCGTTAATAATACTATTTTTAGTACAGCTCGTTGGTCGAAAAATTACGACCTTAGGTATGGCAGTACCGTGTTAAATCAATTTCTTTTTTTTTCTCTCTCTGGTTAAACAGAGAGTACGAGTTTTGAACTCCTCGTCCGTGCAAAATGCAATTTAATGGTTGTAATAGAAACTCAAGTTATATCGTTTTTGGGATGTAAAAATTAGGGATGCATCGATACGCCTCTTTGCCGATACGATACGGATACGCTTAGTGAATTCAGAACGAAAGTAATCGATATATCCAGGCCATGGTAGGCGAGACACTGCGTAAAGCGGGGATCCCCCTAGCATAGTTAGTGTTTAATTTACAATTACGAAAAACAGATGCGTTTGCGTTAAGCACAAATAAAAGTAAATAACTTCGATATATATCCCTGATATATCGATATCAGTATAGGTATCGCATGCACTCCTTGTAGAAATCTATATTTATTACACTTTTGTATGTAACTGTACACTCGTGTCACAAAACGCTTTGATAATAATTTGTCCGTAAGTGTACCCTATAATATGTTCGCTTAGTCAAAATATAAAGTTTTCACACGGCGGTAATTGAACAGAATCAAATGAGTAACGCAATACATCACTGTCAGGCCGAGTCGGTATGCCAGTTTGATGGATGCTCCCTGGATATATGTGCTTGAGTCGACAGCAATTCTTTCACCCACGTGCAAAAACACTAAAACATTCCGAGCAAAGTTATAATTGCTACTTATGTTAAGGTCGTTCAATTTATTTTGAACAAGGAAACTCAAGTTTTGGAAGGAGTTAATACGTATTAAATTCCCTATTATGTGTCGTCGAACCTACAACTTAATTAGCATGGTATTTTTGATTAAAAGCATCTAAGAACACAGGTATTGAGATACGATAAGCTTGTGATTGCGCTCGACGCAGAGTAACTTCAAGACGTCCCAATTGACTTGTATTTGAGTCACACAACGCGCGCCTACAACCTATCTGTACTATAAAATATAATTGGAGTCGGCAATACCTGACTTTCAGTTTAATTTTTTTTAGGTTAGAGAGGATTTGTTTTACTCCTTCGACTTAAATTTGATTTGCTCATTAACGTTGCTGTTATTTTACAAGACAACTAACACCCGGTTTCTGAAAGGATTTTCTAATTTCTACTAAACTAACACACCAGTCATGTCATATTACTTTTGATCTGACATTTGACATTTAACTAGCAAATTTTTTTTTCAAAAACTGTATGAGTCTCGGTAAAAACAGATAACTGTCAAATTGCGATGTCTTTCCTCGAAAGCAAAGAATATCAAGTAAATGAACAAAGCAATGTCAATGCCTATACCAGAGGTTACCTCTGAGAGACACGTCACTAGTACATCTTTATTTTACAACGACTTTAAGAAATAAGACGTAAGAAACATTGTTTAAACAGTTATCAACAAAACAACAATTACTGTGATACGCCATGACGGGAAAAATAATTAAAACGGTTTTTTTAGAGCATACGATGGAATATTTTCACTATACGACATTTATAATTGAATTAAATTCCTAAAGCGTCTGTTTCCAATTTAAATTCACCACGACCACGTTAAACCTATTGCACCTCGTAAAAATAAACGAAATATATTGCATTGTGGTGGTGTTTGTATTTAGTTAAGTTGGCTCAGCTCCAAACTGCAGTTCCAAGGTTAATCTAACGCCACCGCTGCAGGATAACAACTTTGTTAAATTCTACTGCATTTATTTGTTGAATACAAACCAATTTACAGAAGCTGTTTTGTTTTTAACGACTGAGGGTAAACACAACTCTTATTAAAGGTTGTATACTTCAAAATAAATATATACCCGATATATTAGCATTCAACAATGGTAGAGTCCGCAACAACAACATCTGTTGTACGAATAGGCCGGTGGACCTCACAGAAAACAGGCGTGAAGTAGAAGCACTCTGCGTTTCGTCCGATGAGTGAGGCGCCGGGGGCCTAATTTCATTCCCTTCCCACGCTTTCCTCATAAGAATATCATGGGAACGGGAAAAGGATTGGACGGACGGGGATTGGATTGGGAGGGGAGGGGTTAAGGGAGGAAAAGAAAATATCCTTTACCTGTCTATCCCTGTCCAATAAAGGTAAGCAACGCATCTGCAACACATTTGCTTGTTGTGGGTGTCTATGTGTAGCGCTAATTTAACATCAGGTGATCCGCTTGCGCGTTTGCCACCTTCTCACATAAAAAAGCAGACAGAGATTACGGATTTCCATTTGCCATACCAAAGGATTGTTTTTGAGTTGACTGTTTCACACGAACACTAGTTATAATTGTGAAATATTTTTTAGATCGCGCGATAAACAACTTAAAGAAAGTGTTGTCAACTCTCTTTCGATTCTACCAGAAAAAGTAAAAGCTAACCTACGTGACATATTTTATGTCATGCCAGAGAAACTGAAAAACCTTTATCAAAATAAATGGTAAAAAATAATTTTTGAAGCCATGATACCAATTCTATAATCTGACCTTTACGTCGTTACGACGCATATTTCACTGCACGAGGAATGTTTCCAACAATTCGCAATATAAACAACGCGACAAAAGCCATTATTAAGCTCTCACGTTACTATTTATGGCCGAATTCGCGTCGCACACGCAACAACTGACCGTTACAAGGAATAAATTCACTGAAAATAACATTTACGTTTAAAATATTCATTCGATGTGAATCGTTTGATTTTATCTGATAAAAAATTCAAGTAAACAGAACCATCGTTATATCACAAGTCTTTCCTCGTTTTTGAAACAGAAACGCACCTCACTGACAGCGATCAGAGCATCCCGGTTGTATTCAACTACTTCTACTAACATATGGGGCAAAGCCCGGGAGTACTGGCCAAAAACATGTAACAGAGACCACTACGCAGCATTTGGTAATACTAATCTCAATTGTCAACTTCAATGCGGTACTCATATCGGCTTGTTTAGCCACAAGCGCAAGTTAGATAGAGAGATAGACACTTCCATGATCAACAAAGTTCGTAAGAGAGAGATATAGAGACCTCAGACAAAGAAATGTTCGTTCTAGATGTGGCCATGCAGCCTCATGATACCTTTTTTTTGCTGTTTTTTTAAGTATCTTATATCGGTGACGTGCTTTGGCACGATATTGACTCCTTCAACTCACTCTTGACGGGAGAAGTCGATGGTAAAAGAAGTGTTGGTTGTAGAAAAAAATCACGACTACGTAATATCAGAGAGTGGACCGGTATTGCGATTGACATCCAACTATTCAAGTATGGTGAACTGGCTGCCAACCTCCGCTAATCTTCCGCAAGAAGAAGAAATGGAGAAATAATTTACTTCCACTGTAAGTTGACCCCATAGCTATATGATCATTCATATTAAATAGGGGTCAACTTAGGCAGTTATTATGTCGATTAAATTAAATAGGACGGCGGTTGAACCGAATTTTTGAAATAAAACATTTTACAAATAATAAGATTTTAATAACTTAGTCGTACTTACATTTTAAGTTACTTTGGAAAGCCAAAGCCAAATATTTGTTAGAGGTTTAGTAGCAAGTTGCGAATAAAATAAAAGCTTACGAGGAAAGTTCGCGCGGTAATCAACTAATAAATCACAAAACGCCGAGCGAAAGAAAAATTGAAAGCTCACAATAGAAGCACTTTGGTAACTTTTCGTAAGAGAGTAATATTTTAGAAGCACCGGTATGAGAAAATGTTATTAAATTTCTGTTCTCGAGTCTCAATACAATGAATATACTGTGGAATACAAGTATTGCTCGGAGGAGGGTTTTTATTTATTATCTGAGCACATAGCAACATTTTGTAAATTGATCTAACATAATTCGCAATAACAGGAAAATCATCGCAAGGAAACTCGCTTCTATATGTTCAAAGACTTTATTGAGCCTTTGTTACTTTCATAACATGATATTTTGTTGTTTGTGCGTTTTATTATTGAAGTAAAACTAATTTTACGCATTCATCGCGTTTATTTTATGTTTCTTTATTCATAGATAAGTGGGTACTTTTGACATTTGACGTGTGACAGCTCAGTACCCCCGAGACCAAAAGCTCTGTAAAGTACTCGAAACGTCGGGAATCAAAAAACGTAAAATAAACGCGATAAAATCCGTAAAATTAGTTTTATTTCAAATCGCGTAAATATAAGAAATTATTATGTCTTATTATGTTTATTACCTCCGAAAAGAAAAGAAAAAAAAAGATTCGTGCATTAGATGCGACTCCCTCTCGTGTAACGAAAGTATTGGTGAGGTGGGGAAGTTGGAGGGAATGACGGAGGAGGCGGAGAGGAGAGAGTGGAGCACTTCGTTTTCAGTAAACTTAAGTAAAGTGTGATTAATAATTAAAAGTGGTCTCTTTATTATCATTTTTAAAATATCTAATAAATCGTTACATTTGACTTAATTAAGAATGGTATACTTATAGTGTAAATATCGAACTCCAGTCCAACATTTCGTTGCACGTCATAAACTTGACCCCTATAATCGCCAACGACGAGTTACGTAAGGGTTAATCTAATTTGGTTTTTACAGTGTTGACCCCAGACTTAAGTCGGCGACCCACTTACGATTTAATGTATTATGGAACATATATTCTAGGTCCTGATAAAATAACACATGAAGTACCTTATTTTTTATTAGGCAGGTAAAATATGTCTTCAAATATCGATAGAATTAAGGGTGATACAAAAAATATAAGTGCTGACAAATAACATGCATATGACAGGAAAAAGTTAGTGTGAAACGTACGAGAATAGACGAGGATTAAGTCAGCCGTAGGATCGTATCGCCTTGCTCAGAATAAGGACACATTTGCGAGGATAGCGGCCAAACTTCAGCACTGTTTGTAAAGACTACTTCTTATATGACGTCACATCCCCTTTGAATCCCCTCTAAGGAAACGAGTTAACATGTTAATTCCCGGTGACCGAAGTAGAAGATTTCGTTGGGTAATTGGGTCCCCTCGGTGTACACATTTTCAGTTAAACAGTCAAAAGCCACGCCGTATAAAAGCTGATGACCCAAGAGACTTAATACTGGAACTTAATATTAGGAATTCATTTAAATTTTCAGCAAAATTAAACAAGCATAAAATACATATAACGGAAATATTCGATTGTTCGTTTGTTTCGATTAAACTAAAAACTACTTAAAATGTATTGGAAATTCCTCCACTCATACAAAGCTCTTCTATCTGCATGTAATCTAGGCCTAGTCCTAATATACATTGACTCTTGCTTTCCTGCAATCTGTGAGAGTGAAACGTAACGGAAGTGTATTACAGGAAGCCGGGGAAGCGCTTGTTATTTGATTTGACCAATGAGCACGCGCAGAATTGACCATCAGACAGTACCAACCAATGGGTTGGTAAACGAAAAATGTTCCATGAGGTCGGTATATAACGTTAATTATACTTGTTACCCGGGTGAGATGTTACATTCGGCCGTTTTTTTTTACCTATCAATTTATCCAAGCAAAGCACGGGTTGCTAGTTCATTCATATAAGAACAATAGAACCTCATTTTATTTAAAATAAAAACCATAAGGGCCCCAAAAGGACATTCTGGCCGGTCACATTGGGACTGATTTAACGAAAGATCAAAAAGCTATCAGTGGGAAAGACGTCCGGTTCGGATACGCCCCGGGGTAAACTTACGAAGCCTTCACATTTCCTTTAAATAATAGCAGGTCACGTTTACAACTCCATTTAAAACATAAAAATATTCCCTCGGGGTGTACACAAACATAAAATATAATAATACCAACAACAACAAGTTTTTAAGTAGTATGAAGCTTCTAAATGTTATTTTTCTTGCAAGGCGACGCTAATGCATTTCCCGCTAAGGACAGGATACAGGCTTCATAATTTTCATTTAATAGCACCGGCGACGCCTTAAATATGATGTTAGGACGCTTCGCAACGCGACAACTCTCTGAAAAGCTTACTGTTTACAAAGCGTTCCGTATTTAATTTTGGCAAACTTAAATTCGTACATTTTTTGTTATTTTTTAAATACGATTTTTTAAGAAAGGTAAAAAAGCAGTGGTACCCATAAAATATCCTCAACTATCAAGAGTTACGGATGCGGAGACTTTAAAGGGGGAATGGATAATGAAAAGGAAATGAGGGAGGGATGGGAAGAGGGTCCCGCGGGATCACACTCGTCAAGCGAAGAAGTGAATCGCAGTTTCCGTGCTTCGCTTAAGTACCACTATGTGTTGCATGTTCGCGTATCGGAATTGAAAAATCAATTTAGAGCTACACGTATATAATGGATGATGGAAATGCTTACCTTAAATAGTCCTACAAAACCCCCGCGACACATATCTTTTATGTGTAGCCCATTATCGCGCAAATAGTGAACCATTTATTAATTATACAGCGAAACGAAGTTTGCCGGCCCAGCTGGTTATAAATAAACATGTACATTAATGATATTTGTTTTTATTAATCTTTAGTATTTATTATTTATTTTACCTTTAAATAGTTACAAATGGAACATCTCATACGGAAATTGAGTTTTGATAATAAATAGTTCGGCGATGACATTAAATACATTTTGTTGATATTTGCTTAAAACGATATTTCAGTAATATTGCTTGTTATTTTTGATATTGATTTATATATCACTAGTGATACGCCCGGCTTCGCCTGGTTCGATTCGGAATCCATAGGGAACATCGCCTTTTATATACGTAGATATATGTCTGTAAAACAAAAAAAAATCCATAGAAACCTGACATTTTTCCGGGATAAGGAACTTATGTGCTTATATTCAGATTATAATATATTTTTGTGTTAAATTTCATCCAGATCCGTTCAGTAGTTTTTGTGTGAAAGAGTAACAATCATCCATACATACGAACTTTCGCATTTATAATATTACTAGTGACCCGCCCGGGTACCGCTAATTATGTTGATGCGATCGCTACCAAACAAACAGGAATGTGCCAATCTGGACAATCCCTGTAAATTTCATCGAAATCGGTCTAGCCGTTTCGGAGCCTATAGGTCTACAGGCAACATACATACTTCGCTTTTTATGTATTTTTTTATTTATTAAAGTGCTACTTCCAGTGCCTCCAAGAATATGTGTACAAAGTTTCATGGTGATCGCTTGAGTAGTTTTCGCGTGAAAGCATACAAACAAACTTACATTCACATTTATAATATTAGGAAAGATGTATATATAGATAGAATTTAAATAAATTTCACTGTCTTTTATGTTACTAATAAATATTTTGAGTGTTAGTAAAATAGTTTCTGGTATTTAATGTTGAATTTCTTTACCTCGTTTTTCAGGAAGATTGGATTTTTTGTAAACAAAGATCACTATTGAAAAAAAAAACAACTTTTCTCACTTTACCTTTTAACATTTTTTTAATCCACAAAAAAACATTCCCGATGAAAGTATAGAAAGTGTAATGGCCGCAATGTATGTATTAGAATGACGTTTGTTTGTTTACAAAAATTATATCTTGCAATGAAACAAGGTATACTTTTGATCTCGTCGCATCAAATCAAAGCATATTTTGACAGATACACCTAATAACAAGTCACCCGCCAGCTCATTTTGCGTCTTCAGACATTGACAAACATACTCTAAGTAAGAATTAACCTTTCTCCTCTAGACAACGGAATCCTAAGCGTTTGCTAGGAATACAGTGGCCTGGTACACTTGCCGCGTTACAGCAAACACTTTGGTGTATTCCCCGCGGCCGCGAGTGGCAGCCAAACATATAACTTAAAGCTTTAAGCACTAATGAGCAGGTGCACGCCGGCCCTATACCATGCAACGCAAACATCTGCAAGTTTAACTACATGTTTACCTTTCCGATCTACACACCGTTTGAAGAAACTTTCGTGTAAATTTCTTGCAAGTAGTTGCTTTGCACGTATTCATATCTTGTTTTACTTTTTGGATTTTTTGTAATTTCGCGTCAAACTTGGTAAATGGTAAATGTCAGAAAATTGTTACCAGTTGCCATGGTAATGTATAAGATATGATAAAAACACATATTAGAACAACCATTATCCATACTATTAATCCCTGCTATAAATGTGAATGTAAGTTTGTTTGTTACGCTTTCACGCTAAAACTTCTCATCCGATCATCATGAAACTTTGTACACATATTCTTGGAAGTATTAGAAGTAACATAGGATATTATATATTCTTATGAAAGCAAAATAGTATATAAAAAGCGAAATAAGAATGATCCCTATACACCTATAGACTACGAAACGGCTGGACCGATTTCGATGAAATTTACAGGGATTGACTAGATTGGCACAGCGGGTGTTCCTGTGCTTGATAGCGATCAAACTGACAACAAACTGACATTCGAATCTATAGGTTTTAATAAGATTAGTATACTAAAACTCGTGGTGTTGTCTCAAGATAAAATATAAATAGATAGGGAATATAACATGTAAGGATTCACAATAATTATTTGCTTGTAAGATCAAATTCCACCAACCCGTACTAGGCCAGGCGTGGTGGAATACGGCTCATTCCCTCTCTCGGAGAGGAGGCCTGTGTTCCTGCAGTGGGAAACATTCTAGAAAAGGCTTACTTATTATTTATTACATCAAATTATCTTTATCCCAGACTTACTGAAGTTATAAGGTTGTTAAAGTTCATTAAGGTCTAAGGAATATATCACGAATTACAAATTCGCACAACATTAGCATATTAATTTACCAGAGCAATGTAAATCTATTATATTTGTGTAATGCTTTCTGAAGCAGGAATAGAAAATTTAGACAGTTATCTGGTTAGCTGTGATTCATAACCAAAAAGTTTAAAGTGATTTGCCAAATACCACTCATACGTTGAGCCGGTATTCAGCGATGTATACTTCAGTCATTGTGGCAGCTAGTTCACATAATATCCTACACATAGCACGCCATGATCCAAGCATATTTATTCGTAGAACATTGTAAAAGCTTGGATAATGGCGAGTTGAAACCAACATTCCTGTGGTATCTGAGAGATTAAAATATTGTAAAACAACTCCTATATTGCGTGTAATTTTTCACTTTCGTATCACGACTCCTTATTCCCAAGTTTAACAAACAAAACCCCTTTAGTTTAACTTTTCAAGGTCTATAGCCGTTTCCCTAAACAGTTTAAAGCTGCTCACCGTTTGCAGAACCTTCGTTAGGCTTATTATGCGGCTTTGAAAATTTCTCGGCGTTCCCGACCATGACCCGTTTAACTTTGATATAAGTGCTCCTTTTCTGGGGTTTATTTAACGGGAAAAGTGTGGCAAAAATAATATTTTATTGAACGATAAATTAAAAATAACGCACGCAATAAACTCACATGTTGACATGAGGTAGAGGATTAAACATCCCTAATAATATTATAAATGTGAATGTAAATTTGTGTATTACGCTTTCACGCGAAAACTACTCAACCGATCATCATGAAACTTTGTACACATATTCTTGGAGGTACTAGAAGTAACATAGGATACATTTTATGAAAAAAAATACGAAAGATAAAAAAAATGTTTGTCAAAAAATCTAAAAATCTAGCTACTTCAACGCCATAATATTGTAAATGCGAATGTTTATATGTGTGGTTGTATGTATGTTTGTTACTCTTTCACTCAAAAACGGCTGTACGAATCTGTATGTGATTTGGTACAGTGATAGATTATAATCTGGAATAGCACATAGGCTATTTTGTATCTCGGATAAATGAACGGTGCCCGTGGGATACGTTTTGTTTTTTTACGGGTGCATATCTACATGTATAAAAGACGATGTTCCGTATAGATTCCGAAACGGCTACCCGGGCGAAGCCGGGGCGGATCACTATTATTTTTATAAATTAAGATATAACTATACCCTGAATCAAGCTGTTGAAAGTAAACCAGAAATTATGTATAAATCAAACCAAGTACGCTATGCACAAATCGGTTAAAAACCAGAATTTGTATATTTTGGACTCCACATACCCATACCGTCTTTTTTAAATAAGAGAAGGGGGCAAACGAGCGGCGGGAACACTGAGGTGATCCACGGCGCCCATGGACACCCGCAACACCACAGGAACTGCAGATGCGTTGCCGGCCTTGAAGGAAAATATAGACTCGCTTCTTGAAGGACCCTAAGTCGTCGTCGTCGTCGTCGTTTCAGCCGATATCTGATAAACGTAGGCCTCCCCTATTGATCGCCACGAAGATCCTGGTCTTGATAGTAATAAGACAAAAATTAATGTATTTTACTTTCTCACTGTTAGTTGTATAACTTTTTATAGAAATAAAAGTATTCCAATTTATTTCTGATATTCAGCGAAACAAGGCGATGCAATTTATTTCAGCTTAAAGCGCAGAATAAAGGTATTTTGAGATACAAAATTTAAAAATAAGATACAATACATTTCAGATGGCGTTTGAGCTTGAATTATATAAGGGTTGCAATCTTAAATGAAATACAAAGTAACTAGGTGATTCAAGCTAATCTTTATCATAAGATTAGCTTAGAAAGGGATGAAGACTGAATTTGGGCCTCGACGAAACGCAGAAGCATACGTCTACTTGACGCCTGTGTTCTGTCAGGTCGTGGTATTTCGCCCGTCGAGCCAGCCCGTTCCTGCAACAGATGTTGTTGCGGGCTCTATCACTGTAACTGAGTATATTTTTATTCTAATTACAAGCCGCCCACCCGGTGATGTAGGATTCTAATGGTGAACGAATTTTTCAAATGGGTAATTTTAGAGCTTATTCAATGCAAACAATACCCAAGGAGGGTTGGCGTCAGACAGGCGGCCGGTCGTAAAACTGTAGCCAAAACTTATACAGTATGGACTACAATCATACTGTGCCGACCCCACATGAGTGGGAAAAGGACAAGGAGATGATGATTCAATGCAAACAAACAAACAATCAAGTTTTATGACATTAGTAGAATTAATAGACGAGATTAATTAAAATTAGCAAAATAAAGAATTACGAGAGAAACGGCGAAAAAAAAAAACTTTTACAGCATATTTAACGCACCTTTTTAATATCATAAATATAATAGAATATAATAAATTTCATATCAAAACATAATTATAATTTACGGTAAATTATCTGCCTTACACACACAAGTACACGCGGAACCTGGTAACACTAACTTTTGATTTTTGCAAAAGCGTGATTAACACCGTCGGGAGATCGCGTCCCCAGAGTTTTAAATAGAAAGGGGGTACACACACACATTAATGAAGTTAAAACCATTACCCCGATGAAAGAGTATATAGGCCAATGGACTCAAAAAGTAAAAGCAGAGACACGTTGCACGAAATGAGGCCTACGGTAGGGCCATAAAATTGGCGTTTTCAATTGATGCATATACACATCCCTTTGTAGTTATAATGGTGACCTATTTAGAATAGGAAGCAACAAGTCGCCCAGGATTTTAATAAAAAAAGCTATCTATTTATTATATAAAAAGGAAATGTGTACGTATGTTCTATACATGTGGATTATAACAGTGGTAGAGCCCGTAACAACATCTATTACACGAATGGGCCGGCTCGTCCGGTGAAATACCACGACTTCACAGAAGACAGGCGTGAAGTACTCTGCGTTTCGTCTGATGAACCAACGTCTTCCATCAAAAGAAGACTCCGAAGCTAAGGCTGATCCAGCGGGGGTTCCTTTAAGCTCCTCCTAGCGGTCGGAGCATTATAATTATTACTTCCCATGTGAAACCTTATCAATAAATGCAGTTCAGTTCTTTACAAGACCCAACAGCATCCAGTAATGAAGAAATGCACAAACAATACTGGTGTTCTAATGATGAACGTTACTTAATACATCTTACCTTTACCGTAATAGGTCCCATCCGTTCAAACGAGTACGCGTTCGAAATGTATTTCATTAGTTCGAGGTGAAATGAGAAAGTCGCACGCACAATATCAACGTCAGTTAGATCGCTAATTTCATAGCCAAACCCTTGACAAGTCCCTTACCACCGTAGCTATCTTGCCCTACACTCGTATCCACACAGCGTCGCACGACACACCATTCACGCAGAAATCGCAATGAATAAATGAGATGTGGTGGGGACATTTAAGTGTTCCAACCTAGATACAGGCATTCTCTATTCACAAAGAGGTGTGAGCTGTAGATTCTTGTGATGTTTCTAGTATCAATCTTCTTTTTTCTTAAACCTAATCTCGTAAAATATATTTTAACTGAAGTAAATATTGTTTATTTTGGTACTTTAAGTGTTCTGATACTTTGAATGTACCTACATCATGTACCATTCGGAAATAACACATCTATGGAAGGTACATAAGTGTAACGAAGTTTAATTAAACTGTATAGGTTGCTTACATTTTTTTTTGTTTTTTTTTATTGTTATAATATAAAGAAGCAGAGCAGAAATTTAGAGCGGTAGTTACGAAGAATGCGGAATGTTTAAGGAAATGCACTACTTACACAGAAGTCCTTAAACTTAAATAAGCTCGTCGCCACTTGACTTAATGGATTCCATAAAAGCTCCGGTGGAGATGCGAGACATTTTTGTTAAACTAATTCTTTGAAACAAGTTTTCTAGTGCTTTTATAAAGCTACAGCTTGATGTTATTACTTTAAACAACATTTGTTAACTTGGATTATTATACCCCTCCCTCTCTTGGAGAGGAGGCCTGTGTCCCTGCAGTTGGAAACATTCTAAAAAAAGGCCGATTTGTTATTATTATTTATTAGATTATTTAATTTTGCTGGTGAGGTGCGTAGGACAGTAAGATGACCTTGGAGGCTAGGACCTAAATACCTCCGCTTATATCATATATATACATCTAGGTAAAGGAACGGTAAGGATTTTTTGCAAAGGTGTGTTTCACCAAAATAACATCAACTCGGTGTCTGGTTCAAATAGAGTGCTTGATAATTTGACCAAATAAATAAATAAAAATGCGCTCACGCCCGTAACCCAGAGGGGTAGGCAGAGATCATGGATTTCCATTTGGCGGGATCCTGGCACACCTCTCGCGCTTCTTCCACATTCATACATCTACACATGCATGCTCGTCGGTTAAGGGTGCTCCTTATATCGCTTTTTTAGTAAGTCATTAATCTGATCGATATAATTTCCCCTAGGACGTCCCCTACCAAAGTTGCCACTCACTTTTGCAACATGAATTTGTTTCGTTACTCTCCCTTCATTCATCCTTTCAACATGCCCGAACCACCGAAGCATACCTTTCTCAATTCTAGTCACAACGTCCACTTTTAAGCCACACCTTACTCTTATAATGCTGGTTTTAACCCTATCATTCAAAGTCACGCCTAACATACTTCTTAAGGATCGCATCTCAACGGCTACCACTACTTCTTCTCCCAGCGACTTCTTCTCCCAGTTTACTTCTTCTCCCAGCGCTAACGCTTTCCGAAGTGGTAGTAATGTTAGTTGTAATGCTACTTGTAATCAGATAATGGCTACCGATCGAGCCGAGGCTCGGCCCTCTCGGGCACCCTCGAATCGGTATGCTAAACGCGTAATGAGTGACAGCCCAAGCCGAGGTCCCCTCTCGGGGGCCCTTGAGCCGAGTCACTCCATGGAGCGTCCACCGAAGCGACCTAAGAGCTCGGTGGCCTCCCAATCCGGTAATAATAATATTAAAGTAACGGCCCGAGCCGAGGCTCCCTCTAGCTCTAGCCCTCGAGCTTAGTTACCCTTAAAGAGGCTTAGGCTAGGCGCCCTCTGCGCCCTGCCGCCTCGTGCCCGGTGTAGCTGTAAATGCCTCCTCAAGGCAAACAGTGACCTTTCAGTCACAACACGGCTACCAGCATGCCTTCGACCAATGGTGTGAAATTGTGAGAAAATTATAGCTTTATGTCTACTTTTAAATATTGATTTATACACTCTCTTCGAAGAAAAAAAGGAGAAGGATTTCAACCACTCGTTCCACATTTATTCAGGATTCACGCAAATTGAAGGTGGTTTCTCGTAGTTTTAGTTTCGTTCATATTACTAACGTTGAAAAAGCTGTTTTGTAAATACAACCACACAACACTTTTATCTTTTGTTTCTGTATTTCGTAACTTTTTCTTATCTTTTGTTTCCGACAGTAGAGTAAATAAATAAATCCTTTTCTATCCTTTTTACACCATTCAGTGTGAATAATGCTGTGACTGTGTTCGGAACACTTTTGACCGGTGATACTTGTATGAATATAACAAAAAAAGCAACATGTAAGGAAATGACAGTGGTTCCTCGGATTAGTAAATTTTCTAACTGGACGTGCTTGTATAATATTTTTTCTTTCACAAAAACATTATGAATTCTTTTATTTGGTTATAAAAGAAAGAAATTCCATTAAACAAAGGCGACGCGCGAAATAAACTTTCGACCCTGTTAGACCCCGACCCTTTCAAAGTCCTAAAACGATTCTGCTAGGCTGAAAGTTTTGATCATATTTCTGGGACAAATTTTATTTCTTGTTAGAAAATCCCTTGTATCCGTATTTAAACGATATCTTTATGCATGAAGGAACAACAACAATATCAGTTTAGTAGATCTCATTTGATCCTAAGTTATAGCTTACATTACAGACGACAAGACGAAACTTTCTCGTCCTTGTAACTCTATCAGTTTAAGGAGGGCGTCCCTCAGTAACTTGATTAGGTAAAATATTCTTGTCAAATGTGTATCGTCGCTTTAACAAGACATCTTAGCATATTGGAATACCGCATCATCATTGCCATGAAGAGAAAGACTAGTTTCTTGCCGCTCTGATCCAGTGCGCTCTCGCTACCTTTTGCGGTCAGCGGTCAGCCAGCGGTCTTCCGTTCTGTTAGCAATTGTCCGGCCTAGCCATTCAATTTAAGCAATTCTACTGTTGAAGTTAATTACTTTTGTTCATTCGGAACACATAATTTGTTATGCGATAAGTTAAAGAACATCCTAGTGTTGTTATTATAGTACCCTCTGCGTTGAATTGAGTGATATACTCAGTACAAGTTCGTTGGATATAAACCTTACTCAATGTAACTCAGAGTTAATTCAATCATCTTAATTAACCGCATCAAATTCTTATAAAAGAGACATGTTTTAAACATCTGAAATATGAACTGTTTTAAGATGGCCTCTAAGAACCTTTCGTAGACATGTTTCAAATAATCTTACGTCGAACGTGACAACGACTGTACTTGGCAGTCACACTTCACAGTTCAAGTCCCAGATTATATCTGCAGTCTGTCTGACGCTACTTTGTCCCTTTTTACCTCACCTGTATTAAACACCAAGACAAGGACGACGTTACGTGTGCTATTGAAAAGTGCAATTTCTTTTTCATTATGTAAGTAATAAATTAAATGAAACATTACCACTCCCAAAATAATGCATAGAAATTCTTACGCGTGTCAACCCTATTAAGTCTAAAAAAACTCACCTTGAACTCTCTTAGAATTTTTCTTACATTGTACTGTACATAATATTATCCAATGAATGTAAGTAATATAAAGTGCACGATCTAATTTATAACAACGTCGACCCTGGATATAATGTGCCCAGGTAAATTTGCTAGCCAAGCTCTGGTAATAACATAAAGTTCAGAGTTAGCAAATGAGCAAAATTAATCTCGGCATGAAGCGGCGGTCACAATCAACCTTTTTTTATTAAAATCTTAATTACGTTCCTGTGAGTTTTTTGTTACGTACATTTTGCGATAATTAGTCTGAAGGTAATTTGTTTTACCGCGAAACATGTTCGGTGATATTACTAATGGCCATATCACTAGTAATATAACAGAACTTGGTATGGCTTGCTCCGAGTGCCAGCGTGACAGCGCTCTCCACCGAGCGCTCGACATACAAAAGCAACGAGACTGTAGAGACTACATTCTACCCACTAGACCGAGTACTGTCTCGCTTTGCCCGGTACATGTAATCAAGTTCTTAGTAATAAATTACAAATCATATCATTTAATTCCACTTTGATTTCCTGCATTAATTGCTTCGCCAATGTGGGCAAAAGACGATCAGCTTACTTACATATCCTACAAAATGTACCATGATGATCTGGTCCAGATTAGGACAGTCCACCGTATGAAAGCGCCAACAAATTTTTGACTTGAGCCAGTTTTTTTTACCGAAAGGTCGCTGTTTGCTTAGAGGAGGTACTTACATTATACACCGGGCTCGAAGCGGCAGGGCGCAGAGGGCGCCAAGCCTAAACCTCTTTAAGAGTAACTAAGCTCGAGGGCTCCCTCCGTAGAGGGTATCTCGGCTTGGGCCGTTACTTTATTGTATTGGGAGGCTGCCGAGCTCTTAGGTCGCTTCGGCGGACGCTCCATGGAGAGACCCAGCTCAAGGCCCCCCGAGAGGGAATCTCAGCTTGGACTGTCACTCATTACGCGTTTAGCATTCCGATTCGAGGGTGCCCGAGAAGGCCGAGCCTCGGCTCGATCGGTAGCTATTATCGGATTACAATGACTTGGGACGGTAAAATTTTGTTGACTGATGAGGATGAACTGTAAGGGTTAGCAATAAACTTTTTAATAATTTTATTGTAAGGGTTAACGATTAGTATCTCTATCTGTCCCAGTAGATTAAAAAGTCGTGAGTGATTCTTTTTGTTTTTATTTCACAAACATAAGTACATTTCACAAAAACTTCTGACATTGCCCTGAGCTTTACAACTAAATTATTTTCACTGTAGTTTCTTTCACAAAAAAGACTACAAATTCATCTGAAGAGTGGTGTAATAATTACGCTGTGACAAATTGCGGGTGGCTCTTTTAATCGTGGACTGACTGACAGTGTCTAGACGATTTTAAACAAAACATATTTAGATAGCTTGTACGTGGTCTGGTTAATAGAGGGTTCGTTGTAACTAATTGGACAGAAAGCTTCTTTTATGTTTTACTGCGTAGTTTAATAAATATTCTATTGTTTTTTTGTTATCTTTGTAACTAAAATCAACAGTGGTAGAGCCCGCAACAACAACATCTGTTTGCACAAAAGGGCCGACTGGGCCGGTGAAATACCACGATCTCACAGAAAACAGGCGTGAAGTAGAAGTACTCTGCGTTTGGTCTGATGAGTGA
The DNA here is from genome assembly GCA_029849275.1 of Papilio elwesi. NCBI lineage: Eukaryota > Metazoa > Arthropoda > Insecta > Lepidoptera > Papilionidae > Papilio > Papilio elwesi. The sequence continues at coordinate 10,701,395 of CM056702.1, forward strand.
GGCGCCGGAGGCCTAATTTCAGTCTTCTTCCTCTTCCCACCTTATCCTCATACAGATAGGATGGGAAGGGGAAGAGGATTAGACGGGGAGGGCGTTAACGGGGAAAGGGAAATATCTATTTTCCTGCTATGCCCTCCTCTGTCCATTAAAGGTAGGCAACGCGTCTCCAACACATTTGCTTGTTGCAGATGTCTACGGGCAGCGTTCATCTAATATCAGGTGATCCGCTTGCTCATTTGCCACCTTCTTCCATAAAAAAACGTTTTATCTGTTTCTGTTCATCATAATGCAATATAAGATTCGACACCTAGATTATATGTTATATATCTATCGTATAAACCAAATTAGGTTGAATCCTTGCGTAACTCGCCGTTGGCAATTCTAGAGGTCAAGTTTATGTGGACGTTAAATTGAACTCGAGTCTAACATTCTGTTGTACGATATTCGATAGATATGACGTTCCTATAAAGATATATATAGATGGCGCAAATTAATAATATTTCTTGTATACTAGGAGGCGGTGTTGAGATATGACAGCTAATATACTATTTTTTCTGTTATATACTCTACATAGACGTTTGGGAAAGACAATTTTATGAAAAACTAACGGTAATACAAGACAAGACGCTCGCTTGTTACAACAGTTAAATTCCATCCACACCACGATCCTACGACATTCGCGCAACTTCCTGGCCTGCACAACCGCCTTCTGATATAGATGTGTCTTCATTGGTACTCCCAAACCTACTTCAAGGAAAGAACGTACTCTTTTTTTATATAAGAAGGGGGCAAACGAGCGGCCGGAACACCCAGGTGATCAACAACGCCCATGGAAACCCGCAACACCAGAGGTACTGCAGATGCGTTGCCGGCCTTTAAGAAGAAGATAGGCTCGCTTCTTGAAGGACCCTAAGTCGTACTGGTTTGGAAATACCGCCGAGGACAGACCATTCCACAACGCGGCTGTGCGTGGCAGGAAATGTCGAGAGAACCGCACTGTTGAGGATTGCCAGCCATCCAAATGGTGTGGATGGTACCTGGCGGTCTGTCGTGTCGTACGATCACGAAACTCGGCGGCAGGAATCGTTCCATACATCTCTTCGGAACACTCCCCGTGGTATATACGGTAAAAAATGCAGAGGGAGCTGACGTCCCTCCGCAAGGCCAGAGTATCAAGCCGATCGGTAAGAGCTCGGTCGTCGATCTTTATTTAAAGACCGGCAATGCATCTGCATTTTCTCTGGTGTTGTGATTGGCATGATCACTTAATACTTAATATTGGTCTTCGTTTGCTCCCATAAACTACATAAATAATGAAAGTATATAGTTTTATTTGAAATGTTATTTATTACGCATTATTCGTATCCTTTTAGTAACTTCATAGAACTTGATAAAATAAATTACTCCGCACAAAAATATACATAAAGCTAAATGTCAGATATTTTATTTTTGTAGTCGATGTGAAACTACAGATCGAATTCGTTTACAATCAGCTCATTGAAAGATCAAAGGAATTTAATTTATTTAATACAGATTTATGTGTCTATTTACTTTTATTTTTATCCCACGGCTTTCCATGTATAGTTGTGTGTTTCTTTGCATTCTTGCAACATTGGCTTGTAAATCTACTTTTGACAAAGTCCGAGCGCATTATCAACTTGGGGTAATACTTTTAGCAACAGATTTTCACTTTGGTGTAAAATATACAAACAAAACCTTGTATTCCCCATTTATTATGTATGCGAGTTACAATATAGGTCGACAATAATTATGGATAATTGAAAATGTACCGCGGCTCCCAATCCTCAGTCGGCGCTCGCCAGACGGGAAAATTATAAGCCGCTTGGTAATAACTACATTTATCTTCACACGCTTTTAATTAGCGCGTACGCTTTTCAAGTGCGTACTTTGTTAAAGTTGGCGAACAAAGCGGCTTAGTTATTTATTTTAATATGTTTTAAATTATTATGTGAATATGTGAGTAAGAGGAGGGGAGGGGGTGGGCGGAGGAGTGGGGGAGGGGAGGGAGGAGTTGTTGTAGTTGTTTTTGTTATTTTCACTTCTAACGTCGATCCTAAACGACTGCCAATCGTTTTTTATTTAATTTTTTTTTATGAGCAATGACTTTTTAGTGCGAAATGGGCCGCTTATCTGGTCAAAGTTGCGAGAGATCGGGCCGAACTGGACGTCATTCATCCTGGTTAATTATCTCTCCCACTAAACAACAGGTATCGCACAATTTTCACTTCAATTGTAGATAATACAAGTTTGGAGACAAACACTTAAATACAGCTTCCAATAATTTTATAGTTTTATTACAAGAAAACTCTTATAACGTCAAAATATATTTGAATACATTTTTAAAATATTGTTCTCTCGCAAGGTGACGCTAATGCATTTCCTGCGAGTTACGGACGGGACATAAGCTTCATAATTTTTACTTAACAGCTCCTGCGACGCCTTAAATATGATGTTAGGAACTTTTGTCTCGCGACAGCGCCGAGTTTACAAAGCGAATAAATTGTACGCCGTTTATTAAATACTCTCCTCCCAGCAGTTACTAAATTTATATATATATATATATATATATATATATATATATATATATATATATATATATATGAATCACTAGCGCATCGTACAGTGTTCATATCTTCTAAATGTATAAAAATAAGGCATCACAACATTTTTTATTGTATCTTCACACAATTCTGTTATGTTTTAAAACAGTTTTGGTCTGGTTCGCGTCGCAGAGGTCCTTCTTCAGGGTGAGTTCAGTCCTTTTTCTAATACTTATGCACCAATAAAAGGCACGAACGAACAATCTACAACACCAGGTATGACCACCGAGTTGTATTTATACACAAGATATCCGCTAAGACGGGCTACAGGAACGGGCTGCTACGTCGTTTCCCTCGTGTCCTAGTATTTTCGAACCGTTAATAGCGTGGAACGTGTTATAACAATTAAGTCCTTATAAAAAGTTTATCAGACGATAACGTAACGGCCAACCCTTTATTTTTAGCACAAAACGGGCCTCAGCTAGGCGCTAGCGTGTACTAGGGATTTTCTAAATTTTAACCAATAAACCATAAATATCGTTAACACTTAATAATATTTAGATAAACCGTTTTATAAGTCAAGTCGTTGTAATATCTCATAAAATGGACGCTGAGGGCGTAAATTTTTTTTTCATTGAAGAAATACTGAGGCGTTGGAGCGGAAGGCAATTTGTAATTTTAAGAGGAAGATATTTAATTTCGCTATAAAAATTCCAACACGCAGAGTCTCTGAAGACGAGAGACTTCATGAGAAGTGCTTAATATTCATTGTTTATTGCTTCATACTTTTAATAAATCCTACTAATAAAATAGGAAGACCCTCGTGCTATATCAAACGCAGACCTCCTGATCCCTAATAAATTTTTTTTACTATACTTGACTGTCATTTTTAGTAATATATAGCAAAAGATCGTATGTATACATGTGCCACAGTCTGATGGTGCACTTTAGTCAGATTATAATTGCACTAGGCATTTTTACATCAGCTATCCAACTTAACAAACCTAATTTGTAACTTCCATTCTAACTTAACTCTCACTTGTTAACGCAAATAAGTGTGTCTAATCAAGTCAATTTGTAAATTATTGAAAGTTCACAATTGGTTTACAATTTATAATATTCCTAGTGTAATTATAAACTGACAAAATGCAGAATCCATCGGTAATCGTAATTATAATAGAGGATAGACAGGTTTCCCTTTTTATGGTCTGCGTCACATCCGGTTGACACACTTCAACCGATTCTCTTACATCCATACATCTATGATTTTATCTTGTTTTATCCTCATCAATAAAGTAATAAACTACGTGCTAGTTATTATAATGTATGCAGGCGGGACAGCCAGCGAAAGCAATAAGAATTATTGGAATTCGTTACTTGGATGTCAAACATAAAGCAAATAAAATTCCAACAACGACAGAATAAATGAAAATACTCCGACATTTACTTTCAGCGAACATGCCTCCGAGAGAATTGCCTGAATACGTAAATAACTCGCCTCTAGCAAATTATACTAACTTCATTAGGATCCCATTTAAATGTTCCAATTACTGGTATAAAAATCGTATCTTAAAAATATTATTTTTAATTTTGCTTTATATTTAACTAGTGATCCGCCAAGTTTCGTCCGGGTAGCCGTTTCGGAATCCATAGAGAACATCGCCTTTTTATACGTAGACAAAAAACCAAATAACAATCCCACGGGAACCGTACATTTATTGGGGATAAAAAGTTTATATAGTCTATATGCTATTTCAGACTGTCATCTATCTCTGTGCCAAATTTCATTCAGATCCACTAAGCAGGTTTTGCGTGAAAGAGTAACAAACATACAAACTTATGAACTTTCGAGTTTATATTAATAGGTTAGTGTAATATAGTTAACATATAAAGTAATAATACCAATAGACCATACATACTGATTAAAGTATTGCAACACCGTACTAGTGCTTGCAAAACTTGTCACCTCGCACAACTCTTTTTTGGAATAATTTGCCTTCAGCAGGTTTACCAAAAAATACGATTTAGGGTGCTTCAAGAAAAGACCATACTCCTTTCTTTAGCTGGCAACGTATGTGCAGTTGTTGATGTCAAAATATCTAAAAAAAACACAGCAGGTTTGACGTTCGAAGCACGTGTAATTTCAAGAGAAGATTCTCTTAACGGTTATGAGTTTTTCAATCTCTGCAATGCCCTTTTAAGATTCTAGTGGCTTGCAGAGAACGTGAGTATTAAGCCACAATCATGTTCTTAATATTACAATGTTAAATTAAAATTCATGAAAAACCCCTACGCGGTATCAACAAAGTTAAAAGGTTGTAAAAGTAACTTATTCTCCGAGAGTTCGTTAATCTAACGCAGTGCAATAAACTCGTCAGACACACATACATACGCTTTACGTATTTTAAATACAAAATATACAGTTTGTTATGAATAAGAGCGATGCCACACGGGCGTTGTGTCGGCAATGCGTCGTCTGCAGCGACAACGGAGCGGCAACGCTGCGAAATATTAAGACACAAATCAAAACGAAAAATCGAAACATTTCAAACAGTGCGTTAAATGACGTGCGTTGGCGGCACGCGCGTACATTGAGCACGGACCGGAGAGATCAATGTTCACGGGCTGACTGGAGTTATGCGGTAGTGCGAAAAAATATTATAGGTAGCCGTATCGATCTACCTTCTTTCTAGTAGTGTAGTACGCGCACAAGTGTGGACACAGTGACTGTGTTTTGTCGACAACAAAAAATAAAATCGAGTGCGGACTTAACGCGCAGTGAGTAATCGAACAGTAGTAGTTGTCGCAGAATAAGAAAGAAGTTGGATCATGGCGCATGCAGCTGTGCCGAAATATCGGGCGCTCAAAAAGGCTAATCGTGGTAAGAATCCCGTCTCTCACACACCTTATACGTATAAATAAGCAGAAATAATAATAATATATTCTAATAATGAAACTTAACATTAATGTTTGTATTGCGGTAAACTGGATATGAAAACCACAAAATGGAAAAGCAAAAGCGGCATCTGTACATTTACAAGATCATACACGTTGATATTATAATCACAGTTGTATCTAAATTTTCAAAAAACATCTGTTCAAAAGTTTAAATAACAACAGTTTTATTAAAAATTTAAAATGTATCCATTAGCGTACAATCTTAAAATTAATGACGTCCTTTGCGATGCTACAAATGACCTCTATTTCAGAAAGCAAGAGCGTTACGTGAATTGTTAATGTAATCTCGTGAGAGCTTGGAGGAAGCGAGTTGGAGTTAAAATACTATTTGTTGTTACGAACTCGCAATAAGTTGCAAGAATATTTTTAAATTGTACACCGGGTACCAGATATGAATAGTTCTTAAGTAGACAAAGAGGAATTTAAGGCACAATTTTTGGCAGCATTTATAGTTAAATAAGGGAGTAACTTCTGAGAAGACGGCTTATAGAAAGCTATTGGAAAAAATACGTGAAGTGCCAACTCATTTTAAATTGGAAACAAGGCAATAGAATAATTACATTTGTTACATCTGATAACACATGATGAGTTAATAAAATACTTACTCTTTTTGGTGTTCCAGATATATACCAACCATTAAGCCCCTTATTCTGAACTTTTCAAACAGTTCACTTTAATTTCATGTTTACAGTACATCATTGAGCTGATTGCTTCTAAAATTCTCCATTAATTTCTATCCTTAGCAGCTCTTCTCAAATCAGGTCCTGCTTTTACTTTTAGTTCATCTTCCCATCTTCTATGTTGTCTTCCTCTTCTTCTTACGTCGTGTTCTTGATACCAATCTGTGACAGTTTGGCTCCATTTTTCTTGATTACTTCTTAGTGTATACCCAGATCCATCTCCAAATTCGGTCTATCTTCGTGAAGTAAAGTAAAGTCGGTCTTAGATCTTATGGTCTTTCTTACCGTCTATATATGTACATCATGTACTGAGTAATTAAGAATTAGAAAGATAGGAGATTTGGCGAGAGGATTTATGGAAGTATTAAGTAAGCTAAATATTTCAGGATCAAAATATAGAAGAATAAATAAGAGATGCTTAGATTTATTTACTCAAACGCTGATTTTGTAAGGGCAGACCAGATCGGATGTAAGACATCGGGGTAAAAGTTAAATATTCTGCATTTCTGCAATAGTTTCTGTCTTGCATTTAGAATATTACAAAATAAATGTTGTTTTTATCAAAGAGGGATTTCAGAATGGTTCGTTTAACTTTTAAAAACATCGTGAGAAAACTGGCATGTCCTAGAACCACCAAATTCGAAGACATGTGACATCCAGCAACCCGCACTGGGCCAGCGTGGTGGATTACGGCCCCTTCCTACCCTCGGAGAGGAGGCCTGTGTCCCTGCAGTGGGGAACATTCTAAAAAAGTCCGATTTATTTATTATTATTATCAGTGAAATCACACAACAGGGTCTTGTGTTTGTGCTGATACCAGAAGATATATTTTAGTAATAACAACACAATAAACCTTTTGCTACGGAGGTTACCGTCGCTGTTCCATCGTAGATGCCTTTTTTATTTAAATTACTATTTACTCCTTCATGTTTTACGTCCAAGTCATTAGTTTAAACCTTTACGCCGGCTTAAATAAACTAAAAGTTATTAAAAATGTAAAAGGAACCGCAAACTAGTTAACAATAAATTTACACTAAGGCTCTTATATGCCGTAGAGCTAACTAAATTTCCTGTCGACAACCACTGTAATTACTTTCATCAGCAAACCTTCGCTCTTGAATATCAGGCTTCATTTCTTTCCATTACCGACCTGCACAAGCCTAGCCTTTTTACTAACGTATAATTTTATTTATAAAATATTTTTTAACATAAAAATAACTATTCTCTTAAGAATACCGTGTACACTATCAGACTCAGACTCCATTTCCATCTTGAAATATCACAGTCAATTATATTCTGTAGATGTATTTGACGCATATAAATCACCTATCAAAAATCTTCAGACAGCGAAAAAAGAGGACAGCTAGTGTTTATTACTTACGTGTAAGTAGTATGACGAGAACTATGAAAAAACGACCCAATTGACACGTTTTAAAGTCTTTTTGTCCGCGAATCACACATCTACTATATTTTTTTATTATATAAAATTGATTACAATACAATGAGCGCAACCTCTAGTTGGAACATCCAGGACACAAAAGTGATGTCGCCTTCTTCATACAACTTCATAAAATAAAGCTCATTCTTTTGTTTTCTTTATCATTGAAATGCTGATAATAATTTACGGCAAAAATTATGCCTTCGTTGTATCTGGAGGTATATAAATCTATGGCGATGGGTCCTGAAGGCTGGTAAACTTCTTGAGTTCTTATTTCTCAAGAGCAAACTTAGGACTGCGGACGGACGGACGCATTCGCTTATTATCTTCCTAGCTAGGTAATATTTGTAACCTATCCTTGTTAACCTGTCAGTCGATCATTTTTCCGAGTAATAGGTATCTTATGTTATTTTCTGAATCCCTGACTGATCCGTTGTCTCGTCAAGGAGTTTGAGCGTAACAAACAAACTAGCTCACCCTCCTATTTACTTCATAAAGGGTCACCTTACTGCTACACCAGAAGTCGTGTTCGTTTTTTAACAAAAATATTCTCAACGTTCGATGGTTCTAAAACTATGGTATAAAAGCCGAGTCAAGAAAATAAATCACAACTAGACCTTCTGTTACGAAATAATTTTTTCCTCGGCTAAGTTTCAACCTAGATATCAACGTCTCCAACTAATAACATACCTTATTCGGAAAAAACTTCAACTTAATGTAAAGAGAAGCCTTTGAATTCGTCCAAAAGGGATTCGAAAAGTCCTTTTTATCTGGAAAGTTTGCCTAAGCACATTGTGATCACGCAACTTGGATGACATTCACGAGTCACAATTTAAAACTTTGTCTCTATACATTGATGTCAAGATTTATAACAAAAAAACTAGTGAACCGCCCCGGATTCGCCCGGGTACCACTTATTATTTTGATCCGATCGCTACCAAACACAGGAACACCCGCTGTGCCAATAAGGACAATACCTGTAAATTTCATCGAAATCGGTCCAGCCGTTTCGGAGTCATACATATATCGCTTTTTATATACCATTTTTTATCATAAAAAGTATCCTATATACTTCTAATACCTCCAAGAATATGTGTACAAAGTTTTAGGATGATCGGTTGAGTAGTTTTCGCGTGAAAGCGTAACAAACAAACTTACATTCATTTTTATAATATTAGTAGGGATTAACATTTAAAATATCCTATTTACTATACAAAGTTGGAACAAGAAGCACTTACAACATCTATTTATTCTTTCTTTGACCATTACTGTAACATTTCGTAAACTTTTTTGTTTCTTCTATGTTACAATAAAATAAATGACTTAGGATTTAAATTGATACACAATGTAACAGAGATATAAAGGAACACTGTTGAATAAATTGCCTGAACTCAACTACAAATGAGTCCCATTTCCGATACGAGTAACGCAACAGGAATACGGGATTGTCTTCGAAGGAGAAATAAAAATCGGATCTTAAAGACAATGAATGAAAATTTACAAACAAATCAAGTTCAACAACCAATACATATATTTGTCGAAGTAAACTCAACCTTATTGTATAGTAGTTAGAGCTTTGTTTGCAAGGTAAGGCATGTTAGTAAACTTAATCCTTTTGAGATGTGAGTCATAAGAAGTATGTTAAGCCTGACTTTTAATGATAGGGTTAAAAACAGCATTATAAGGGAGACGCGCGGCTTAAAGTTGATGTTGTGACTAGAATTGAGAAAGGTATGCTTCAGTGGTTCGGGAATGTCGTCGTCGTCGTCGTCGTCGTTTCAAACGATATCTGTCCACTGTTGAACGTAGGCCTCCCCCATTGTTCGCCACAAAGATCGGTCCTCTGCTACCCTCATCCAGTGGGCTCCCGCAACTTTGTCCAGATCATCGGTCCATCGTGTGGGAGGCCTACCTACGCTGCGTCGACCTGTACATGGCCGCCACTCTAGGACCTTTCGGCCCCATCGGCCATCCGTTCTGCGAGCAATGTGTCCGGCCCATTGCCATTTAAGGTTTGCAATTCTTCGGGCAATGTCGGTTACATTGGTTCTACTGCGGATCACATCATTTCTGATGCGATCACGCAGAGAGACTCCGAGCATTGCCCTCTCCATTGCCCTTTGGGTGACCTTGAGCCGTCTAATGGTACTCGCATTGAGGGGCCACGTCTCAGTACCATAAGTCATCGCTGGCAACACACACTGGTCATAGACTTTCGTCTCGGCGATTGACCTCCTTCTCGAAGTTGGACCTACCTAACTGGACAGTTTGTCCTAGGTAGACATAATCGTCAACAACTTCGGGAGTATGGCCTCCGATCGTTATAGGAGTTGGTAGAACATGGATGTTTGACAGAACTTTCGTCTTATCCATGTTCATTTTGACACCCACACGTTCGGAGACCCTATTGAGGTCGTCGAGCATTGTACCGAGTTCCTCCATGGTCTTAGCCATGACTACAATGTCATCAGCAAATCGCAAATGGGTGATGTACTCGCCGTTTATGTTGATGCCAAGTCCTTTCCAGTCCAGGACCTTGAAGACGTCTTCCAACGCCGTGGTGAAGAGCTTCGGGGAGATAACGTCTCCCTGTCTTACACCGCGCTGCAAACGCTAAGCATAGTGGCAGGTTATACTCCTCGGTCTTCTGTATAACCTGCCGCAGCGTATGTATGTGGTCCACGGTACTAAAGCGTTTACGGAACCCGGCTTGTTCGGGGGGCTGGAAGTCGTCAAATCTGCGAGCGAGACGATTCGTAATGACCCTCGAAAACAACTTGTAGACATGGCTCAGAAGTGCGATGGGCCTGTAATTCTTTAAAAGGGCATTATCGCCCTTCTTGAAGAAAAGGACCACCGCACTCCTGCTGCATGCCCGTGGCGTATGTCCCTCGAGGATGACGGAATTGAACAGCTTTTGGAGAACCTTAAGACCTGGTCCTCCAGCTGCCCCCAGTAACTCTGCTGTGATTCCGTCATCCCCCGGTGCCTTGTTGTTCTTGATTTGTTTGAGAGCCATACTAATCTCGTCGAGACTAACGTCCGGGATCTCTTCGGTATAGTGTTGGGTTAATCTGGCTCTTGGGTCTTCTGCCAGATCCATGACGGGTTTCTGCAATTCCGCATACAGGCATCCATAGAACCTCTCAACCTCACTCAAGAGCTCCGGTTTGGAGGAAACAACTCTGCCATCCTCAGTCTTTAGCTTCGACACCTGGCTTTGCCCAATAGACAGACTTCGGGCAAAGACTTTGGAGCCCTTATTACGCTCAATAGCCTCTTTAATACGTATTGTATTAAATTGGCGTATATCGCGTTTAATGCTCTTCGAAATCTGTCTATTTAGCAGCCGGTATCGTTTCGCATCATCCGAAGAGTGCAGAATCATTTCTCGCCTTTCCTTCATGAGCTCAAGAGTATAGTCTGAGAGCTTCTTGGACGCTTTTGTACGGTGGGTCTTGAACACCCTAGAACCCACCGTCCGAAGAGCTTGCACGAGCCCGTCGTTAATATCGTCCACGCTACTCCCTAGGCAATCAAACTGGTTCTGAAGTTCAAGCTGAAAGCTTTCGGGATTCTAGATTTGGATGGGTACTGGTCGGAGTGTAGACCTCATCAGTCGACTTCCCTCAAGCTTTACGTTGATATTCAATGTGCCTTGGACTATTCGGTGATCGCTCCCGGTTTTTACCGCATTGATCACTGAGACATCATTGAATATTTGCTTCTTCGTCGACATGATGAAGTCTATCTCGTTTTTTGTAGCACCATCGGGACTTATCCAGGTCCACTTCCTTTGCTCTTGCTTCCTGAAAAAGGAGTTCATCATATAGAGCCCCCCCTTCTCCATGAAGCCGGCCAGAAGGTGGCCCCGGTGATTCCGGTATCCATATCCAAAATTGCCCACTCGCAGCTCGTCTCCGTACCTCTTGCCTAGTTTCGCGTTGAAGTCCCCCATGACAATGGTGTAGTGGGTTTTGCAACTATGTATGGCTCGTGATATATCCTCATACATAGTTTCCATCCCGTCGTCGGAGTGCGTCGAAGTCGGTGTGTAAACCTGTTTGACCTTCAGCGATACCGTTTGGTTATTCTGAGTATCAGGTACGCCAACCTAGTCGACACACTCTCGATCTTTACCACATTGTTCACAAGGGACTTGTGGACGATAAACCCGACACCACCTTGGGACTGTTGGTCGCCCTCCCGGAAGAAGAGCATGTTTCCGGACTTGAGAGTTATCGTGTCCTCCCCCTCTCTTCGGACTTCAGATAACCCTTTAACGTCCCATCGTAACTTGCTCAATTCTTCTTCCAGTTCCGCGATCCTCTCGTCTGTCCGCAGTGTGCGCATGTTTAGTGTTGCCAGGGCCAGTTGTCGGTGAGTGTGGTAGCCGGAACTCTTCCGGGGATTCTTAGCACCCCCTGCCCCGCCGTTATCCTGACCGCTACCGTAGCCAGGAATGACAGGGCCGCCGGGTACTGGGGTACTGTTGTTGTTGGCATTCATGGGGGGGGGGGGTTGTGCTATAATCGCCACGCTTGGCAGGCGGGTTGGCGATCGCAGTATTTTCCACCGTACTGAAAGGACGCTGCTGCCCATCCTTGGTGGTCCTGGACGCAGTTTAACGACTAGTACCCGGGTCAAGAATTGGCAGAGGTCGGGAATGTAGAAAGGATGAATGAAGAGAGAGTAATGAAATACATTTTTGTTGCAAAAGTGAGGCAGAGTTGGCAAGGGACGTCCGAGGAGTACTTATATCGATCAGATTAGTGCAATACTAAATAAGGTCAATAAAGAAATAGAAAACCATGATCTCTGCCCACCCCTCTGGGTAACGGGTGTGAGCGCATGTTTATTTATTTATTTTATTCACTTGTATATGTGGGTAGTCTTGGGTATTTAAATAGTTAAAAAAAATGCCTTCTACTTAAATACCATCACTGGTTCTTGTGATTGACAGACTGACATCAAGTGTACAGAGACGCATCCCAATTAATTCGCCCGACACAATCGTCACGTCACTATTTGATTGTTTTATTTAATTAAATCTGAAATCTGATCGATAACTGATTTAAGCTGAGCCAGATCTACTTATGAAGTAATATATAATACAAATATATAATTAATATAAAAAAAATATTTCACACGAAATTCATGAAATTGAAACAAGGTTGTACAATGTCATATTTTTCGAATGTGCTTTTATTTCCCATAAAGGTTTCAACATTTCAACTAACCAAATGTTTGAGGCACATACATCACTGTGACTCCACAGTTCAAGCATCAATCGTTGGTTTATAATTGTGCAACAAGAGGGGTAAGTAATTCATTTCGAAACTCTTGTTGTCAATCACATTTCCGGTTTGTCGGAAATTTATAAGTACGGTACTGAAACGAAAAGTTGCGTAGCTGACTTTAGACAGCAAGAGTCTTTATAAGCACTTGTCAAAGGAAGGAGTCGCAGTTTTTACTCTTGTCAACGGTCGTGACAACACCTCTTGAGGCCGGGGCCTTGATTGATTGTTATAAGTAGTGGTATATTGTGTAGTGAGAATATTAAGCTACAACCTGTGCGAGATAACAAATAAAGGTACCAGGAAATATGCGTAGAATTATTGTTGCAAAAGTGAAAGAGATCTGCAGGATCCTGATTAACAAGCAGATTAGAAATTCAAAAACGGATCAGAATATGTCCGCGATACTGCAAATCAGTCGCGTGATTCCTTTTGTGCAACCACGTGTATAACGATTAATGCAACAAAGGAAGGTAAAATCCTATGACACGGACACTACGTGGATTTTCATTACCATTTTTAAAGTGATTAAAAAATAAAATTATTTTATACATTTACTCAGTAAACAATTTCAACATTTGCAATTTTATAACTAAATGTCAAAAATAATAACGTGCTGATCCTAGTCGTTAGCTTTTAAAATCGAATAATCGATATTTTGAAATATTTGTACAAATAATGGAATGTATGTTGTAACATGTTCGAAAACTAAAAACTACGGAAGGGTAATAAAACGAAAATCGATTTGAGGATATTATGTTCCAAACCTAACCTTACCTTTTTGTGTGATCAGTTATTATTTTAACATTCATTTTAAAAATATTCCTAATGTAATTTTACATTTATATATGAAGTTGTACGACGTTTGTTATCGATATAAAAATACGCTATAATTTTTTTACAAAAATTTCAAAATATCGATTATTCGATTTTTAACAAAAAATTCAAAATATCGATTATTCGATTTTTAACAAAAAAATCAAAATATCGATTATTCGATTTTTAACAAAAAAATCAAAATATCGATTATTCGATTTTTAACAAAAAATTCAAAATATCGATTATTCGATTTTTAACAAAAAAATCAAAATATCGATTATTCGATTTTTAACAAAAAAATCAAAATATCGATTATTCAATTTTTAACAAAAAAATCAAAATATCGATTATTCGATTTTTAACAAAAAAAATCAAAATATCGATTATTCGATTTTTAACAAAAAATTCAAAATATCGATTATTCGATTTTAACAAAAAATCAAAATATCGATTATTCGATTTGAAAACGTAGCGATTAGGATCAGCACGTTATTATTTTTGACGTTTAGTTATAAAATTGTAATTTCGAAATTATTTACTATGTAAATGTATGAAATATTTTTTTTTCTGAAAAATGGATAAGAAGCGAGAGTTTTGGTGTTGATAATAATGTTAATAAGGTAATTTTCTACCGGTGTAAGAATTACTGTGTGTGTGCGCGTAGTGTCCCTGTTGGAATTTTACCCAATGGAACAATTTAGTGTTATAATATAGTTTTAGTGTAATTTTAGTTTCGCGGTACCACTCACCTTGAGGAAAGGCTCGAAACTAGTCGGTACATAGACCGAACTATAAGTGAGGTAAGCCAATATTTAATTTATTAAAAATACTTCACACTTTATAAAATGATTTTAATTAATTTCTGGTAATTTTCAATATAATTGTCAGTGTCAAAATAATTTAGCCTGCGAATGAGCGCCGTAATGCGTAAATCACGCTGAACATTTGCGACATCAGCCATTTCCACTCTAATGTACGGGTTTTAATGGACGTGGATTAGTGGTGTTACAAGTGTGCCGGCTGTTATGTCTAGAGCACTCGCCTGCCATTTTATAATATTTAGTCGGATTTTTGGAACACTTTTATATTAGTAATCGACTGGACCGACTGGGATTTCTCATGAGACAAAGTTAAAATGCTCCCTCGCCTTTACAGATTTATCTTTAGCTTTTGCATGCACCTAAAAAGGTGTCTTAACATGTGAACTTATCATTAGGTTGACTTATTTTGGCATTATCTAAATAATAGCATTTAACGCTTATAAAGCTTTAGGAAACATTTTCGTTGTAGCCACAAAATAAAGAAACAAGAGTTGTACAAACACTTATCTTTCGTAAGACGGTAATATCATCTCTATACGATACAAAAAGCGACTGCAATTGAAATAAATATAATAATAAGAATATTCTTTGAGTTTAAAAATTCTCATTAAACGAGATACTGAGTTCATTAGGGGATAGGCTATTCTAGACGCAATTAACGTAAATTCTGATAACGAATAGAAAGGTATTTAAGTCGGTAGGCTAGTATTATGGCGATGAAATAACGATTTATCGTCGAATTAAAAAAGCCAGACGCGTAGTCCCCGTTTCCATTAAGTACATCGGCACAGTTACTAAAGGAACTAATGACCTTCAAGTTACAAAAATACCTGCGTTAAGTAATGAAGATAATTCGAATAAATAACATAAGAATAGATTAATTAATCTAGTGTTTTTTTATAGTACTAGGAGGCAAACGAGCGAGCAGTTCACCCGATGTCAAGTGATCACTACCCATAGACATCTGCGACTAACTAATGAGTTGCAGATGCGTTGTCCACCTTTAATGGACAGAGGAGGGGACAAACAGAAAATGGTTACTTTTTTTTACAATTCCTATGCATCAGCTCCACCGTACAAGTTCTTCCCTTTCCCATACTTTCCTTATAAGAAAAGGGTGGGAAGGAACTCATCAGACGAAACGCAGAATATTCTACTTCACGCCTGTCTTCTGTGAGGTCGTGGTATTTCACCGGTCGAGCCGGCGCATTCGTGCAATAGATGTTGTTGCGGGCTCTACCACTGTTAAATGTGGTGGTATCCCGAAACCTAGATCAGATCGTCGGCCCATCTTGTGGGTAGCCTACCAAGTCAACCGGTACGCAGCCACCATGATGGCCACCAGGCGGCAGGTAGCTGATGTTTGTTTCTTTTGATTTGCTGAATAGAAAGAGAAAAATTAAGTTATTAGATTAAAAATCATTGAAGCTCAGTCAGAGACCCATTATGTTTATTAACACTAATTTTCGGGATGAGTGTGCAAAATGATGAACGGTTGACAGCGGAACTTGACAAACAATCTCACATACGCATTTATAATTTTAAAAAGGATTTGGATGTCATAGAGTTAATGTATGTAGTAGAGAAAACAAAAGAACGCAGTAAAACAGTTGAATACAGAGAGAGTAATGATCATCTAAAAACACAGCTGACTCACTTTTCAGCATTAATAGCGCTGCAGCTCAAACGGTGAAATACGACGACCTCACAGAAGACAGGCATCGAGTAGAAGTATGCTTCTGCATTTAGGTGGACGGGTCAGGTGCCGGAGGCCAAGTTTCAGCCCATCTTTTCATAATAACGATAGGATAGGAAGAGGATTTGAGGGGATGGATAGGAGATGGAATCATTCTTCATTTATGTTTTGAATAAAATAATTGGAGAAGGGTCCTCAAACCGCATGCGCCTCCTACCTACCGACTTGATACAGAATATTTGCAGGAATCTTTGCCCATAGGAATAATTGAATTGTCACTAAAAGATGGAACTTGAAAAACTTAAATAAGCCCACTGATCGGTAGCTTTGTGTGAACATTATTTTTTTCCGTTTAAATAAAAAACGAACGATAAAATAAAATAGATGTTATCAGCGCTTTCCTACAAAGTAAATAAGCAGGTTGCTCGGTTCGCTAACGGAATGAACAGAACTAGAAAAGCAAATAAATATCTAAATAGAATCTAAGTTGATAGAACGACTGCGGGGAATCCAATAAAAGAAATTGCGCCAGCGTGCGCTCGGCTCGCGCGCTTCAGTGTGAGTAAGTCAATTTATAATGACATAGGAAATATTTAATTATATTTTAAAGACTATATATACTTAATGCTAAGAAATAGTCAATTATTTTGCGTACACGCTTCCAATAAAGTAGTACATTTTCCACCAATACCCAAACATGTGAGTTACGGATATTTTAACAGCATTGTCAGGTTCAACTGATATTAAGTCATAGCTTCCAATGTGCTACTGCAATAAGCTAATGAGTTACAGATGATTTGCCTACCTTTAGTGGACAAAAGATATCTTTCCATCCCCACCTCCGTCAAATCCTCTCCCCCTTCAAACCTTTTATAATAATAAGCATCGGATTTAAAATAAAAAGAGGGCTAGGCACACACATCGAGTGAAACAATAGTTCTAATATATTTAAAAAAAACTTTAAAACACTTAAAATAATAGAAGTCACGTGATTTTTGTCTCGAATCCCTTGAAGGGTCTGAAAAGTGTATAGAGTCGTTTAATTTAATCTACAGACTCGCAGACGGCATGACTGCCTGTAATTACGTAAGCGAGCTCCACGCACCAGCGATTGCGAATGACGTGAGTAGTCGGAGCCTCAGGCGGCTGGCGGCCCTCTGCGACTACAAAGCTCTGAAATTTAAAGTATGTTATTAATTGCTTGTTAATACAGTAATGGATTATTAAACACACAAATATAAATATGCACTGACACCCGTAACCCAGAAGGGTAGGCAGAGAAAACGGATTTCCATTTGGCGCGATCCTGGCATACCTATCTCGCTTCTTGTACATCCATACATGCATACATGCTCGTCAAAAACAGATATTCATGTTTTTATACTCACGTAAGTGAGTCACCTTTACGATCACAATTTAAACACACTATATTGAATATGCTTATATCTTAATATAATTAAATTTAACTCGATTTTTTTCCTATCTTTCAAAAACTATTTCATGATGTGACACTCAGCGCCATCTATTGTCACTTGTCTAAAATTTGGACAATTAAAAACAACAAATGCACTAAAATGTAAGAAATAACTTTAGGCAATTAAACATAAGAATCGATACTTAAATCGTATTTATTTTTGGAGTCAAGAACCCCAGATAACCGACGAATAAAAGTGAGGGAGGTGTGCCAAGAGAGCGTGAAATGGAAATCAATCTGTCTATCCCTATGGGTTACGGGTGTGAGCGCATATTTATTTATTTAATAAACTTTTATAATATTTTTATTTTACTTCAAAAGCTTTTTCCATCCAGTAAAAGAGCCTTCGCTAATACAACTTCAATTTAAATTCCTGGTTTTCCGTTCGCATTTTCCTTTAACTTGCTTGTTTGTAGAAAAGATTAGCTCGCATCTCACTACATTATTGAAATGGCTGGAGCTTCGTGTAAGTAAGGGCAAAGTTTGTCGGCGCTAATTCTTCGTATCTACAAGCTAAACGTAAGCCGATAACTTAAAGTTATTCGTGATGTATCTTGTCTCAGTCCAGAAATTAAATTCAAACTTAATTCTGAAAAGTTTGTACATGTCTGATATTGAGGCGTGGTAACTAACCAATGAAAAATCTATGATAAAGCGTACCACGGGACCCTATTACTAAGACTCCGCTGTCCGTCCGTCTGCTTGTCTGTCTGTTACCAAGCTGTATCTCATGAACCGTGATAGTTACACAGTTGAAATTCGCATATGATGTAGTTTTGTTGCCGCTATAACAATAAATACTAAAAAATGGAATAAAGCATATATTTAAAAATTTTATCCTATATAACAAACGTAACGCAACAGACAGACGCTTGAAATATTCATAGAATAGTAGAAAAGTTTTATTATTCAATAAATAATGAAATTAAAATAAAATTTATATTTAAGGGGGATTCCCCGGGAAACTATTTCTTTTGTCATTTTTATAGATAATGTTACGGAACCCGTCGTGCGAGTCCGACTCGCGCTACATACATGTGAAATTCATAGGGCACGAAAAGGAAACATTACGATTTAAGCCACTTAAAATGTGGCTTGAATAAAGAATAATATACTTCAGAGGAGGAATAAACTTGAACTTTACGAGTCAACAATCCCAAATACTACTATTGATTCAACGATGCAGGTACCCTTACCCCCACCCGCCTGTCTTTATTGTTTCTACGGGACTACTTGAACTACAGTCGGTGATTTTAATTAAATAAATAGGAAACATTTAATGCGTATCGACTTCTAATGTCTCTCATATAGAAAATCATCTCACCAATTACTGATTATTCAAGTAATTTAGCTATCTATATATCTAGCAGTTGACCCCGTCTTCGCACGCAATTTGGCTTACACTGACAATGACAAAATGTCAAGAAGTTGTCAATGTAATGTCAAACTGACATTAATGTCACAGTTAGGTTATATTTTTCTAACCCTCGGGCAGATTTTTCAAGTCACACTTGTGATTTACCATAACTGTTAGCAACATGTATACATTTCATGATGACCCCTTGAATATTTGTGAATTCCTATTCTCCACTAATATTATAAATGTGAATGTAAGTTTGTTTGTTACGCTTTCACGCGAAAGTTACTCGACCGATCATCATGAAACTTTGTACACATATTCTTGGAGGTACTAGAGGTAACATAGGATACTTTTAATGAAAAAAAAAGTGTATAAAAAGCGCAGTATGTATGTTCCCTATAAACTCTGAAACGGTTGGACCGATTTCGATGAAATTTACAGGGATTGTCCAGATTGGAACATTCCTGTGCTTGGTAGTGATCGGATCAACATAATTAGTGGTACCCGGACGTCCGGGGCGGGTCACTTGTAAATAAACAAACTCAAATTTGTATTACTCTGTAAAACCTGTAACCTGTAAAAAACAAAAAAATCCAAGGAAACCGCACATTCTTCCGAGATAAATAGCCTATGTATTATTCCAGACTATAATCTATCTCAGTGCCAAATTTCAACTAGATCCATTCAGCTGTTTTAGCGTGAATGAGTAACAAACATCCATACATACAAATTTTCGCATTTATAAAGTTAATTAATTATAGATTTAGGATGGTAAGCATAATATAAGTATATCTGTCGACTAGTATAATTTAAATCCATCTGTTTACTTCAATAACCAGGTACATATAATAACAATAAGCGGAAGGCTCCCTAGGCAGTCGCTAATTGTGAAAAAACAAGATAAAACCCCCTCGGTATTTGTTCGAGGCCTAAAGTAAACGTAAAAGTCTCACAAATACAAACGAGTTGGAAAGTTTCCGCTTAAGCCTCGAAGTTCATATGATAACATTAGGGAATTAGGGAAAACAAGGCTGTTGTTACCTTGTTCTTACTTTGAAGCGAGATACTTGATTGGGGTCGGCATAAATTTATATATTTACTTACTTAAATTTAATTAATTTTTATCAACTGTTGTAACCAACATTGAAGCAAAAGAAGATACAAAATTTGTTGTATATTGAAAACAAGTATATTAGATATAAATCCAATCTTAATATCTTGCTATGCTATTCTATGCTATGCTAGAATCAAGTACAACGTATTACAAGAACGAGTCACTTCGATAAAGAAGGGACCTCGTAAAAGTAACTCAACGCAACCAATAACGTTTTCAATACAAAACTATAATATCTTATGATTTTTTTTCACGCGAGGACATAGCAAATTAGCAACTGAACACGTTCATTGAAATTACAGTGAATTCCGGTTCCTGGATTCAACGAAATCTACAGATGGAATTCATTATAAGGCTTTAAAGTTTGGTGCAATGCAAGCTGCAGATTGCATTGAGAGTGGACGCCACTGGCGAGCCTTTTATGCGAAGCATTCATTAACCGAAGTGCTATGTGTTCCAATTTTAAACTGTCACACTTTTTTCAATTCCGACTTGTTACATTTTATAATATCACAAATTGTTAAATACCTTTTTACACATGTTAACATCTTAATATTTTTTTTGTGTCGTTATTGTGTTTTGTATTTTCTTCCTTAGATATAGGCTGCGCAAATCTATATGTAGAGTATTTTTATTTAGCCAGTTTTCACAGCTGCCAATAATAAAGTATAATAAATAAATATGCGCCCACTCCCGTAACCCAGAGGGGTAGGCTGAGATCATGGATTTCCAATTGGTACAATCCTGGCACACCTCTCTCGCTTCTTCTATATACATGCTCGTCGGTTATGGGTGCCTTATATCGCCCTTTTAGTAAGTCTAACCTAACCTGATCAATATAATTATAGTAAGGAAAATTACTGACTTATCACCAAAAAGGCACCACTGGTATAAAGTATAACTTGGGTAAAGGTAAATAATTTTCTTCCAAGTTGGGAATTTCCTATTCAATTTGCCGGCGTGCCGTGAGGCGGAGTTTGCGTGAGTACAAGTTTGTCGTACAAAGTCAAAGTCATTTAAATTTACACTAAGAAGGTATCTCTGTTGATAAAGTGAATTTATGCATCCTGATACACTTGATAAAGAAACGGGCGCGAATGCAGTTTTTTAGATGCCGTGTGTATTAAATGTACATTTAGCTACTGAAATTAGCAACCAGCAACCAGCAACCGGCTATTTTAACGTTACTGGTTAGATAATTTAACGCATCATTACTGGCATTGTGAAGCAGACCACGTTTAATGTAGACACAGTAATTCCTTAAGGTTGCAGCAGTCTAGACGCTGTCGGTTTACTTTTAAATGTATGTCTCACAGTAATACAACAAAATCCCATCGGATAGATTATACGTCTCCGTACAGTGGAGCCCGGATCAAAACTGTTACGAGTTGTAACTTTTTTCGCTTATTCAATTTGATGATCCACAAACAGACACAGATTAAAATTATTGCATATATTACAAATACACGCGTACTTTAGTTAGCATACACACACAAACACAACGGAAAAACACTGTAATTCCCTAGCACAGGGTAGGTAGCCTATTGAGGAAACGGTAATAATAATAAAGTTACAATTAAGTTACTCTTAAAGAGGCTTCGGCTAGGCGACTTCTACGCTCTACTGCATTAAGCCCTAGTAGCTGTAGATGCCTCTTCTCGACAGTGACAAGTAAGTCACCAAAAAAGATATATTTTTTCAAATAAGTATGGGTATTAAATTTAATTATCTGTAAAATTAATTGATTGAATAATGTTAATTTAGATTCGTGCATTTCATTACTTAAGTACTTAATAAAACGTACCTCACAGTACACTTCCAAAACTACACAACTACATAATGATACATGGCCTAACTTACCTGGGATGCGACACTTGAATGTTAAAAAACTCATTTATTCATAGGCTGCATGAATACTGCGTCGCGCGGAGCCTTCGTAGGACTGCTACGAGGGGACCTTCGCGACCGCGTAGAGCTGTTACGAGGGGAGCCATTCAACCGGCGAGGTTGGCGCTCCGAAAAGGGACGTGTAAATAAACACCTACGCCATTAAGCCAGTGGTGAAATGTATACTATTACATTCGCTACTTCTCGTTATTACTGTTATGAAAACATGAGGCAGATTACGTTTACTTGGTGATTTATTAAACATAACACATTGACCTTAGAATCACTTAAGCCTCATAAAGCCTCAAAGTCATTCTTAGGTCAATCAGTCAGAGTTTATGTGCAAGATCAAATAAGGACATTGTAATTTTCAACAGGGTAGGTAGGTAAAGTAGTCCGTCGAACTACCCACCCTAATTTAAGGGATTGATTGATGATTGAAAATCATTAAAATTCAAATACAAAATGATAAAAAAATGTCACGATCGCAAGCTTACCGACTCGATTTAAATGTCACCATCGCAAGCTTACCGACTCGATTTAAATGTCACGATCGCACGCTTACCGACTCGATTTAAATGTCACCATCGCAAGCTTACCGACTCGATTTAAATGTCACGATCGCACGCTTACCGACTCGATTTAAACACGCCAAATGAATTGCAAATTGTATACCATACGAAATTCTAGAACAAGAGAGATGGCACAAAATGTGGGCTTATTTTGGGGACTCCCAGCTGACCGCATCGCGACCGCTAATGCGCGGCGACCGCGGCCACGCTGTAATTATAGATTTATGGAATAGACACGTTTGTATGTCAGAAATTTACGTCCTAGCTGTAATAAGCGCGAAATCCAATTTGAATGTACTTTGAACGCGTGAAACTGTTTCTCCTTTTCACTTTTATCATCTAACATGACTCACCTTACACCTTGTTTCATAGCCAGATATGATTTTTGTAAACAAACAAATGGTTTTTTTTAGTACTATGAGCAATAATTACTAGGTGCCAAACGAGCAAGCGGTTCACCCGATGTCAAGTGATCGCTACCCATAGACATCTGCATCTAACTAATGAGTTGCAGATGCGTTGCCCACCTTTAATGGACAGAGGAGGGGACAAACAGAAAATGGTTATTTCCAATTCCTATACATCCCCTCCACCGTCAAGTTTTTTTCCCCTTCCCATCCTTTACTTAAAAGGGTGGGAAGGAAGAGAAAACTAGAATTAGACCTTCGGCACCTCAATCAGCAGACGAAACGCACAATACTCTACTTCACGCCTGTCTTCTGTGAGGTCGTGGTATTTCACCGGTCTAGCCGGCCCATTCGTGTAACAGATGTTGTTGTTGCGGGCACTACCACTATCAAAAATTTGTTAATCATAGATGGCCTTTACACTTTTTATACTTTCATTGGATATTTTGTAATTTTGTGGAAATCCTGAGATAAAGTGAAGTGAAATTGAGAAAAACTGTCTATTAAAGTTGGGCAACGCATGTGCATCTTATTTATAATGATGAACCGATTGCTCATTTGCCTCCATATTGTGTAAAAAGGGCACAATTATCTTCTTAACACGTTATTCCGTTTGGAGCGTGTTGCCAAAACCCAGGTACGTAAATAAAATGTGTTTGCGGACGAATCCTCTGTCAACAGTGCTACGCGAGTCGCACGGACCGACTGTTTTCATAACTCGACAATAAATTTACTGAAGCCTCTACAAACAGGAAGGAGCTTTACAAAGTATTTATCGTTTCGTTCCGTGCGTACCTTTTACAGGCTGACATTTTTATGTTGAAATATTGTTGGAACGTCTTTCACTACGGCGCAATAAGCCCTCAACAGTCACATGCACATGAGGTATCTTAGATTAGTTTTCTAAATAATTACGAAGAAATAAAGTTCATTAGCGTACCTATCGAATAATTTAAAAAGGAAATTAAAAAAAAAAATATTCTTGATTTGCTTGCAGTGATCCTCACACTAGACCAAGCCTGTCTCGTGACCATCATCTAACAGACACAAGCTAAAATATAATACAAATAATTAATGTATCTTTCAAAATGCCCATGTAAAGCCCTGAACAAGTTACTTGCGACTTATCTGTCGAATAAAGTCAATTAAATTTGAACTTTCAATACGATTAAATCGAATATGTATTTAGAACACAACGTTAAGGATAATTTACATTTCAGCTCCAATGTGGTTTAAAAATACATACTTTAGGAGCTTGTTTAAATATTATTCTAAACTCCAGCTGAGACAGAAGCTGCACCCGGTTTCACGTTATAGAATAACTAACGAGATGGCTACTTACACTCCCTCCTTACTCCCCCCCCCCCCCCCGGCCCCCTTCTGGAATGCCACAACACTGTAGAACTCGTTTATATAATGACTTTCGCGTTTAAGCCTTCTAGTGGCCCCAGATGACAAGCTGAAAACGTAATACGCGACACTGGCTATCAAGAAAATTGACCACTCAATTCCAATTAAAACTAAACTTATCAATATTTAAATAAACGTTACAGTACGACTTAAAAGTTGATGAAAAAATAGATGGCGCTAGTAGTCTTCAAAGACTTAAAACGGTATAACCCTAGTTTACCTAAGGAAGTCCCAGCCAGTGTCGTCGTTGTGGTCACTTCAACCGATGGTTGTCCAATGCATACGTAGTCCCCCGATGGTTACCATATAACACCGATCCGCTGCCACCCTCATCCAGAGAAGGCCCGCAATCTTGACTGACACTTTGTGGGAGGCCTACATACTCTTTGTTGACCTGTACTTGGTTGCCAGTCTAGGAGCTATCTAGCCATTCATTCTGCGAGCAATGTATCCCACATAATACCACTTACGTTTTGAAAGAAATCCCACCACAAACATTGAACGAACGAAGAAACAGCCCGAAGCAAACACAAACTATTAAAGTTTTGTAATACTACCAAACTGTTATACGTGAGAGATAAATTGCTGAACGCGATTGGAATTAGTACTACACATTATTCGGCAATATTGTGAACATTTTCCGAGAATATTGCCATGTTTTATAATAAACAAGTGGCCCGCCCCGGTTTCGCCCGGGTATTTTTTTGACAAACATTTTTTTTTTTTCGTAAAAATATTTTATTTATCATAAAAAGTATCCTATGTTACTTCTAATACCTCCAAGAATATGTGTACAAAGTTTCATGATGATCGGTTGAGTAGTTTTCGCGTGAAAGCGTAACAAACAGATTTACATTCACATTATATATGAAAAAAATAGTATATAAAAAGCTAAGTATGTATGTATGTTTCCTTTAGACTCCGAAATGGCTGGACCGATTTCGAGGAATTTTACTCGGATTGTCCAGATTGGCACATTCCTGTGTTTGGTAGCGATTGGATCAACGTAATTAGTGATACCCGGGCTAAGCCGGGCGGGTCACTAGTTGACAATAAATGTTCAAGATTGTACGTATCTAAGTAAATACACACAAGCCATTAAGTTAAAACGACTTTGTTTCGCAATAACCACTTCGAGTAAAGTCAGCGGTCGCGTGAGCAGTCGCAATAGCGAGGAATCCATTACGCGAACTCGTTTAATTTATCCCCGACGGTAAAAGCTTTCTTACTTGATTTTTTGGCGATTCGATTAGCGCTGATGTTTACACGCCCTCTTATATTTTTTCAGAGATAACTCAGCAAACGAAACAAGAAATAAGTTAACACAACTCTTTTAAAAGTATGACGAGTAGAACGCTTTTTTGTTTTATAGTAACATATTTTTAATTTATTATTTATTAGCTGTGTGCGTGACTCCGTCCGCGTAGAATAGTGACATTGGGCAGCATTTTTAATTTTTTAGTCCAACCCTTTTTTGCATTAAAAATAAGCCTATGTCCTTCCTCAAGGTCTAAACTATTTCTGTACCAAATTTCATTTAAATCGGTTTAGCAGTTAAAGCATGAAAGCGTAACATACAGACACACAGAGTTACTTTATAATAATAAGTAGGGATTAGGAGATGGTATACCGCTTGTCTGTAGTTTACTTTGTAGTAAGAAGCCATTCGCCAAGTCTTTAGTTCTAGAGATACTAATGATTTGAAAAAGATAAATAGATAGCCTTCTCTCTTTTTCATTCTCCTTTTATCAAGCTAAGACTCAATATTGTAGTCACAGATCGTTTCTAAGGCACTATTTGAGCCACAGAACTTCGTCTTTATAGAGCCACACCAGTACGAGACAGATAAAAAAAAAATATTTAACCATTTTGATTGTCATTAAAAGTCTATCAGTAGACCACACACGCACACAAACACACACACACAAATACCGTATATAATACAAATAGTGATAAACAGAAAAAAACGATCCTTAGGAAGTGTGTTAGTTGTCACGTTGAATCGTAGGATTAAAAATAGCATTATAAGTAAAAATTGTGGCTTAAAAAGGGAAATTGTGACTAGAATTGAATAAGGTATGCTTCGGTGGTTCGGGCATGTTGAAAGGATGAATGAAGAGATAGTAACGAAACAAATTTATGTTGCAAAAGTGAGTGGCAGTGTTGGTAGGGGACGTCCAAGGAGAACTTATATCGATCAGATTTGAAACATACTAAAGAACGGCGATATAAGGAGTACCCATAACCTACCATAATATGGACGTAGAAGAATCAAGAGAGAGGTATACCAGGATCGCGCCGAACTTCCATTTGGCGCGATCCTGGCATACCTCTCCATCCATGCTCTACCTACCCCTCTGATATCGCTTGACATTGAAGTAAATATACCTGATACCTACTTCCAAGCTGGCGTCCTATCATCTGTACTGTCAAAAGAGATCTCTGAAACTTGCATAGAAGTTAAACATAGCCTTAGACATTGAGATTAAGTTACAAGAAGTCAAATATTATTTTAATTAAAGTAATTCACCTCGCGCTCTAAATTTCAACTTTGTGTGAATTTGTAAGTATTACTGCTAAGCGCAAATATATTTTAATGGAGTATAATGGACCACGTTCATCGGATGCTGTAGAGTTGGATTAGTTCTCGAGCGAAGAGCTCTTCGGACTCGAAATCTCCGTCGAGTAGATCTCAGCTCCTTGAATATCTTTAGACTTGACGATCTATTGACATCTAGCACTTATCACGCATCACTACTTTCTCAATGTAACGAAAATATCCGAACTAGATATAATAAAGTGAATGTGGGTATGTTTGTTACGCCTTAACACAATCGATCGTCATGAAATTTGCACACGCATTGTCAGAAAATTGTACAGAAGATGACGTGTGATAAATAAATAAATATGCATTCACGCGCGATCCTGGCATACCTCTGTCGCTTCTTCTACATCCATCCATAAATCTAGGTATACGAGCTCGTCGGTTACAGGTGCTCCTTATATCGCCCTTCTATAATATGTCACTAATCTGGTCGATATAAGTTCTCCTTGGACGTCCCCTGCCAATGCTGCCACTCACTTACCTTTAACCCCGAAAGTAGAATTATTCCCAAATGATAGGAACGTAAAACATTGATTTACAACATTGGTTGCCATGGTAATGTGGCTTGTTTGGACAATAACAACTTTTTGATACATGTTATTTATAACTAGAAGTTATTATACGCGGAATCAAGTTACAGATATTTTCAGCATGGAAAATAACAAACGAATGTGTGCGAAGCCGTTAGTATGACCTCAAGCGCTGCTCCCCTCCTTAGGCTTGTGCGCGGCGAGTCGGGATTCAATCAAAAGTCTGCAGTCAATCGACTCTACCACGATATTTTTAACATATGTGTGGGTGTGTGTTTGTGTCCCCCTTCTAGCCGTGCGCCCATGGTACGGAGCAGCACTTGCGATCATACTATATTAAAGAGATATGCGAATAATAGAATTGTTTGCATACTAATTTTATAAGTAGAAAAGATTTGTGTGTTTGTTTGTATTCGTATTGGACGATTAACGATTCTTTCCACTAAATTACACAAAAATAACATGGGCTATATTATTCTATTACCGTGTATTATTGGGATTGAGTACTGGGTCGTCGGGAACGTTCATGTAGTTAGTATACACAAAAAACTTGTCTGCTTGTAACACGAGTAAACTCTGTACAACTGAACTCATATAAATAACTCTTTCGTAATAAAAAGAATTTAAATAAATCTAAATCATCCAAACGTAACATCTATATTTCCCAATTGATATTGAAATTCGCCTGAACTGCGCCGGCCACTAAAACCTAGTTTGTTCGCGTTTTTACGGTATTTTTATACCGATCTTTCCGCGCATGTTAGCGGGGCTATATGTCTGATAGTTTGTAATTTTTCATTAAACATATATATATATATATATATATATATATATATATATATATATATATATATATTAGTGAATTATAACGTATAATATCACAGTATGTGATTTGAATGGACATTGATTGATAAACAATGAATCGTAGTAAAGCAAGTCTGTCAAGTAATCGACGGGCTCTTTGTAGTGCTGTGTTGAGCCTATTGAAGCATAACTCACTATTATCAATTATTTGTATATTAAATTTTATGAAATAAACTTGGACAGGTCCAGGCCCACTCTCTAGAACCTAAGATCAGGAGTTGGCAACATTTGGCGCGGTTCATAATAAATAATGTGTCAGTGTAAAACAAAACTATTACATCGTAGCAGCCGGCTGTAAGATCTAACTCTGCGGCTGATACTGGCTTGGAATAACGCCAAACTAACTAAATTTACATCCACAATATTACTGAAAAGATATTCTATGTAGTCATATGACATTTCATAAAAATAATATCATAATATTTATTACGCAACTTGCTCAACCAACTTTTAATAAATATATATATAATATATAAAAAAATTATACAACGGCTTTACTCACGTTCGCGTTTTTTCTCGGTATTTTGTACCGAAAAATTTCGGACCTGTCGGAGGTCCATCTTCAGGGTGAGTGGGATTAATTCACGGTCGCGTTATGAGCATAAATAATACGTACAAAATACTGAGGACAACGTGGACGTGGGTAAAGCCGTTTCATAAAAAGTTTATTAATAATGTCTCACGATAGTTTTAATAATTTTACAACCATCTTTTATTGATGTATTGATAAACTTTCAACAATAAACGCACATTGTCTACTACTAATGGCTGTAAAATTGAAATAAAAAGATTTTATTTTAATTGTACTGGAATAGCGTAACCAATTTTAGTTATCAAATCAATTTGCATACTGCTGTGCCGAAATCTATCTTCTATATATACAGGGTTATTGATAATTCGACGCATTCCCAATTAGTCGAAGTGACTTCCCCCATCGCATACGCAAATTCGCATTCTTTTTCCGAGTTGTGACTTAACTACTGAAGTTGTCAAATTATTCCGCGTCGCATTTGCTGCGTTTAGAATTCTTGTTACGAGTTCATCCGCGGATGACACAGGCTAGACGTCGTAAACTAGGGATTTCCTGTGATCCCACACATAGAAATTAACCGGCATTAAGTCCGCACTCCTTGCAGGCCACGGAATAGGTCCTCCCTATCGAATTTTGAACGATTGGGATTATCACCTTATAACGGGAATACCTCGTATTACCAATAACCCTGTGTAAAAGAAGACACTGACTGATATTATATCACACGGATTTCTGTTATTAGGTGAGCATCAAGGGGGTGAAAGTTGGTATGGATAAATAAAACAATCCAATGTAAGTTAAATTGTATTCCACAGCGGGTAAAACCGAGCTAAGTTGTTATGTAACTCATGGGTAATGTAATATTCTCAATAATTTCAAGGTATAAAAAAATCCTTACCATTTATTGAATGCAAACTTTCATCCAAGCAACTAAACTATTCTATTCTGAAAGGTATATAAGATGCCGTTTTTAATAGAAGGCCTTGTAAGGCTTAAAATATTACGGTCGAATAAAGGGAAGCTTCCAACGTCTAAATTCCGGACCCGGCTTGTGCTGGCACTGTATATTACATGTAGTAACTCAAGCCCAGCAGTGGGCTCGTGGTCAGCCGGATATTACATGCCTTGCGTTCCACAAACATACATATAGAGATAGTAGCTTTATTCCGCGTAGCTAGGAATTACAAAGCAAATACCTATATCAAAAACTCTTTATTGTCAATACATAACGTGTAGTAACATAACAAATAACATTACCATGGCAACCGATATTGGAAAATACATTGCTATTTTCCTATCCATTGAACAGTTTTTTTTTGTTAAGATAAATAAATAATAGATAATTACCTAGGACATATTCACAGACGGCCATCTGATCCCAAACTAAGCAGAACTTGTGCTATGGCAACCAGATAACTGATATACTACATATACTACTTTTGTTTTATAAATACATACTTAAATAGATAAATTACACCCAGACTCAGGACAAGCAGACATGTTCACGCACACAAATGTCTGTCCTGGGTGGGAATCGAATCCACGACCTGCGGGGTGAAAAGTAAGTATCTTACAAGCGACGCCAACCGGCCGGTCAGATAAATCGATTAACAAAATATAAGTTTTGTAAGAGACGGGATTGGTACCACGATTAACCTTTCTGAGCTCCCGATATCTCGGCACAGGTACATGCGCCATGGTCAAGGCCACTACAAAGCTTATATTAGTAAAAACCGCGAAAGTTTAAAGTTAGATTAACAAAAGTTATTACTCTTGATGCAATAGTAGGAGATGGTTCACGAGATTACTCGAATGGCGGGTTCAAACGACAAACGACCTATTGTTTCGTAGGCCAATAACCAGGCCGACCATTAAGCTATTGGGCTTACCAATGCCAATGTGTGCTAATCGGGTTCGATTCCGAGCTGAAATAATACAGACGTTCAGAAATCAAATATTTTTGTTTTGTTGGTGTACTTTTGTTCTTTTAGGTAAACTATGATTTATTGAGACCGCTAAACATAACAAGATATAATAAAGGAATAATCGCAAGCTCTTCAAATAAAAAAAAAACATTTTTATCGGAGATCCGTCAAAACGGTGACTCGCTTTGTCAGTGACGCATCGCGTAACTCATTTGTTCTACTTAATTGCTTTTATGAAAGTAGGAAAAAGTTTCTACCCAATAATATAATACAAAAAGTAAAAAACGAAGAATAAAATTGAAGTGTCTGAAATATCAAAATAACATTTCCATACTCAATACACATGATGTACGTACGGTACTTATAACGAATATACAATTTTTAAATTTTTTGTCTGTCTGTTTATTCCGGGTAATCTCCGAAACGACTGCACCGATTCGTATGGGACTTTTACTGGAAGATAGCTAATATTCTTGAGATTCAAATAGGCTAATTTAATTTAAGCAAAATATTTAGGGTTCCACGCAAAAAGTGAAAAACCCTCGAAATTGTTTTCTCGAGTTTATTTTCACGCGGACGAAGTCGCAGGAAACAGCTAGTATGAAATAAATTTAAAAGACGAGGAACTGAGATAGAAAAATAATCTCCAGCTAAACCGTAGAACAAGCCCGTTTAATTACGTTAGTGTATTGATGATTTATACATAGAAAGATAAAAAGATTTCCTTCCCTGCCCTACATTATAAAGATAATGTATCCATTGATACCGTAGATCGCTTGCACGTAAAACGCCTACTCATTCGTATGCTGATGACAGCCGCATTGTATTCTGACAGTCACTGACGCAGACAAATTGTTCGAATCATTAAAAGTTATGTCACTTTGCATAAGTTCTGTTGTTGACTTAGAAAACTGTTTTTATGCCTCTTAAGTATAATTCTTTTAACTTATTCACTACATTTCCATTCTTTCGTACAAAATGACTGGTAATCTATTTGTAACTCAAGTAATTACTGGCGTTATCTGGTTACTAGTGGATAGTTTTTATCAGAACTGATTTTAGGATTCAATTCATGTTACCTGATATCGATTTTATTTTGTTATATGATTAATGAATAATCATTTAATTTTATTCCGTCACGTTCATCGTGATGTGATAAAATTACTGCAACGTTAACCGCAAAATCATTACCGGAAAATTCCACTTCAGGCTCTTATGCGCCGACTAACTTAATTTCCTGTCGACTGGTACACGAATTATTATTTTAAATAGATACTGCATAGAAATATAATGTTTTGACATACAGGATGTACTAAAATTAATCCGACATTTGAGTTCATTACAAAAATCATCATTTTTTTTTAATTTAATTATTTAATCATATAATTTTGGTGGTTTGGTCAAGAAGCTAGTGTCCTTATTTAAAGGCAACGCGAGCGCTTTCCTTTAGTTAATATTTTGTACGAAAGTTTGAACGCCAAACTTTAATCATTCTTAAAATATAACTGAACATTAAAACTCTGGTCTCTAGTGTGGTGCTAAATTTTTAGCGAGTCTAAACTTTCACCTGTCAAACAGCTTTTTTTTATCGGATGTTGCACGAATTTTCAAACACCCTTTAGCTTATCCTCCATGAAGTTAATCTCCAACATTTTCTGCACACTTAACGAAATATCACTTCCTAATATGTTGATGAAAAAGTTCCAATCGACAGTTTAATGCAACGTAGGTAAATTTGTCGTGTGATTTTTGTGCAATGAAATACAAAAGAATTTATAAGACAGGCTTACAATAGCTTTCATAGTAAAATCCAAACGGAACAATTCCATTTCATATAAAACAAAGCAGTTGATGAAATGAATCACGCCTCCTGCAGCTACAAATGAGTTCCACTCCTGGAAGAGGCAACGCAGCCTGAATTGTTAATGTAATCTCACTCGCTTCAGAAGGCAGCTGAAATAAGGGAGTGAAGTAAGAAAATGTAAATATCAGTGAGTATTCTTAACATTTCTACAATATGAAAACTCGTTTTAAATGAAGAAATCTTTATAATAACTGACAAAAGATTGTGTGTATGTCACCGATCGATTGTCAGAGCAGACACTTTATAATCGGGCTAGGCAAATTCTAAACGGTCGGCACGTTCTCAGTTGAACGAATCATTGACAATATGACATTTCATTGCCCGTCACTTTCTAATGGGGCGAAGTACGGTAGGCATATTGTGAATATGATAATAAATTGTCCGAAACTCGTATCCTGTGCCACTTCCTTACTTTTGCTGGCAAGCTGTTGCTAAACGTAAATAAACTAAATGTTCTTGTGATGTTAGTTTCAATTATTTTCGTACCGTTTGTAACTTAAATTATAAATTAAATTTACACACACTGAAAAATTATATTAGTGAATTCAACGAAATGTGTTTTATTTAAATATTTTTTTATATTTTAAGTGCTTAAGAAACCTGTGTAATATTGTTTGTGACGTCTATATACAGTTGATAAAGGTAAAAATTATTTTGATTATATTTCATTGTAATAATTGAAATAAAATTCACGACTGACTAAAGGATGACTGGCAATGAATCAAAAAAGCAGGTCTCAAGTTTCGATATTTGAATTTTGTCTCCTCTCTCTATCTCTCTCTCGTTTTCTAAGTGATGGGAAGGGGGAAGAGGATTCGATTTCAAAACATTACCTTATTGCAAATGCCTATGGGTAGCGGTCACTTAACATCGACTTGACCAACTTGATCGCCTTGTGCTATACAAAAACCTGACGTAAAAGCGATAGGCTCCTGTTTATCAGGCTTATGTCTTACACTGAACCTGCTTACTTCATCGCTCTGTGATGGAAATGCGTTTCAAAGAGATCCCATTAGTATAAATGTGAATGTAAGTTTGTTTGTTACGCTTTCACGCGAAAACTACTCAACCGATCATCATGAAACTTTGTATATAGAGGTACTGTAAGTAACATAGGATACTTTTTATGAAAAAAAAATAGTATATAAAAAGCGAAGTATGTATTTTCCCTATAGATAGACGGCTGGACCGATTTCGATGAAATTTTCAGGAATTGTCCAGATTGACACATTCCTGTGTTTGGTAGCGGTTGGATCATCATAATTACCCCGAGCGAAGGCGGGGCGGGTCACTAGTTGCACATAGTTTCAAGAGAAGCTATTAAAAATTGCCCCACATCCCGTCCGCAGGAAATCAAGTTACTCTCATATGAAGGCTCATATCAAGCCTCGCTTGTAGTTAAATTAACGTATTAATGACCTTAAGCATCCACTGATAAGTAATTCCAAAATGAATATCGGTAGAAAAAAATATACAGGTGTCTCACAAACCAAGTGAATCTTCACTTCAAATAGGCACCAGAAAACGAATCAAATTAGAGCGTTATAATTTGCGTAAATATAAAAAATTCGGGCATCGAGGCGGATAATTTGCTAAATAAATGAAGTAGTTGCCATTTAATGACATCTATTCGTGTAACGAGAAACGCCGCTCGCATCGCTAATGCTTGCAAAGAGGTCTCAGGAACCGTACAACGACCCCGTGAACAAAATGATTACACCAAGCTGTTGCCATTCATCTAATTATTAAAAGTATTATGTAAAATAGTCCTCAAATGGCAATTAAAGGGGTCTTATAACCCTATCAATATAGATAGAAGTAAAATTCCTATCTACGTTTTATCCCACTTCTGATGTACCGGATGTGAACGGGGTCGTGCCAAATGAACCAATAACTCACCAAAGTAGATTCTTTTAATGCAACTCATGAAAAGATATTAACGTCCAGTCCTGTCAAATTAGGCCTTCAACTTAGGATTTAGATATTAGAAACTAAGATCGCGTGTACGCTTTTATTTTGGCGTTCTAAATGTTGTTTCAAAAGTCAAATACAGTGTCTGCATCTTAAGATATTCAAGGAAGGTCACAATTTTTTTTTGTAAATATCTCAGTGTCTAAAGGTCCAATGACTACAGCATTCATTATTAAATTGTAATTTTTGGGACAAATTTAGTATTTTTGTTATTTAATAAGCAGACTGGAGTAATCTGCAGTGATACATGCTCAAGAAGAGAAAATGGTATAGCTTTTATTCACACCTTCACCGCACAACTCCACAGTGTTCCAGCCTACAACATCTGTTGTACGAATGGACCGGCTCGACCGGTGAAATACCACGACCGCACTGAAGACAGACGTTAAGTAGGATACTTCTGCATTGCGTTTGATGAGTCAGGTGCCGGAGACATATTAACAGTTCTCATCCCTTTCCCATCCTATCCTTATTAGGAAAGGGAGGGGAGGGGGTTGATAGGAATAGGAAACACTCTTTTTCCATTCTATCTAAAAGTAGGCAACGCATTTGCGACTTATTAGGGGCCACATTACACCAGGTGATCCGCTTGCTCGATTGCCACTTTCTACCATAAAGAAAGTCTTTAAGTGAAATACAGAGTAAGTTTTCCATATTCCAGTCGAGCTGTAGCGAAGCCTTTTTACACGTAGCCACGGCGCTGCGTTATTCGATCAAAGCTGTTTAGTTTAGGAGACGTGTAGTCATTTTTTACTTTTACATGCTTACAATTATCCCTACTAATATTATAAATGTGAATGTAAGTTTGTTTCTTACGCTTTCACGCGAAAACTTCTCAACCGATCATCATGAAACTTTGTACACATATTCTTGGAGGTGTTAGAAGTAACATAGGATACTTTTTAGACCTATAGACTCCGAAACGGCTGGACCGATATCGACGAAATTTATAGGGATTGTCCAGTTTGGCACAGCGGGTGTTCCTGTGTTTGGTAGAGATAGGATCAACATAATTAGTGGTACCCGGGCGAAGCCGGGGCGGGTCACTACACACTTTATATATATTGATGATTGCATGCTCTTCCGTTACGGGCTTCTTCTTCTTCTTCTTAACATTTTCTTCGTTAGTATGCGACTCTTCTGTTAACATATAACATCCAATTATGAAGGTGGAATATTACCAAACCGCAGCGCTGCTAACGGTCCGTAGCGCTGTTCTCGTAAAAGATAATCGACGCCGGCGGGCAACATATGTATCTAATAACCAATTTACCCAATCGCCACTTTACAAGATTAAGCAATGTTTTTTTGGAACACGTTTTTCAATCTTATAAAGCGATTCGACCGAAACTCACATCGACAGCTGTGTGTGACATCTCTGACGTAGCAGGTGTGGTACCGAATAAAGTTTATTTTATTAATTTCGATTCGATCCAATACTTTTTTCATTTTAATTGCATTTTCAACTTTTACAATTATTTATGACTTTCGTGTGACTCCTACTTCACGTTGTCTTCAGCCGGCCCATGCGTGCAAACAGATGCGTTGCTAGCTAGTATTCTCCCCCTTCCCACCCTTTTCTTATAAGTAAAGGATGGGAAGGGGAAGAGAACTTGACGGTGGAGGGGATGAATAGGGATTGGAAATAACCATTTTCTGTTTGTCCCCTCCTCTGTCCATTAAAGGTAGGCAACGCATCTGCAACTCATTAGTTGGTTGCAGATGTCTATGGGTGGCGATCATTTAACACCGGGTGAACCGCTTGCTCGTTTACCACCTAGTACTATATTAAAAAGCAAAACTGTTCGTTGAAACTGTTGCAAATTCAAAACATGCTACTGACATGCAACATGTTGCTGACGCATGTTGAGCATGTTGCACGCGAACCTGTAAGATTTTTCTCTACCAAATATCATCTAACGAGGCTAAACAAGAGTTCACTTCAACTACCAACAATAATGTTAATTACAATTAATTTCGAATTATCGATTGTACGTAGAAAAAGATAATTTATCATAAAGTTTCCCTTTTACCAGTTTAATAACTTAATAAACTCGGCAATAACTTTTCAATTAAAACTCGTGACGCAGTTGAATAGAGCTCTGAGACCCACAATAACAATAAAGAATAATGTTGGGGGAAAAAACGTGGAGTCGTTTTCACAGGCGTCTTACTCTTTTTGTTCACATTTTCATTAACGACCTCTACGTCTGCCGCGTTAATGAACTAACTCAATTACATTGTTCATAGTAGATAGGTATACGTAAGATCGGAACATCGATTCAACTCACGCTGGTATTTCGTACTGTCGTGGTATTGCCTTCATCTTGTATATCTCGCTTTAATTTACAGAGTGATCTGATGTAACCATGTTTAAATGGACAATATCCGTCTTCTCAAGAACTATATCTTTGATTACATGGTCTGACACAAAACTTAAAGTAAGTTTGAAATGTATGATAATATTTTTGGTGTATTTATTTCTATCAAACAACAACAGATAGGACCTGTTTTACACATATGGGATGTTACAAAGCCGGTCAAGCACTGTGTCAAGCACCAATCTACTCGACTAGACCCAAAAACAAACATTTATAATTTTTTCAATAATGTACTTCCCTTGCTGGGATTGGAACCCGAGACACGCGACACTAGCCAATTTGCGACACAATTCCATCCATTGAACTGTTCGATTTTCAGGAAACTTACAGAAGGGAACAGGTAGTTTTAATCTGATCGTACTTCTTGTCTGCTACTGGTCTTTCAAGGGAAGAGTTCGCTCTTGTCTTCCTTCTTTAAAAACTGACAATGCATTTGCAGTTCGTCCGGTGCTGTAATGTTGGGTGATTATCTCTGAACGACACCCTGCTCAGTTTATCTGTTAATCTAAATAAATATGTGCTCACACTCGTAATCCATAGGGGGACACAGATATTATGGATTTCCATTTGTTGCGATCCTGACACACCTCTCTCGCTTCTTCAAGAAGCTTCGAATTCAAGCTCGTGGGTTATGGGTACTCCTTATATCACACTTTTTATTTCCTTCTCCAGCATGCGTCTTGAAATACAACATACAACATAAATTTGTTTTTTCCGTTACTTGAACAAAAAGGTACGTTTTAAAAATAAATTTTAATATTTCTATTTTTTAAGTATATAGTCTATTACTGCTAACAGATAAGCATTAGGATGAGGCAGTACATAGTGGGCACAGCTGCGGCGAATGTTGCCGGAGTTATGATCCGCAATAGTCCACGCTCGTGCGCCGTCCGCCCGTTATGCGACCATATTGATATTGCGTTAGGAGCTGGCGCTTTAGCTAATAAGCCAGAATTATGTGAGGCTATAGCGTAACTTAAATCACAACTTAATATTCTAACTCTCATCTACGATACCCTCATGGCTACTACAAAGACGTTTTCGATTTATTAATTTGCCTCCACCTATTCTTAAAAAATGTTTCCTATTGCTGCGTTGTTGTTGTGGTCAAAAGACATCAAGTCATCGGTCATCAAAGCGCTTGCTTCTCTGTCATTTTTAATATCGATTTATTATTGGAGGAACCGGAGGAGGAGGGATAACACTAATTTTAGGGACTTTATCTTACATATATTATCACAGTATCTTAGACATTAGATACAGTGAG
This sequence comes from Papilio elwesi, assembly GCA_029849275.1. Lineage (NCBI taxonomy): Eukaryota > Metazoa > Arthropoda > Insecta > Lepidoptera > Papilionidae > Papilio > Papilio elwesi. The sequence continues at coordinate 10,739,828 of CM056702.1, forward strand.
CTCATTCTGCATACATCGGAGCAGAAGTAATTAATTGAAAATAAGTGGGTACTTCGCCAGCAACTTTTGACATTGGAACGTCTGACACTTCAGTCCCGCGTGACCATGAGCGCTGTAAAATACTCGAAAACGTCGGGAGTTAAAAAAACGTAAAATAAACGCGATAAAATCCGTTGCATACATGGGTAGGAACTGACTGGAAAACATCATGATCTGTCAGATGACAGACAGAAAGTAGACATTTTTAGGTTTGTATTTTTTTAGGTTTTATAATTTAATATCGCTGGCATTATATATATATATATATATATATATATATATATATATATATATATATATATATAATTTCTTGAGCCGTATCTTAGTATCCAAGATTGACTGCAAAACAGAAGAAAGAAAAACGGAGATAACATATCTTAGTAAGGTCAGAAAATAACATATAACCTATCTTGATAGAAGAAACATAACACTGTTCCGAATGTGCTGTGGGAAAGTCATTAAGCCACTCAATATTGTATCGGCTATAATTGTTATTGCCTTCGGATAGCTTCGGATTTCAATCTCACTTAACAATACCGATCGGATCAGTGGGGAAGTGTCCGTTTCATTTGGAGTCCGGGCAACCAAGCAATGATATGATGTGTCCGGTAATTCTTGAAGAAAGCAATTAGCGGTTGCTTCCTCCTGGTTATTATTTTACATACGAACATTGATTTCATAATGCAATTTGAATAAATAGGAACGTACAGATAGGATGCGTTGACATTTAACTCCATCTTGAATAGCTCGGGCGTCGGGCGTTAGGGTAGGGAGACACGTAGCGAAATACATTAGGACATTACAAAATATAATCTTGGAACGATAGTACAGTAAGTAGACCGGCTTCATGTAACGACACTCCACCAAACACGTAGCGCGTATCCACGATGCAACCCGATTGCCGTCACTCCTCTTAATGTAATGACCGCTACCAGGTTCGCCGTTACGTCTCTCGACGTCAAGTCACTCTGCATTCGGCCAGTCCCCGATGTATATGTTACTAGATTAATTAAGTTTAGTTTCGTAAACTTGTTAATTAACTGAATTTGATTTAACAACATCGCTTTAGGATTTATTTCTACATGTCTTTTGAATATTACAATTCTTACGCTGGGCCACACATTCGACAGCGCAGTAGAGCTTTTATATGCTATGCTATGTAAACACGATCCCGCGCCATATATAACGAAAAACTCATACGTTGTCTTGTCAATTGCTTAAGAAACCCGTTACAAAACTGAACGACTCCTAAACTGATTGATAAACTCAACAATTCTACGCGATTTTCAATCCTTGTAGGGCCACATATTTATTTGTGAGGATCACAAAATTGTATTCGATGAATCTAAGAAATCTGTATAAATTATTTAACGATAGCGGTACATTGCGGCGTGAAATAATTTATTTACGTTCAACGTACCGAGCGCGTCCCCCTCTCCCATTCATAATCTTATCAAAGGTTTCCGTTACAGTGGGCTCCTAATTACGCGAATTTCTTGTGTAAATGCTACTTAAATTATCATTAATCTGTTATATTAAAATGAAAATATTACGTAACCTTTACCGGGTAAAACTGACGTAAGACGATATTAAAAAAGCCCGTAACCAACGAGCGTGTACGCGTAGATGTATGGATATAGAAGAATCGGCGGTGGTATGCCAGAACCGTGCCAAATGGAAATCCATCACTCTGCCAACCCCTCTAGATTATAAACATGATATTATTGGTTTTGTTTTGGGGTAACTGTTTGAATTGCGCTAATGTTTATTGTATTAGATTGAAATAATTTCCAGCCATATATTTTAATTATTTAATAAAGCTTTGTTAATAAGGCATTAAAATGCCAAAACAATTATACTTTATATGATGTTTATCAGTGTAGAGAATTATTATTATTATTTTATTATTTAATAATTATTTTTACTCTATATATGCGTAACACTTGAAAACTTAAATACGTAAACATACGCATAATTTAATCAACAAAAACATTTATGAGGAAAGTTATTCCAGCAGCATGGGCTTTTGTCTTTATTCCATCTAAAGCGCAATTTTTAAGAAACTTTAGGAGGCTTCTATGCAGATGAGATCGAATCCAGCTCCTGTGCATTTATATATTAAAATGGAACGAGTTCTAGATAAAAGTTTAGCAAACTTTCCCCGCCACTGTTTCATTCACGGCAAGAAGTTTAAGTTTTTAATATCACTATAATATCATTCATATGTATTCTTTAAGAATATTTCCCTTCCCCGCAAATCCTCTTTCCCTTCCCATCCTTTCCTCATTGAAGAGGGATGAGCGAGGGAAGAACTAGAATTATGCCTTGTACCTCACTTCATCAGTCGAAACGCAGAATGCTTCTATATGTATACTGTGTGACGTATTATGCTCTCATGGTATGACTTCCACTAGCAATCATTCTCAGACATTTTATTGGTAAATAGAGAGGAATAGGTAAGGAGAAGCAGGAGGGATGGAAAGGTGATAAAGCTGCGGAAGTTCACTTGTAAGGATAATGGTTTTTATGTGTAACCAATCGAAATGGCACATCCATGCTATAGATGCTACCGCGGTTTGAACTATCCCTGTTGCGGTTGATATTTTATAGGGTGTATAAAATTGTTGATCGAATGATATCTGTGGTACCTTACTAACTACCCCGGGGGATGGTCATTAATTTACGTTTTGTTTGTGTTAATGCAAGACATCGTTTACTTTCAGATACATTATATTACTTGCATCAAGTCATTCTATTGTTGTTTTATTGTGTCTATAACACAATCTAATAAATCGCTCCGCTGTCCCTAAGGCAGTACACGCGCCGTCCGGTCGACCGCACTGCATTGCGCATGCTTAACGTTCAATTGTTTTGTCTCTAATTGAAACATTGCAGTTCAACGATGTTAGTTCCATGAAAAAGTCAGATAAGGAACTAGCTGGAAACAAACTTAACTAGAAATTAACAACACAACGACTGACTTATATATAAACGCACAGGTCAAACTACTACCTCTAGAAACTTGAAATTTATGAGAGTTTTTACGTCGGCGAACACTAAATCAGGTTTTAATTCATCTGTTGCACAAATGAGCCGGCTCTACCGGTGAAATACCACAAACTCACAGAAGACAAGCGTGAAGTAGAGTATTCTGCGTCTCGTCAGATAAGTTAGGTGCCGGGGGCCTAATTTCAATCCTCTTCCCCTTCCCCTTTCCTCATAAGGATAAGGTGGGAACGGGAAGAGAATTGGACGGGGAGAGGGTTAAAGGGGAAAAGGTAATATCCTTTTTCCTGTCTATGCCCTCCTCTGTCCATTAAAGATAGGCAACAGATCTGCAACACATTTGCTTGTTACGGATGTCTGTGGGCAGCGTTCACTTAACATTAGGTGATCAGCTTGCTCGTTTGCCACCTTCTTATAAAAAAAATCCCCTAAAGATCTAGAGTGGGGATGAAAGTTTGTACGGCGAAATAATTACTATCCAGTGTAAGCTAGCCTCAGATATAAACGATCAGCCATATTAAATAGAGTTCAGCTTTGATTGTTATACAAAAATTAAATATGAATTGAATTAGTTTTGAAATCTAATCCTGTGGCCCTGTAACTTATGCTATCAACTCTGTCACTCACATTTGCAGCTTAGAATATGTCGTTCAGAAAATTTAAAAGGCTTAAGTAATATTTGGCTTTTCAATTTGTACACATGGAACCACGATTAAAGACTTAAGTATCATTTTGTCCCAACTCAATTAAATTCTCGCTTTGTTTCGAAATTTTGCTAATGACATTTCATGTTATTTTATACAATCTAAGTAGATACATTTCTGTCATCTGATGTAAATAAATTGTTTTTAATTTCAAAATTTCTTCACTTCTAATTTATCTCTCTGTTTCAATGGAAAATACTAAATTAAAATAATTTTCACGTGAAATTTAATACTTACATATTAATAAATAATGCAAAATATTACCTCTATGTCTATTAGTAATAATAGATATTACAAACAAACAGATCTTACCACTTTATAATATAATACGTAGCTCGGAATTTTTTTAACGAAAACAATAAGTATGTGTTCGTATATGGAAGGTAAAATAGTTTCTTTTTAATTGTAGTAAGTTTGGCGCTTCCCAAAAATAATATTATAAAGACAAAATAAAGTGTTAGTAATTTATATAAAAACTCAAGACAGAATATTCTAGAAAGTAATAGTTCCGCCCTCGCACTCACAACAATGTTATATTACAACGATATTACAGTAGATGGCGGTTAAATCTTGCTCACATAATTCGTCGCGACGCTACCTTAAGTCTCCAGACTTTATAGCAACTAGCTGTGACAGGGCATTAGTGGAACTCTTCCGTTACAAGCAAACCACGTGGCCGTCACATGACATTATGTGACCACGTGGTGTAGAAACTCTGAAGGTCATTAAAGACCTTTAAAGACCACGGCTATAGCAAAATATTTATTTAATTCTTTTTAAAATGTCAAGCTATCGCTTGTCCCTGTCCATTAGGGTTGGAAGTTATGAGAACTCGTTAATATATATTTTATTATTGGAAAAATAACACGGCAGAAATCCACTTAAACTCAACAATATTTGGGGCAATTTCGGTTTCATTGGTTCTGTAAAAGATCGTACTGATATGATCCAGCAAAAAGACTCCCAAAATTGGTCTGCCCTTGAGTCGACCTTGAGTTGACCCGGTCAAAAGTTTCTAACCATCCCACAAAATAGATCACCGATCCGATCAGAGTCCAAGAGCACTGCTGCAGTGCAAATTTATCTGATAATGGACAATGAAAAAAAAGTAATAACGTAAAAAGAGTTACAGTTTTAGGTAGTATTGTTGATAAGTGGACTCCGGCTCGAAGGACCAAATGTTGATGAGCGGGCTGTATTTAAGTTGTATGTTGGATATTGAAGTCAAGGCAAGATAAAGTAAACGCCGGCACGTTAGTGTATGGACTATATTGAAAGACTTGGTTAGAATTAAAGTGATCGCCGGCGCGTAGTTGATGCGACTGAATTGCGTGCGCAGGACGGTAAGCGATGGCTGAAGGCACCCTCCGCGCGTCTCCCCGCAGGCGGCTGTATTGGGTCCCAAGTATAAACAAATCAATTAATATTTTTGGAAACATCAAAACGGGTAATACTAATAGGGTTGTACAATATAAGAACTATATATAATTTATGTTTATTGTAAAATGATCAGTTCACAGTTGGCCGCCGCACAGAATACTAGATTCAGTATTTTATTTGAAAAGGAAAACTCAATTTTCGTCCGAGATCCACTCGGTGAATGCAAATGACGCTTCTTATAGTTTTGAAGGCAAAACTTTATAAATTAAGATCTGGACCAAGACCGTGTGGAATAAGATTAAGTTAGTCTACTTGAATGTTTACATATCATCTTATTTATATAAAAAAAACCATGAGTTGACACAGTTTATTATAATCTGTGGTTAGTTTAGTACAGTAAAGTTTATTCCACTTTGATCACCTGAAACTCAATACCGAAATCACGTCACCGGAACAAAGTGGAATCTGTAAAAATTATTTTGTGGAATCCAATCAACTGATTGAAAATAGGTGCCTGTTATTTTTATTTGCTGATTTACGTCTATACCACCCATATTTTAAAATAAAATAACTAGGTGTTATCACCAAGATATCAAAGTGGAATAAACCGTTTTAACGATAGTGCTACGTACGCGTCATTACGTTTCTATTTCGCTAAAATAATCGTATATCAAAATCTAAATATTTAGTATTTTATTAATTAATTGTATCGTAATTGTTTGTCAATGGTGTCACTAATTTGATTATAGTAGTATTATAAGATAAAATATTTGACTGTTTGTGTGTGTAATTTCAAAACTTCTTTCACTAATGGAAAGCTTCTAACTTCTATGAATGAGTAACCCATAGTATTTTTTTTATCTTAATATCTAATTACGCCAGTGAATAGTAGCAATTCTATACTACTATATTGTATTGCATCTATATATGCTCTAACATATTTGTCAAGAATTCATTCGAAACTAAACAAGATAAATTGTTGGCGTTAAAGACAATCTGAAAAAACAAAAAAACCTAGAAGTATCACATAAATCCATTTGGAGGAATGGCACGCATTACGCTCGTTCCGTGCCATGAAAATTATTACGAATCGGGCGCAACTCAAGAGAATTGGCGGTTCGCAGATATGTGAATGATTATTTCTAGTCGGATTATACCAATGATTTTCAGATTCTAATGTAAAAAATATTTTTCAGACAAACGCCCTGAAAATCAGGGCGTAATCTAAGCTACATTTTAGTTTTTATTTGTATACCCGAGCAAAGCCGGGGTGGGTTCCTAGTTATATTGAAGACCTGGTTATGTGTGAATGTAGAAGAGAAGTGTGTCAGGAACGTGTCAAATGGAAATCTGTTACATCTGCATATACCTTATTTAACAGTGGTGGAGCCCGCAACTACAACATCTGTTGCACGAATTTGCCGGCTGAACCGGTGAAATACCACGACCTCACAGAACACAGACGTGAAGAAGAGTATTCTGCGTTTCGTCTGAGATGAGTGAGGTGCCGGAGGCCTAATTCTCTTCGCCTTTTCAACCTTTGATAATAAAGAAAGGATGGGAAGGGGAAGAGGACTTGACGGTGGAGGGGGTGAATAGAAAAGGGACGTAACCATTTTCAGTTTATTCCTTCCTCTGTCCATTAAAGATAGGCAATGCATCTGAAACTCTTGTTCCGGATGCTTATGGGTAGCGATCACTCGATATCTGGTGAACCGCGTGGTGAGAATTCGGGAGGGGTAATGTTATTAATTGAGAAAGGTATGCTTTGGTGGTTCGGGCATGTTGAAAGGATGAATGACGAGAGAGTAAAGAAACAAATTTATGTTGCAAAAGTGAGTGGCAGCGTTGGCAGGGGACACCCGAGAAGAACTTATATCGATTATTAGATTAGTGATATACTAAAGAAGGGTGACATAAGGAGTACCCGTAACCGCCGAGCATTTATGCGTAGATGTATGGATGTAGAAGAAGCGACAGAGGTATGCCAGGATCGCGCCAAATAGAAATCCATTATCTCTGCCTACCCCTCTGGGTTACGGGCGCGAGTGCATATTTAATTAATGTTATTATCCCCACGCATGGCAGGCGCGTGGCGCGATGTTTGTGCAGCACACAAAGGACGCTGCTGCCAGATCTCTTGTGGTGCTGAACGCAGTTCAAGGACTAGTATCCGTGTCATACTACTTCGAGTTCTAGTTCGACCTATGATCTGGTAAAAGATCTTTGTAGCGGAAAACTGGACGACTGTCGGCTGAAAGGAAGGAAACAAGGAAACAATGTCCCCGTATTAGTCTTTCCTTGTTAGGGAAAACCATAGAGTCGCGATTTACTATCTTTATTTTATCCGGCCATAATTTTTTGTGTTACAACATACTCTGTGAGTGTCCTTACAAGCTGAGCCCAAAGTGTCATAGATAAAAACAGATTGCTGACCAGTTTTTTATTCGAAATCTAAGACTCCCCAAGTTGTGGACGAATGCGGAATTCACTTAATTTTTAAAATGTGACATTAAGCTTTACTTATTCCATTATTATTATCGTATTAATTACAAGTACAGAGAATCAGTAGACAGTGTGTGCGAAGCCACTGGCGATAGTTGATATACTTTTATTTTAAGAAGGAACATTCCTCTCTTCAAGGAGGAGCCCCCATCATCTAGCCCTCCACGATAAGTTTGAATTGATAATAATAAATCAACCTTTTTTAGAATGTTTCCCACTGTAGGGACACAGGCCTCCTCTCTGGGAGAGGGAAGTTTGAATTACTATTCAGTTATTTAGCATGGCTGTTTATGGTTAAATTTGTTGTTTATCGCTAGACTATCTTGATAAATAATGATAAGAGAATATTGATATTAATTCGTTTCATAATGCTGTCGGCCGACATCCTGCCGGTTCGGACTATGTAGAAATAAATAAGCACCAACTCCGTAACCCAAAGTAGGTAGGCAGAGATGGCCAATAGCTATTTTCACGGAAATCACGTTCTTAATAGTGGCAGAGCCCAGAACAACAATATCTGTTTCACGAATGGGCTGGCTCAACTAGTGACCACGACCTCACATAAGACAGAAGTAGAAGTAGTAGTCCTCTTCCCCCCCCCCTCTCTTCTTCTAATAAGGATTAGATGGGAGGGTGAAAAGGATTTTATGGAGGAGAGAATGAATAGGGGAAGGAAATAATCCTTTTTCTATCGCATCTGAAACTCATTAGGTCGTTGCAGATACCTATAGGCCTGGTCATCCAATATATATATTTGTTACTTGTGAGACTGCACACAGACCCCTGATACTCATTAATTCTAAAATACCGCTCAATGAGTCAATAATTAATTCTTATTTGTATAAATCAAAGCTTTCACATAATTTTTATTAAAATTAAAAGATATTAAAGCTGCAATTTTCTAGAACAACTTGTGTAAAAGCTACAGATATATGTATAAAACTTGATATGGAGTTGGCGTTAAATAAAATGAGTCAGACAAAAGGACGAACAACATCAATCCAATTTGAGTAACGGCACATTACAAACGTTGCGTGTCCTAAAAATGATTGCTTGAGGTACAACTCAAAAGAGTTAGCGTTTACACATCAACTAAGCGGTTATAATTATTTAATAATAATACATAAGCAACCGAGTATCGTAATGGTCGCATTATAATGGTATAATGTACAGGTACAGATATTTATTAGTTATTGTGATATAGCGCCATCTTAACGTGTCAATACAAATCTTTGAGGTTATCATTCATCAGCAATGCAATTATTAAAGATGGCGCTTTAACCAAAAGTATATTTTAGTAATATGTTGAATAAATTTGTAAAGTAGTTCATATATGTCTATGTAAGCGGATATGTTGCGGAATGCTTTTATAAATGAAGGATTGTAATTTAATTTTTTTCGAATGTCATTTATAAGCAAATTTTCTTATAACTTGTTTATAAAGAAATCTAATAAGAGTTTTATAGAAATACTATTCCAATAATATACATAAATATTTTTTGGGGAAAAAAGTTATTTAACTATATAACATTTCATCTAAGTCATTAGAGTACCATCCTTAGTATCCGAAAAAAAGAATTGCTCTTTTAAATACATAAAATATTATCTTTATCGTTTGATCCAATCGGATTTAGTCCGAGATGACAATAAATATATGCTTTTAACGGAATTGAAAACCTCACGCCAAATTATATTAAGATTGTGTAAATTTAATTAAAATAAATAAATATACACTCACGCCCGTAACCCAGAGGGGTAGGCAGAGATAAATAGATGGATTTCCATTTGGCGCGATCCTGGCAAACCTCTGTCGCTTCTTCTACATCTACGCATACATGCTCGTCGGTTACGGGTACTCCTTATATCGCCCTTCTTTAATATATCACTAATCTGGTCGATGTAAGTTCTCCTTGGGCGTCCCCTGCTAACGCTGCCACTCACTTTTGCAACATAAATTTGTTGTGTTACTCTCTCTTCGTTCATCCTTTGAACATGCCCGAACCACCGAAGCATACCTTACTCAATTCTAGTCACAACATCCATAAAAATGTGTAAATTTATAGCAATTTAATACTTTAAAATGGTTATTATAATTAAAAGAATTGTAAGCCTTAAGTGGCAATCTGGCCTATTGCTAAATCTGCAACACAGTCGAAGGACAGAGGGCCTGGTCAGAGGGTGTAATGGTATTGCAGCCACGTACAGGTAGACCCTGCGATGGTTCCACAAGTTTGACCGATCTGGTACAGGTTGCGGGAATACACTGGACGAGGATGGCGGCCTACGTCCAGCCCACGACCGCGCAACGAGCAACATAAATGGTTGTGAGTGGTTAAATATAAATACAATTATTTAATTGTTGGTGTTCAAACTGTGGTTGGTATTCCGTGGCCACTGTACTGGGAATGGGCTTAGAATGAATTTCCAAGGTAAACTCAAATACTTCGAATGATATTTATATTTCAAATTTGATTTCAGTTTTCGTTCTTTCGACTGCGTGTATTCGCGCGACAAATTGCTTTTCGGTATTGCAGTTTCACCGACGTTTCCGGTTCATAGGGTTTTTGTACGGCGACGTGCTTCCGATATCTAGAGAAGTGGTAGGGAATTTTGTAGAGCTTCCATGTCGGAAAATAATTGTTATTTTAGTGATATTTAAACCTAAAAGAAACCTTAAAATTAAACCTGATCGTTTTCACTGTAGACAATCTAATCTACGTAACATTTTTCCAACATGTCTTCTTTACTAACGTGGGTTTTATCTTTTATTTATAAGAGTCGTTTAGACGATGCTCTATACACCTAACTGTGAGTTCATGGTACAGTTTAATAAAACTACAACTGAACTCTACTTCCACTTGCTTAATACCAGCACGTTCGTTTCTTCTATGACCCTGTACGCTGGTATTACGATTAAATATTATGGTACAAAAGAGAGAAATTGATATGTTCTTCTCACAAATATTTTATTTTTCTTTCCTGAACATAATATTTTAATTAATTTCCTTTCTCAAAAATTTCTTTCCTTAACATGGAAGCTATTTACTGTGTCGTAACTAACTTACTATATACAACGATTAAACACATTGTATGGACAAATTGCGAAGATTTTAAAGGCTATTAATTGGTAATCTACCCCATACCCCCTCATTTCACTTTACCCTCTCCGTCTTCATATTTTTGAGTTAGTTCTGCCTACCGCTCTTTAAGTCAAAGGCTTATTTTTAATTATTTTTCTCAACCACACAACCCGCCAATAAACCATAACATTATTTTAAAAACACGCAGAATATTTTAGTGGAGCTTCTAACGGAAATTGAAAAACAACCGACGCAAACTCTATAATAGATACGGAAATACGACGCCGCGTTAAATCTATAAACCGGAAATATCACCAAAGCTATCGCCCAAAAGCATTTGTCGCGCGGGTACACGCCATCTATCGGACAAAACGACGCGACGAATGGAAAACCGTTATTAGAGTGACAATGATTGCCATTTCTAAACAGGATATTATCTATTTGTCACGATTATTATACGATTAGGGTCAGTTATTACCTGCGTCTGTTACACCACAAAATTCCAAATATATTTCTTATAGGCCTGTCGCATATATAAGTGTTGGTCTACGGCTTTGCAAGCATTCGTTCATCTTCCTCGGTGGGAATTTTCGTAACTTTATTTTGCTTATAGTGACTTGGAATAATTATAGGTACATATCATGTTAATGATGAAATAACAAAATGTAAAGTATGTTTTTCTCGTGTTATACGCCATTACTATAGAAATCTATATGGTGTTTTATTTTCCTCTCCTTCAGGAAGTTTTTATTGCGGGATAAAAGGTGTTCTTTTCTGTATCCCTGACAATCTGTATGCAAAATTTCATGAAGATCGGTTGAGTTGTTAAAGCGTAACAAACAAACAAACTCACTTCGCATTTATAATTTTAAGTTAAGATTACTATTACACTTTATTTGCAGAAAAGAGCAAGGGATGCATTCTTTGTTAATCACAAGTGCTACTTATAAACTTCCACGAGATTAAGAGGTAGATGCATTGCCAGTCTTTTTGTAGACGACAGGGGAGAGTGGACTAAATTATAAAGTAGGTTTTTACCTTTGACGTGCGCGTAATTTTACTTTGAAGAATAAGAAGAAAGCTTAGATATTGCACAAAACACCACTGCATAGAACGCATGTAAACGCTAATTTAAAATTAAGGAACTATTTTTTTTTTATATTACAAAGTGGCAAACGAACAAGCGGCCCCTGGAAATAAGTACCGCTACCCATAGGCAACCGCAATAAGCTATGAGTTGCAGATGGGTTGCCTACCTTCATGGACGAAGGACAAAGGGACAAACAGAAAAAAGGATAATTCCATTCCCTGTCCATCCCCTCCTCATCCGTCAAATCCTCTTCCTGCTCCCATCCTTTCCTTATTAGAAAAGGGTAGGAGGGGGGAAGAGGACTACAATTAGGCCTCCGTCACGTCACTCATCAGACGAAACGCAGAATACTTCTACTTCACGCCTGTCTTCTGTGACGTCGTGGTATTTCACCGGTCGAGCCGGCCCATTCGTGCAAAAGATGTTGTTATTGCGGGCTCTACCACTGTTATTACGTGTAAATCAGCTATTAGGTCGCTTAGTATTTATAGCCTTTATAATGGCACCCAGGGGGAGTTCCAACGTTGGCTGTTAATTCGGATATATATGCATCCTGATCTAAAGGTCCTCTTGACCCTCCTTGAGGGTCCGAGCCCTCCTTGGAAAAGCTCATTGCGATCGCTTTCTCTGCCTACACCAGTCTGGAAAAACTAAGAACTAGTATCATGTAACACAATACATGATAACCATTGTCTTAAACAATGACAAATCATTACCATACAATCAAAGGAATATTCGTTAAATTGTCATTAGCACAATAGCGAAGAATCATTAATCAACGAAGTTTCGAGCGAGGGACGCGCACGAAGAGAAAACTTAGTTTGCTAAATGAATAACCAGATAACCGATTTCTTTATTCGGAATTAATGGCGGCCTCCATTCCTTGGCTAATGTTTTTCTTAGCAAACAATAAACAATCAATTGATCCGCGCGTCTGGAAACCATGAAGCAGTCTGTCGCCGAGCGGCACATGTCGTGGCCAAGAAAACGACGCCAATAACTCTCGATTAGTTATAGCCAGTGCTGAAACAAATACTTCATATAGTTTATATGCCCAGTTACCTCCATTGCTGCTAGATGATTTAATTTTAACTTCATTATTTTCGTAATTCTCCTCAACTTCGATACTATTCGCGACCTCGTGTATTATATCTGCGTCCGTCATAGTACAATATTGTTCTACAACTAAATTCTCATCGGCAAGAGCCACAAGATCGTTATATACTGGCTTTGCTGACGATAGTTTCTATTCTAGGCCGCAGAGAAAACCGGTCTGAGACGTAAACCTTCCAAAATACTGGAGAAAGTTGGAACACTTTAAAGTGCTTAAATTATATCATGAAGAAAGGTAAGAGTTGAGTCAAAAGGATTATTTTTAAGATTTCTAAAAATTTACTATGATAAAAATAACTGTCTTACATATTTAAGTTTTATTTATTAGAGCTTTATTCTCTAAATTGTCCAATATAACAATAATTATTTTTTTATATTGTAAACAAGCTGTTTCCTGCGACTTCGAGAAAACAATTTCCAGGGTTTTTCACTTTTTGCGCAGAACCCTAAATATTTTGCTTAAATAAAATTAGCCTATTTGAATCCCGACAATATTACCTATCTTCCAGTAAAAGTCCCAACCGAATCGGTCCAGTCGTTTCGGAGATTACTCGGAAGAAACAGACAGACAGACCAAAATTTTAAGCATTGTATTTTCGTTTTCAGTTCTGTATATACATCATGTGTATTGGGTATAAAATAACATATTTTGATATTACATACATAAGTATTTCTTTTTATATATAATATTAGAGTCTGACCTTTTACCAAACCATCGGCTCAATTAAAAACAATTTATATTGTAACGCCTAATCACAATGACATGGAAGTTTGCTTCCATTATGACAAATTTACTTTGTTATCGTCAAAAACGGTGCGTTGCAATGAAATAAGCATGTTTTGTATTTATTTGTTTTTATTACAGCGTAAAAAGAAACATTACATTATTGTTTAAATATCTTTATATTTCTAATGAAGTTTTACTGAACATAAAAAGAAATACTGAACTTAGAATTTCTGGCTAAAACCAAAATTAAAGTATTGCGCCTTGATATGGAAAAGGCCCATAATAAATTTAAAAGAGATGATCTGTGGTCGATCTTGGCTGCGTTTGGATTGAACTGTGAACTAATACAACTGCTGATTCTACTGCTTGTGTTAGGATTAACGGGGCCTACTCAGACTGGTTTATCAACAACAAAGGTGTAAGACAGGGCTGTGTAGCATCCCCGTGGCTGTCAATCTCTGCATGGATGATTGGTTCAAAACTTTAAAGACAAAGATTGTAGATTAGGAATGGGTGAGCTAGAATTGTAAAATATCTCTTATACGCCAATGATCAGTCGTGTTTACGCCATTAGACTTACAAGAAATGCTATATAAGGTTAATGGTTCAAGGGAAAAAAGGTATGAAGATGGATGTAGACAAGATAAAATGATGTATAGATACAGAAAAACATGGAGAATGAAAGGTGACGAAGAAAACTGGCAACAAGAATATCTATAGATATATTCAACAGTGGTAGAGACCGCAACAACGACATCTGTTGCACGAACTGGCTGGCTCGAACGGTGAAACACCACGGCCTCACAGAAAACAGGCGTGAAGTAGAAGTACTATGCGTTTCGTCTGATGAGTGAGGTGCCGGAGGTCTTTCATTCCTCTTCCCCTTCTCAAACCTTTCCTCATAAGAATAGGACGGGAAAGGGAAGAGCATTGGAGAGGGAGGGGGTTAACGGGGAAAGGGAAATATCCTTTGTCCATTAAAGGTAGGTAACGCATCTGCAACACATTTGCTTGTTGCGGATGTCTATGGGTAGCGCTCACTTAACATCAGGTGATTCGCTTACTCGTTTGCCACCTTCTCATAAAAAGAAAAATACAATAGCTTGTTGCTTTACAAATACCCATATTGTAAATATATCTGCTTAACGTTTCCACTTAACAATACATTGGAAGTTTGCAGCAAGATAATTGTGTTTTACTTCAACACTGGCGGATTAATTCTCCAGCTCCGCCCGGTCGGATCGCAGATAAAACTTTGCTAAACTGAATTAATTGCACTTGCGGATGTTCCTGAATAGTGTCTGCTTCGATGCTCTCATAAAACTTTCCAACACGGCAACATTATTTTGAACAAATAGACTTGAAATGCATTTCGAAATCTTAGATATCTACATTATAATCGGCTTATATTGAATCCGTACCGAAATCTTGTACCAAAATAAGGTTGTGAAAGAGCAGATGATAAACCCTTCCCTCCACCGTCAAGTTCTCTTCCCCTTCCCATCCTTTCCTTATAGAAAAAAATGGTGGGAAGGGGGAGAAAACTAGAATTATGCCTCCGGCACCTCACTCTGGTCGTGGTATTTCACCGGTCGAGCCGGCCCATTCGTGCAACAGATGTTGTTGTTGCGGACTCTACCACTGTTGACATATGTCAAATTACACAAATCTATTGATCGTTATAAAATTGGTAATATTTAAAGATATACTAACCGCTTAAATGTTATATTACACCAAAGCAACTATTAAATTAATAACACTAATCAACATCTTGTCCACCCCATGTACAACGGCGCACTTGAACATAAACACATCAACGTCAAATCTACTTGCGACTCGAGAGGCTGACACACAGTCTCTTTATATATATATATATATATATATATATATATATATATGTATAATTGGCTTCTAAATTTATGTATTTTCAGCTTCAAGCTTTTTGTAGTAACTCAAAATTTGATAAAAAAACCAATCTCAACGGTAGAGGCGGCTTCGCCCGTTGCCTGTATGCGACCGACGATATAGCACGGCCCTGCAGAATATCAGCTTAAAAACTTAAAAGATGCATTTATAGTTTTAAGTTAGGACTGACGCGCGGGTGCCACAGGCTTCCCACTTCCCTCCTCCTTGCACTTTCCCTCCAAAAACCTTTTGACTCACCCCTTCTATTTCCTTGTATCTGTAAGAACTGCGGACACGATAATGAAAGGCGGGGTTGGCGGACGGACTGGTTTATTCTAGATTTCATAATAGTAACATGAACTACCCACTACATATTTATGTAGAGTTAATCTACCTATAAACACAAGATTTTTTCGCCAAAAGTATCAAGCCAAGGCCGTGAGTACGTTATTCATTTTTTTCTGTTCAGAATTCTATTTATCTTTGCCTGCATTTTTGCATTCTTCACTAGTCCGTCTTTAAGTGGCCCTGGAAATGGCCTTAATTTGACATAGGCGTTTCATTTAAACGCTGTCTCATATGAGCAGCGCGTTTAGTGGTTTATCTCCTGACATACATAATCAGTAAATAAAATATATTAAAAAATAAAAATTGCTTTTGAATATTTCAAAGTTATTTATTTCAAAATTATAACAACTCGTTTGTTAATTTTTTTTTGTAAAGATGCACCATCCTGTTTCAGTTTGTTTCGCCTACAACGCTCGAACTGTTCCAATTATTATAGTATATTTTTCTTTCACAAGAACCTCTCAACAACAGACACGAAAACCAAAAACAAAAACCGAAGAAACGGTTAAAGTTAAGTGTATATCAATTTTTATTGTAATTCCATCATTCCTCCTCATTCATCTCCATTTTGCCACTGAATGTTCAAACTGAGATTAAAATTACAATATTACAATATCATCGATGTTATTAATTGACACAAATAATATTAAGGATTTATCATTTGTCAATTGGAATATATCAAATATATTCCAATTGGCAGCTTGTATGGTTTCAAACATGGTTAAATTTTAATACCTCATTTAGAATTACGTTACTCTCCTACACGTCTAAATACTCCCTAAGCATGTTGGCAGGAACTTCCTTTTATAATCTGTGGCACAACACTAATAAATGACATATATTATCTGTGGTAGATAAATGGTAGTTGCCTCATCAACTTAATAAATTAAATCACTAGTGTCTGAAATTAATTTAAAATGTAAAAACCTTATAAAATCTTAAAATAAGACAAAGTAATATTGAACAATAATAAAATGTTTGTTTGTTTGTCTTCGGAATATAATAAAGTAATAAAACTAATTTAATAACAAAATACACAATAAAAGTGTTAATCACTCAATCGTTACGTAATTTTCTTTCTGTCGATCTCTATTTCTGTTTGAACCTTCCTTCTTGATCTGGGGAGTGCGACCAGCAGTCCGGTCAGAGGAGCCTCGAAGATCAGATGGAACGGGAGAGCTGTCATGACCGACATCACCACTATCCCGAAGTACGCGACAAGCTGAAAAATAGTTATAGATTAATATTACATATTTAGCAACAATTTTGATTGGCTTGATCACAAAAGAGAAGTGACTTGCATCTTAGTTGTAGGACTCGAGGATCGAGCTCGTCAGATTTCCACATAGAGGGATCCTTGGCTCTTGTTAACTACCCCACACCACAAAGCTCGTTAAGCGCGTATATCTACATTGATGACTGATTTGTGATAATTGTGACTATGGTAGCCCATTAAATGTTTGCTGCAGATTAATATAGGAAGGCTTATATGCTAATAAGTGTGTTTTCCTTATTTCGGCGATCTGAGCGCGATGCAAGGGATTGCAAGGATCTTAAACTCGTTACAGGAAATCGTCACCAAGACATCCGAGATAGGAAATAGTTCAAGCATAACGTGATAAGATAATTCGACAGTTTTAGCAAGCCGAATTAAGAAACATATTTAAGTTAATGAAGATTGCAGACCCTATTACGACCATAGAAGATACGTTTAAAAATGTACCATTACATACCATATTGAACAGTGACACGGTACTTAGTTGAGTTCGCACGCCGAGGAAGACGTGCACCAAGTTCATGTGCACCAAGTACACGCTGTAGGTGAGCCTGCTGGGGACCAGCCAGCCGGGCCACTCGAAAAAGTTGCAGAAACTCTCTGAACATAACAAATTATTTAATGTAGTCGATCATACACAGCGGATGCAGATACTGAATAAGAGTTCCAGAGGCGAGTGCAATGAGAATCACATGAAAAGCTAAACATATTAGTCATATAGAGACATATTTTAAACGCAGAAATGATGACAGAACCCT
Organism: Papilio elwesi; assembly: GCA_029849275.1. Classification (NCBI taxonomy): domain Eukaryota; kingdom Metazoa; phylum Arthropoda; class Insecta; order Lepidoptera; family Papilionidae; genus Papilio; species Papilio elwesi. Next base: position 10,757,759 of record CM056702.1, read on the forward strand.
AACAGAACAGTGTCAAGTTTATTTTATAATGGTTTATTAAGTTTTTGTGTAATTGTTGATTTATGCAGTGCTGTAGTATTAAGAGACCACTAATACACCACTTTAAGAGCAGAATTGATCGCCAAATTATTATTTGTAGCTTCGGCACGTTTAATTTTTACCTTTATAATTACGACTGTCAGTGGATTCACGACCAACAATAGTAAAGATTCTTTTCCGAGAAGAGTACCCGCTGCGTGACGTTCCGCCACCTCTACCTGCTGGCCGTTAATCGGGCACATTCGTGTACGGAAGCACCCACCGCAGCCTTTACTTGATCCATCCATCTCATCGGGGATCTCCCCCGTGGTCTTCTACCTTCTACTTATCCATGTAGGACATGACATTCTATGGGGTCGTTACTACGTCGACTAACATGCCCATAACATAATAAAGCTTATATATTGACAAAGTTCACCACTAAGCCTCATAGTGAGGGTTATAACTATCATGGCGACGAGCGCTGCCATGGCGAAGCGGTGCGTGGCCGCGTACAGCATGCGTCCTGCCAGCTCGCCACGGCCCGCCTCCTCCGCATAGAACCCGCGTCCCGTCAGAAACAAGCAAGCAATAGCCGGTAGCAGGCACCAGCTCAACACTCCCCACTTCTGCTAGAACAGATAGTATTAGAGTAACACATCCTCAATTGTTGCAATATGGACATATCGTATACACAAGCAACGGGTCGCTTAATGTTAAGTGATCACAGGCGCTCATGAAGCATCACAATGTCAAAACTGCTGATGAGTTGTCGGCATTTAAGTAAAGTCTTCTTAAAGGACCCTTAGTTTATCGATTCGGGAATACCGTTGGAGACTGATCATACTATATACTACAAGGCTGCTGCTGATTCTACCACTCTTCCACTTTTTTCCATGACTACTGTAATGTTTTGCATGCCCCCCTCCCTCCCTAGTGCGGTTTGATAGACTTTCCGTTTTGGAAAAACTTTAAATATCCTGTACCACTATCTGATGAAATACGAAGAAAAATAGTAACTTAACTTATAACCCGATAAATTCACGTTGTTCTTCTGTAGGTAGTAGACGAGGGAGCCGGTCGCGAGACCGATCACATAGCAGGCCAGGTTGTTGTGACCGAGGATGTGCAGTAGACGGAATGTGGGTGTATATGTAATACGGCGGTAAAACCTAGAAGATGTATGTCAAGTTTATATTTAGACTTCTCGTTCCTTCTTCCTCTCCTTCATCTCCTGCCGTAATGAAAGTGATTACGGCACGGATTTTAAAATGTCAGGTATTTAATCTAAAATCATCAGAGACTTCATGTAATGTTTCTGTTAAAATAATTCAATAATTGTTTATGGAAAGAAACTCCCTCGCCAGTTAAGAAACCTATAATCTTGATAAAAAATATATAGCGATTCCTGTCTTTTCAATTAACAGCATTACTTTACGCTTGTGTTGTATAAATTAACGTTACTCACTCTGGTGTGACCATAACCAGTGCATCCAAGTCCTGCAGCCAGACATGCAGCGCAGGCGCCGCCGCGCCCACCAGCAGCAGCAGGCACAGGCCGAGGCGCCAGCCACGGGCACTGGTGGCGAAGTACACCAGCATCGTGACCACAAATAGCTGCATGTCTACTGCTATATGCCTATAACAATGCATGCTACGTTTTGTTCTTAGATTCGGAAAGGGATGCGAGATAATACGACCCTAAAGATGAAAGATAAAATAAAATTAATTTCACGGATTTTATCGCGTTTATTTAAGTATTAATGGTCACGGGGCCCGAGGTGTTTGACATCCCTATGTGAAAATTGCTTGCAATAAGAACAACCAAGCGTCAGCAGCGCGACCGCAGCGGTAATTCGACGTGTTTCCGTTGATAGGGTTGATATAATTTAAACCCCATATGCATTATGCAAAAGTGAACCATTTTTGAGTTATCATGTTTTTTAGCTTGTTTTAAAATAAGTCAAACATGCAACGATAGTGTTGCAATATACATATTATTTTATTATTGTGAAAAAAAAACGATTGCAGACAGCTATCTTAAGCTATCTCTAAAAACATAACCGTTTTCTTAGGTATCTAACAATGCATGACAACTAGGAAACTTATTGCAAAGAAACTGAAAAAACAAATGTAAACAGAAGAAACAGGCGGAAATTCGACTTCGAACTCGAACTTAAGGTCGTTGGTTTAAATTACCATAGAATTAATTAAAAACAATACCTAATGTAGATACAACAAAAAAATACAAATTTAAAACCAGTATCAGTTTAGTAGAAATAACAATTAATAATAAGTAGCAATTTAGACATTTTGTAATTTTGCCTAATTAAATTTCTTGCTCGAAGTGACTTCCCCTATTGGGTACGCAAAGTCGAATTCTTTTCCCTTAATCGTTGGATAGGGCAAGGAGGACCCATATCGTGGCCTGAGTCTTAACACCGGTTGATTTCTGTGGTGATTTCTCAAAACAAGAATTATAAAACGAATTCGGTAGTTAGGTCACAACTCATACTATTTTTTCTTTTGATGTGGAAAATGCGACCTTATGCACACCCCTTTGTCGGGGCAACAGGGGGTCTGTGGGGCTCTCCCACCGAGTTGGGCCTACCCGCTAAAAACCACACGCGTTCCCTCTTAACCATCGTGTGGGCGCCACGGGAACATGACAAGCACGTGACACCGCGATGCCCTGGGGCCTAAATGCCAAGATGGTCTAGGGCACCCCTAGCAGACGGCACCGGGAGGCCCCGCCCTCCCCCACTGGCGCCGCCTTAAGTTTTTTATAGAGATTCACTCCTTGCGGCCTCTGTCTTGAAAAAGACAGAGGCCCGCGATTCCAGCATCGGCGCCAGGATTAGGCGAAATTCAAAGGGAAGGGTAATCTCCCCTTCGCAGTCCCACCGCCGCCGCATCAGCGGTGCAACCCCGCTGAGACGCGGAGGACTGGGCGAGTGGCACACCACAATGCCAACACTCCTCTCCCTCTGTGACTCACCCTCACTGCTGGGACGAGTCCACGCACCCCTCCAGCGCGATCGAAGGTGGGCTCCAACGAACCCACCCCGATCGGCTCTCCCTGGCCGGTCTTACCTCAAGGGCCGGCTTTGGGTTCCACTTAGCTTCAACGTGGGTGGATCATACCCACGGTTACTGAGCCCCATCGCCACGACAAGGCGGGAACCCAGTCTGGGGGCAACTCATACTCCCCTTAGACATGATTAAGGGATTCCTTCAAACCCCTTGCCCCAGGGCCATGGGGACCAGAAGAGCAAGAGCCGCCTTCCCAGCCCCCGGTGGCTGATCTGGTCCAAGGTCAGTCGCCGAGCAGAAACGGCTGCAAAGGGGTATAATTAACGTTCTGAGGGCCGTATCCCTTTTTCCCTTCGCTGCCCGTCGGTGTGATCCCGCTTTGTCGGGGAATATAAAGGAAAGTAGTGCACCGCAATCCCATCATTCTATTCCTTCCGCCTTTCCACCTTAGCTGCGGAGACATGTCAAGCGAGTCCAACTCGACTGCGGGCGAGTCTACTTTGGATAATAATTAAGCTAAAATCTAAGGTCTTACCAAGTCTGCAATTGACAAACGTAATCGTCGGCATGATAGTTGTTAAGGTAGAGCAGGTGATGGAGCCAGTAACGGCGGCACTGCGCCACCAGGGTGTTGCTGACGTACAGCTTCCACAGCGGGCCGCCGCCCAGGTGCCGTAGCCAAGTAGCCGAGAACGCGAGCAAGACTGCGTAAGCTGGAGTCAACCTGGAACATACACCCTGTGTGTCCAGTTATTATTTATACGCCAACAATTTCAAGGATTTGTAATGTGATGTAGTAAATAAACATATTTTTGTGCGTTTACATTGCAAACGCTAAACCTTACGAGATAGATCAAAATAATGTACTACGAAATTGTATACCTTAAAAATATATACAAAAAAGTTTGCGATGGCATATATCCATCTTTTAAGCATAGCTTACTATAATCATTCTAAATTTTTTTTAAATGTTCACGTAAAATGCGGTAATTGAAAAGCCATTCAGGCGGATACCTTGAACATTTCATTCACATTATAATAATCTTCACAGCATATAATGTAAATGATTATCTGAAGAGTTATCACAAAACAAAAACTAACGCGCGTCTCGGATGTCGGGACTGTTTGCTCTCGCCCAATGTGCCCAAGCTCAATGTAGTAATTCATAAAGGGATAGATCCGGGTATAACCCATCCAGTAATTTGTTTGTCCGGTCAGCTATTATGAAAAAGAAAAGTGAGATAACTTTTGCTTGAAAGGACAGTTCCGACTTTATGAGGAAGTATGACGACCTCACAAAGTACAAATGTTGATTTTTTCTCACGTTTATTGAATGAGGTTCCAAAAGTCCAATCACCTACACATCTTCACGTTCATTTCTTTATAATGTAACGTTTGAAAGTCGACCATTAGTTATTATTAAAGACCTCACCTCCACCACCTCGCGAAGAGTATCATCGGCAGCTCGGACCACTTGAACGGAGTCACCTCGGAGCGCAAATGCATTCGGTAAGACTGCAAGAAGGCCGACATGAAGAAGTATATCTGAACTATCATCAGTCCGTTGTACACCAGATGATAGTGGAACGTCTCGTATGTCTGGAATAGTTTAAGTTATAATATCAACTATATCGATTTGTAAACTGTACCGTTTGCACTTTGTCTCAACGCGACTGAGACAACTGAACGAGAGGGTGTTATAAGTGGCAATGTTTATTATAAAATTTCTTTGCTAAGACATTTAAGACGGGTTTGCTTAACAATGTATTGAGTTAGTGCAAGGGGTCTTCTTCCTCCACGGTGACCAACCGGATTAGGGTGCATTTTGCTAAAAGTTGTATTGGGTAAAGTTGTATTTATTGTTTTTTTTTTAAATATCTGACACTGTTGCTGATCTTCCTCTCTTGACATAATTGAGTACGTTATGTCTTGCAATTTATTTATCTTTAGGTGGATTTTAGTCGATGGTCGAGTCGTCCCTCTTTCTTTTTCTCGGTTATTGCCATGTATGTTATTCAATTATTTCTGCGTTTTTCTATCATATTAAGCTTATCTTCTAATTCTCATACTTTGTTTTTAAAATGCTTGATTTCTTTTGTTTTTTTTTTTAACTATTTTGTACTTGTATTTAACTTTTCGTCTATTTTTGCTAGCAGTTTCATAGTAAAGTTTATTTATTGTATCCCTGATTATTAGCAAATTAGAATTTTGTTATTGGTAACACTTTAATAGTGAATGTCACTTGTCATTTGACAGTTACGTCGGTACTGTTACTCTTATAGTCTTTGATTAAAAAATGGTAATTTTAATTGACACTTTTTAGGTCATATTATTAATAAAAATATTAAAAGAGATTTATAGCTTTTTTCTCTCAATATTTAACTTGCACTATATTTTTAAAGCGAATATAATTTTCTAATGTTTAGTGCTACGAACTATCAGCACTTGAAGGTAAATTCACATATTTTAAACAGTTATTTGTTATTTTTCGCGAGAACCGGAATCAGGCCGGAACCGGGAATCGGATTGATTAATAATTATAATAAAATAATGAAATGTCTTATTTAATAAATACCTTTTCAACTGTGTGAGTGGAATCGATGAAACCCGAATTGATGAACGATACGTGTGCTATTATCATGAGGCAAGTCGTAATGGATCTGTAACCGATGTACAGTTAACATTATTCTGAGGAAGCCCAACGAAGAGACGAAATAACACCTAGCATTCTTCTTAAACACCTCATTTCTATACTTTACTCCCGTGCTTATTACACTTGACCTACCTTCCAAATGGTTAAATTAAAGGGTCACGGTAAAATCTGGGTTTCGACTTTTGAATCCAAAACCCATCCTATATAGACAGGTATTAGGATTTTTCTGTCACGAAAAAGCGTGTGACCGCGTGGTGGGAGTTTTTTATGGTTAATTCGTAGCTCCACTCTTGATTTACTCATGTTGATAATTTTTTATTTGACAGATTGTGCTTGTCATGGGGTCTCATTTTTTTTAATCAAAAAATTAAAGTAGTTTTAAGTATTTCTTAAAAATGCGAACCAAAAAAGTGGGTTAATTTACAAAAAAATTTTTTTTAAATAATTCAAACTACCTGAACTTTATACAGGTGTCAGGAAATGTAAAACGGAACACCATAGATTCCTCGTGCGAAACAATGAAGATTTAACCCAACTTACACATATTCAATGTTGCTTAGTTTAGGCGGTAGCTACAAAGTTGTTTAATTTTTTTTCAAATTTCTTGAAAAGTCTAATAGATTTTATTTTATTTTAGAAATGAACTGGCGGTAACTCAGGCTGTAGGTAAGTTGGTTGGAACACTTTCTTACAGATGTTTTTGTGCGAGAGTATCTATTGTTGTTGTAGTTGTTTGCGTCTGCGAACAAGTCAACTGTCAACACACAGTACAAGCCGCGGCCGCCAGCCAGGCAAGAATCGTAGCGGTCCAGGTCGAAGAGTCGCGGCATGCGCTGGTGCTCGGTGTCTTAAACAAAAGAACTAACTTCATCACAGCCTGAGTTGACCTGTCTCACACTTACGCGTTTGACAACTGAACGTCAAATTACACAAATCTATTTACGCTTATAATATTAGTTATGTTTTAAAATATAAAAATGGCAATGGGTTGGTGGAAGCTGGCACTGAAGCATGTGGACTGAGTAAGAGGAAGGACGCAAGGAAAGCTAACACGGTATGGTGGGATAGGGAAGTTCGATTGGAAGTGAATGCGAAGAAGACAGCATGGTTCGACCTACTGGCAGCAAAAGCCAGGAAATCAGATTGTACGAATGAAGAAATCGAAAGGATTAAGTTACGATATCGTTCTTCGAGAAAGAGAGTGAAAGAGATAGTGAATAGGAAGAAGCAAGAACGGAAAGGGTTGGAAAAAGATTGTCTGACGACTTCCAGGTAAATATAAAAATGTTTTGGAAATTGGCCAAAAATGCCAGACGAAAGTCAGTACAATCGAGCATGAATGTTGTTCGTGATGAGAATGGAGGTATTCTGAAAGATTTCAATTCAGTTCCAATATTTTATAACATTGTTTAAATATGAAGAGGCATCAGTATCGCATACGGCAAACACTCACGAAGAAAGGAGATAGAAAATGCGATAAGATTGAATAAAATTTTGATTGCGATAAAAGGATCAAATTGGGAAAAGCAACCGCATATGACAGGATTTCTGGAGCTGAAGAAGGCTTGAATGCAACTCTGCTGTGGCTTTTTAATATATGCTGGAGACATTTGTACAGTAGTAGTAGTAGTACTAGAAGACTGGTGTAAAGTTGTTATCGTTCATCTATAAAAGAAAGGGTTCGCAGCATGATTGTAAAAATTACCGAGGAATCAGCCTTCTCAGCGTTGTAGGAAAACTATATGCTTAAATGTTTTCTGCAACTTCGTAGATTTAGAAAAGGCCTACGATAAAGTTAAGAAAGATGATCTATGGTCAACGTTGTTTGCGTTTGGATTGAACAGTGATCAACAAGCGTTAAAATCTCTTTATAAAGATACTGCTTGTGTTAGGATTAACGGGGCCTACTCAGACTGGTTTATTATCAGCAAAGGTGTAAGACAGGGCTGTGTAGCATCTCCGTGGCTGTTCAATCTCTTTACGGATGTTTTTTGAAAGCTTCGAAAGACGAAGAGTGCGGATGAGAGAAAGAATGAGCTAGTTGTCAAACGTCTCTTGTACGCCGATGACCAGGTCGTGTTTGCGTCATCGGCGGAGGACTTGATTAATGCTGAATGATTCATTGGAAGGTAGAGGTGTGAAAATGAATGTAGATAAAAGGAAAGTTATGATCTTTGAAAGAGAACAATGAGGACAGTAATTGATATAAATGTCAACGGTAAAGAAGTGTGGAACAGGTGGAAGAATTCGTGTATTTAGGATGTATGTTTAGTAGAGATGATAGACATGTTAAAGCTTTTTAACGATGAGGGAATGGGGGTTATAAAATGAATGAGGCTATAGGTACAGTAGTGAGGAGTCAGAATGCGTCTATGAAGGCTCGTCTGGCAATACACAATGCTGTACTAGTCCCCAATTTAATGTATGGAGAGAGCTGGGCTTAGCAGTTGAGGTTGCGAAGGGTTGCGATCCGAATGCGGAAAATGTGACCTAAACGTGGACTTTGTGACTAGAATTGAGAACGAAGAACGAAACAAATTTATATTCCAAAAGCGAGTGGCAGCGTTGGCAGGGGACTCCCAAGGAGAACTTATATCGACTATATTAGTGACATACTAAAGAAAGGGGATATAACGAGTACTCGTAACCGACAAGCATGTATGCGTAGATGTATGGATGTAAAAGAAACGAGAGAGGTATGCCAGCATCGCGTCAAATGGAAATCAGTTATCTTTGTCTGCCCTTCTCGGTTACGGGCGTGAGTGCGTATTTATTTATTTTATTATAAAATATACTAACCGTTTAAATGGTATATAACACCAAAGCAACTATTAAAAACTAAAACGAAAAAGCATAACACACTAATCAACATCTTGTCCACCCCATGTACACCGACGCACTTGAATATAAACACATCAACGTCAAGTCAACTTGTGACTCGACAGACTGACACAGTCTCTTTATATATATCTATATAATTGGCTTCTACATTTATTTATTTTTATAGAAACCATAAAATTACAAAAAAATCTCATGATGTCAGCGGCAGCTTTATTTGCTTTCGTACGTAATGGCCAATTCGACCAATGATATACTACGACCTTTTTATTGTCATAAAATTAATATTTACAGTATTGAGTTTCATTTACCGCGCGGGTGCGTCGGGTTTTCAATTTTCTACTTACCCCTTTTTTTTTCTTCGACCGGCTGTTCTCGAGGGATAGCGGGACCTAAGACGAGATCCACCGCTGAAGACTCGGGAAGCCAATCGCTTTTCTAGTCCCCATGGCCTTCACGTGATGAGTTCAGGAAATTCTTCACGAACAGCAAAAAGTAGTGTAGGAGGGCGGGCTTCGTATACTGGAACGCCTTTCTGTGGGAGAATTGGGGAGGCTCGTTCTCCCCAGAGACAGAGCTGCCTCGGCGGTCCCGTCGAAATGCATGGAGACATTGTGAGGTTCTATTTGGGCAAGGGCGGATGTATAGTAGGCATTCCACTACAGCACGGCTTTCCCGTAAATTCTTGCCGTGTACATATTTCCAAACCAATACGACTTCGGCTAAGTAAAGGGAATTCTCCTTCCTTAAAAGCCACTCATCTACATGGGCGGAAGTGATCACTTAACTTTAACTATAAAAAAATGTCGACGATCGTGTCTACAAGAATACCTTTTTTTAACTTAAGGTGTGGAAAATACGACCTTATGCATGCCCTGTTCGGGGCAACAGGGGCTCTGTGGGGCTTTCCCACCGAGGTGGGCGTACCCACTAAAAACCACATGCATTCCCTCATGACCATTGTGTGGACGCCACGGGAGCATGTCCCGGGATGGGGCCCCGCTCTGCGCCGTTAAAATGGTGCCGCGCCCCAAGATGGTCTTGGGCACTCCAAGCAGACGGCACCGTGCAAACCAGCAGTTCGGGAGTCCCTACCCTCCCCCGCTGGCGCCACCTTGAGTTTTTTTATAGAGGTTTACTCCTCGTGGCCACCGTCTTGAAAAAGACAGAGGCCCGTGGTCCCAGCGTCGCCGCCGGAATTACGCGAAATGCGTAAAAGGGAAAGGGTACCCTTCCCCTCGCAGACCCACCGCCACATCAGCGGTGCGACCCCGCTGAGTCGCGGAAGGTAGGGCGAGTGTCACCGCATAATCAACACTCCTCTCCCTCCGCGACTTACCCTCACTGCGGGGAAGAGTCAGTAAAGTAAAGAGTCGCAGCCCTCCAGCTCGCTCGAAGGAGGACTCCAATGAGCCCACCCCGAGCGGCCCTCTCTGGCCAGTCCTGCCTCACGGACTGCCCTTGGGTTCCTCTTAACTTCACCGTGGGTGGCTCATACCCACGGTTACTGAGCCCCACCGCCACGACAAGGCGAGAACCCGGTCCAGGGGAAGAATATCTACTTTAACTAATTATACCTATAATAAAAGCGAAACTAACTCCCTAGGAGTTGGTTTCGCTGGCGACAAGTCATCTTCTTCCTCGCCGTCACGAGCTTGACTATTTATTTCTCCTATGTAATACTTAAGTCATTAAAATATTTCATTGTTTAATTTAAACAAAACCATTTATAGTATTATAACGAAACTAAGCGTATCACAGCATTATATTAATCTCGTTACCGGTGGGAGCTTGTTGTTCATTAAAAATACATAATTTATAATTACGCAACTGTTTGTTTCTGTACTTTTTGGTGATCTTTGACAGGTCGAGGTCATTGTTGCGCAAATTCTTATTCGAAAATGAATTTTTGCTATTTAAAAAAAAGTAGAAATAAAGGTTAATGTATACCTTTACAACATTGACGTAAAATTATTAAAAAAACCGGCCAAGTGTGAGTCGGACTCACGCAGGATGGGCCGTAACGCCTAATATTATAAATGCGAAAGTTTGGATGTATGGATGTTTGTTATTCTTTCACGAAAAAATCACTGAATGGATTTTAATGAAACTTTAAAAGAATATAGCTTATAAATCATAATAACATATAGACTATAATTTATAAAGATATTGTGTGAATTATCCAAAATATAGGTCCACATGCAAGTTATTTGGTGTGCGCTGCAAAAACCGTTAGTTACACGTAGGTAATGTATAGTGGAAATGTTTTCCTTAAATAGACCTACAAAAAAGCCCGCGACAGCATATATCTATGTTTTATGTGTAAGCCATTATCGCCAATATAGTGAAGCATCTATAAGTTACAGGCCGCAACAAGGTTTGCCTGGCCAGTGACTATATAGATAAATAAAGTTGAAGTGCCTGTATGTAATATCAAAATAAAATTTCCATTCTTAATACACATCAGGGATATATGGTACTTATAACAAAAAAAATTGCCTGTGTGCCTGTCTGTGTGTAATCTCTGAAGACTGAACCGATTTGATGGGACTTTTACTGGAAGATAGGAAATATTGTAAGGATTCAAGTAGGTTAATATAATTTAAGCTAAATAATTAGGGTTCCGCGCAAAAAGTTTAAGCCCTCGAAAATGTTAAAACAATTCTCGTCGCCGTATCGAAAGCGTCGCCCGCTACCTGCAAGGTCACAGAGGTTGCTTTGAGCAGTAAAATAGTAAAAAGAAATATTTGAGTACGTAAGAGGCTGTCATCGACGACAGGTTGAGCTGGTCGCGGCACATAAATAAAACATGCGATAAGTTGAGGCAAAATGAGGCAATCGTGGCAAAATTTTACATAATTAAAGACAGAGCCCCTTACGATGTGCTACCATGTCCAAGGCGTTAGTAGAAAATATTATATCACTAGCTGTGCCCCGCGGTTTCACCCGCCCTGCAATTTTACTTAAAGGAAATTATAGTACCTACAATACTACCCTAACCTCATCATCACCCTGCCCTTTTCCTGCTCATGTGTAGACATCGACATGATCGTAGCAAAGCGTAAGCGACCATAGTCCATACTATATAGGTTCTGGCTACAGTTTTTACGGCCGGCCGCCTGCCTAACGCCAACCCTCCTGGGGAATAATAAGCTACTTACCAAACCAAACAAAACCTATTAAAAAATAATACACAATCATTTTTTAAATCGTCTACATGCGTGTAAATGCTATAATTACCAGAGAGCGCCGTGCGTCTCCGAAAGACGTCCGTGTGCTATGAATACCTAAATGCACAGTGTGTCTAGCTGCAGCTTGCAAAATCTCCGAAACTGTCCTGTTTTGAACTTTATGCAAACTTTCAATCATCATCCCTTTAAAGATAATAATATATTAAAAAAATAATAGTTATTCTCGAACATGTTCCACGTACAGACAGAACGATGAGTTACATTTTTATTATACGTATAGATTTTCTTTCAAAACTTTAAAGTTAAAATATTTAAAAAGTCTACACTTTTTTATTAGGCCAATCGTTTTGAAAAAAATGTTATTGATTTATAAGCGCCACTAATTTCCAACGTTTGACAATTTCAAAGTAACGGAGAATTGATTATCGTACTGGTTTGCATTTTTCCGCTAGGGTTTTAAACGTAAAAATGAAAAATATCTAATTTTGATTGTGTCGTTTTGTGTTCTTTGATAGTAAAAGTAATACTAAATATTGTTACTTTTATTATCTTTTGGTTTTCTGATTGTATATTGCCGCATTTCGTTTCTTAATGGGAAAAAGGCAGGCCCCCTCCCCGTCCAATCTTTTTCTCTTTCCCATCATATCCTTATGAGGAAAAGGTGGGAAGGGGGAAGAGGACTGAAATTAGGCCTTCGGCACTGCACTCGTCAGAAGAAACGCAGTTCTACTTCACGCCTGTTTTCTGTTAGGTCGTGGTATTTCACCGGTCGAGCCGACCAAATACAATATAGAATACTGAAATAATTAACACCTGACAAAATAAAACAAAAATATTCAAAGGAGCCCCAAAAATTATTTAAACATTGCAAAATTATTCCAATACATAAAAAAGCGAGTGGTAGTGTTGGTAGGGGACGCCCTAGAAGAACTTATAACGATCAAATTAGTGGCTTATTAAAAAAGGGCGATATAAGGAGCACCCATAACCGACGCGCTTGTATGCGTAAATGTATGAATGTAGAAGAAGCGAGAGAGATGAGCCAGGATCGCGCCAAATGGAAATCCATGATCTCTACCTACCCCTCTGGGTTACGGGCGTGAGCGCATATTTATTTATTTATTTACATAAAAAAGTCGACTTCAATTTATTAGTAGAACAATATTTCCAGAATTTCAGATACCAATAAGTAATCCTGTTTCAACCAATTTATATGATTGAGAATTGATTCTTATATTGACTGGCGTAAATTATACTTTTTAGTGCATTATTTGTTATTGAATAGTTTTTTTGAAGTCGGTTTTGTTTTTGTTAAAAATTTTGTTTATTGTTTAGTGAAATAAGTAAACAGAGATGTCACTATCTGATAAATCATGACGTGGACACATGACAACAGAATATTCTGGAGATAAATTGAGTGTGAATTTTAAATAATTCATATTGTCGAGGTTATTTTTTTTAAACCAGTTAAACCAGCGTTTGACCACAATCGCACCTGATGCTTAGTGTAGTTTAGGTGACGGGGTCGAAAGATGGTACGCCTTAGCTACGGCAAGCGTGACTAGGGGTGCCGAAAGTAACTTGCTACGTTTGTACCGTTTGGTAGAAATTTGACCCAATTAGTCCCCAAAATACGCAGGGCAGCCCGCGGGTTTATGCCTGGACATGAGGTGGGAGTCCAGGCACGAACCACCAGGAATTCTCCTCAAGTTTTGACACACAGCTGGGGTAAGCACCCGTTGAATCCCACGGCCATGCTCTAATAAAGGGAGATCCCTATTAGAAATACATCAATACACCTGTCTTCTGTGAGATCATGGTATTTCACCGGTCTAACCGGGTCTTTCGTGAACAGATGGTGTTGAGGCACTCTACCATAGTCACTAGCACTTTTCTGCATAACATTATATATAATAACCCACGATATAATAGCCAATTCACGTGGCCTTAGAAGGGCGAAACTGTTAGTTCGTAAGAGTGATTATTCTTACTTCCCTCTAGATCTCACTTGGGTCAGTCAGTAAGCCAAACGAGCCTGTCCGTTGGGGCATAGACAAGGGAGGTTTTGCGTAGTCTTTCCTTTAACTAACACACACGCCTCTTGCCAAGTTGGGCAATACATTTCTAGTTGTCTTTTTTCTCTGGATCTCGCGGCCGGGTTCTTCGCATATCACGTGAACCGTTTCCTCGTTAGTCATCTATTTTCTGCCACATGGTATGCGAATGAAGGGATTCGGGATATTAAGGAAATTTCGCTCGTAGAATTCCGTAGCCATTTCTTCTACTGCATCATCATTTGATAAAGTTCGGCTGGTAAAATTATAAAGGATGTCACGTTTTAAAATAAATAACAACGGATTGTACAGTATTGTTCCTTTTATTATTTCAGGAATTATTTTTATATAATATAGTATTATAGTTTCATTACAACGGATATAGTTCAGCAGGTAATGACGCAAGTCCGAACGGTGGTACCTGACCAGTCCCTTCGTTTATACACATAGTTACAAATAAACTTTAGATAATCATTAACAATAGCAGCGCAATAAAGCAATTTTCCAATCATATCGTAATTGATTCCACATATACCTCACAGAAGACAAGCGTGAAGTAGAGTATTCTGCGTTTCGTCTGATGAGTGGGGCGCCGGACCCCTAATTGTAGTTCTCTCTCCCTTCCCACTCTTTTCTTATAAGGAAAGGATGGGAAGGGGAAGAAAACTTGACGGTGGAGGGGATGTAAAGGAATTGAAAACAACAATTTTGTTTGTCCTCTCCGCTGTCCATTAAAGGTGGGCAACGCATCTGCAACTCATTAGTTAGTTGCAGATGTCTATGGGTAGCGATCACTTGACATCGGGTGAACCGCTTGCACGTTTGCCATCTAGTACTATAAAAAAATTAGAATGACCATGACCTAAGATTACTATTTTCAGAAATGATGAATCATTTATGTTCCAAAAGCGTTCAGTGTGACCAGTGTGAGAAAACACATAAATACCAACGCGGAAAGTAGAAATATTACCCGCAACACAGCCTCGAACGAATTGATACCTAGCGTCCGATAAATCAGGTCGTCATTAGTGTGGCTAACATCTACGTCTTAACTTCCTCACAAAATGCCAACGTCCAGTAAATAATTTGTTCTTATATATGACAACACAGACGTGTCTTACATATACTGGTCAGATAAACTTGATTACAAACAATACGAGAGAATTGTATTGCCATAGATAACACCCATCAGACTCCTGTGTTGCCCCTACACGCGAAATTACTGCAAACATTCACATTCTATATAAAAATGTAGCATACCTTTACTACCTAGTACATTTCTCTAACATTGCAATCTATAAATAATCTGTGCAATCGAACATTTACCAATTTTATTAAATTAATCCTCAGCAAGCACGAAGAATGACATTTGGGTTACATAACGCACCTATATTTCAAAGCTGTAGGTCTTAGGTAGCTGTGTTATTTCCTTCTATTTATTATAAGACGATAGCATAACAATGTAAAGTACAAAAGGGAATGCTCATTGTTCATTTGACATCGGCAAAATGTTCGGCCCAAAACTATCAGAATTACTATGATATAATCTTAATATGCTTACAAAATCTAAAAGTCCTATTTGTAGTTATTGAGGAAACGAAGGGGATCGCAGTCGTAAACAACGCACCTCAGCTACATAACAATACAATTCTTCGAGAACATGAAAGTACAAAGGTCCGGATACAAAATTCAAATCACTTGTAACACGTACACAGATGGCGGCAAAATTCGGCCATACCAAATTAACTACTCCCTACATTACATCGAAATTTCTACGTACAACGCTACATCACAAAATAATTTGTTAAAGTTTCTTATTGTAGAGCAATTACATTAACTTACACCTCGCGAGCAAAACAATTTACCGATATTAATTACGCAACAATAAGAGATTTCTGTGATTTACTTTCATATAGTTTTGTACAAACCCCATACACCATTCTAGAACAGGCCCTGCGTACACATATTAACAAGGCATCATATATTATAAAAGCAATGTGCATTCAATAAATAACAATAGACTGTAAAGTTTAATTTACAGCGGTCTTGACTTGTCGCAGTTCCGGAGAAACGACCGACAACAAAACGCCCGCCAGTTACTAGTTTATTAAAAAAAATTGAACATAAGCTACTCTCCTCGAGGATTCTTGTACTTTCACTACATTACTTCGTTGCATACTTTACAATAAGCGGCGATAAGTCTATGGAACGTTGTCGTTAATGGGGCGACATTTTCTGCAAAAATTAAATAAAAATCTACAAGTATGAATTAGTCAGTTCGCCGTCGAACATTTATAAAGACACGGCTTAACTAATCTCTTCTGAATGCTGGCTGGTCAATACGTCACGTGCTAAATTATTCTGGAGTTCCGAGTATATGATTGGTCTGTTGACCGAGCTTACAGTGTGCCACAATACACGAAGGCGCTTTACAGTCTTGCTAAGTTTTTGACTTGTTGACAATTTCTTTAGGCATTTACTCATAATAACATTCGCGAACCCACCGCGACAGATACCAGTGTCTCGGCCGACTGCCCAAGCATCTTAAATGTATATTATCAAATATATTATTAATTTTATAGCTTTAAATACACATATACATGTCAACGTTTAGAATTAAAGTATTATTTATTTTGCTATCATTGAAAAGATATATAATATAGTTGATAACAGATAGGGGCCGCGCGCGCGTCGACGTTAATCATTTGGGACATATCTATATACGTGGAAATTAAAATAATTACCGTATATTATTATACATAGAAACAGAAAAAATATAGAAATTAAATGAAAGAAGTAATGGGAGTAAAATGTGTTGTCCCAATTTCCCGACAATGTCACAATGAACATTTTAATAAGAACACCAAGCAAATTTGTATTTTAGTGAGTGGCAACATCAAATTTCAAATGTCAAGATTACGTCGACGCGCGCGGCACTCACAAACAACAGCGCCTAAGAAAGAGATAACAATTTTTAGGATAATACCCATAAACGTTAGTATGTGGTACGTTTCAGTACATTTTAGTAAATTATTGACTAATAACTATATATAAACGATTGCGGAGACATGTCGTAATGCATGTCCCTGCAAGCAAGTGTACTAGAGTAATTATTGTTCCGGAGGCGTTACCGAGTCGCGCGCACACAGGCCGGTGTTGCCCGATGTCTACGTAACTAAGAACTTTAAGCTAGATATTACCACTTCTGGTAGGTGATATACAATTATTGGATTTTGATAGACGTGGAAATGATTATTTCATAACGTCTTATCGAAGGCTCACAGCTCCGTTAAGAGTTGAAACTTGTCATATGTGATTTAATGTTTAGCGTCTTTGGAACACATTTTGCCCGACCTCATACCCCGACATTGCTTCGTGAAAATTATTGACAACACTATGTAAACGAAATGCACAATTTGTTTGACTAACATATATAATAAAAATCCACGCTCAATGGAATTCTTTATACAAGACAACATCAATATGTACAAAGTAATTAAAATACAGCTAGCGGTGAGTGAAACAGCGCAATGCGCAAACATACATCTTTATCACTTTAAATATATATGTATCTATACAAAAAAATATTAACTACTAAGATATATCCTTGAATCTATAATATTTGTAATTAATTGATATTGTAATATTTGCCAGATATTGAACAATAACCGATTGAATTTAATCTCAAAATGTCGATACATTTTTTTTATTCACTAGTACACATTACAGATTTGTAAATGTATCTAAACATCGATTTAGATATAAGCAATAAATATTAAGGAAATGTTTTAAATCGACAAAATATCCTAAAAAGGGCATGCTTCATAGATGTTGCCAATTAAAATACGAATTTAATCACTAAATGGAATTAAAACTAAAAAACAACGAGTAACTCTTAATTTAAATCAGGCCGTTATACTGTCTGCAACGTCTTAGCATATTTATGATGGTGTAATGATAATGCATTGTTTGCGTAATATACAAGTGACTACTGAAATGCATAGACAACTAGAGTTCACCGTCCATAGATTACATGTCTATAATATTTATCGACATACCCTCGCTACCAAATGCACGGTGTAGTCCCTTTAAGTTTAATTTTAAATTGAAGGTCATTTACATGTTTGGGAGACAAAAAAGCATTTATGTAATTCTTTTGTTCAATGTTAACCAAATTACAAATTCCTTAAATGGATTTTTATTGACTAGACACGTGTTGTTGTTATTTTTGATCTGTACAATGCAATAGACGCAGCCATTTATCGTTACGTAATATATGTACTAACTGGTGTTTACTATAAATGATTGAACCCCGTACAGGTATAACAAATATTTACAATTAAAGTCGCAACATATACAAATAATGTGAGTGAAGGTTAAGTCATTATAAATTTTGATTTTATGGAATAAATTTTATAATACACGCATCGTACGAACGCCAAGTCCCGGCTAAAGGGGCGGTGCTTCACTGTTGTCTCGCTTCCGCTGCAGCAACTGCGTTGATCATCGAAAGAGACGAACGATATCTCCTAATCACAGACAACCCTGCGATTCGGTGTCAAAGTATAAGCTTTAAATTTCTATAGACATGAACCGTTGCCCAATGATTTGAAATGCACAAATAAGCAAAGTGATCGGCCCCGCAAGGACCGCAGAGGGGGTGACCATTGCACCATCACCACTGATGTCACTTTTCCTGTCTAGATATAGCTAGAGCCAGCTGCAGCTCGGCGTCTTCTTGTCTCCTCCTGGCTTCGGCCTCGGCCTCGAGCCGCTTGGACTCCGCGGCCGCCCACGCCCACTGCTGCTCCTCCGAAGGGAGGAACTCGACGCTCTTCGCCTCCGTCGGTTTGGTCTTTTTCTCTTTATTCTGTTTCGTCCTTCCTATTCCCCCTATCGTATGGACGAGCGACTTCGCGTACTTCACCGGCTTCGGCGATTTCTCTTTCTTACTAGGAAGGGTATTAGTCGGCCAGGTCTCGTTAAGGTTTTTGTTGGTGTCCGTCGTGCCCCAATCCGTCGCCCAATTATCGGTTTTGTTGGCCCAGTTGTCGGTCTTGCTGGCCCAGTTGTCGGTCTTCCGATTGGCGGTCGAGGTGACGGTGTTGGACGCACGGGCGTCGGCTTTCGGGGGATTAGGTTTCGTCCAGGCGTCGTCGGAGGCCCAGTTGTCGTCTGGCCAAGCCGCCCACGAGTCGTTATTATTATTTTTTAACTCTGACCTCGAGGCGAAGGGATCGTAAGCGACGGGCGGTGCAGACGAGCGGCCGCTGCGGATCTTGTAGCCGCCATTGAGCATCGGGAGCGGCGATGAGAAATCGTCCATTTCGAAGCCGACGGCCGACGTCGAGCGGGCGAAGGGATCTATCTTTTTGGAATCGGTGACGTCGGCAAAGGGGTCCTCTATATTGAAGGGGTCTTCGTATCTGTAGTCTTTGAAGGGGTCGTCGGTGAATTCCATCGGTTTGCCGCGGTCGGTCTGGACGCAATAAAGTGTGTGAGTGAGAGGCGTGTGTCGGGTGTATGTGTGTGAGAGAGCGACGGGTGTACGCACGTGAGCCGGCCGCCGCGTCCGATTAGCGCTGCAATGTGGGGACAAGCGAGCGTGGTTAGCACGTTAGTGGACAAATGTGATCTCGCCAAGGGGACACACTCTGTGACATCAACAGAACATTATATTATTATTACAATTTGTCATCTTTTCTGAACAAATTAGCCAGGAAACTGTTATGTATTTAATAATATGACTTTATCGTTTTGTCTGACGACCGCATCAAGTGTAATACATGAGTGGCCGTGCGTCCAGTGTTTTTAAATCAAACAACTTTGAACTTTCTTGTACACAGGAAGTAATTTAGTTACTCCAATAGTTTTTACAATTGCTTTAACTATATTTTATATATGTCACAAAGTGTTCACAAGACAATACAAACATATTTACATATATTTAAATAGTAGATTAGAACGAAACATACAAATAAATGAAATTAGAGAAATTTTAAAGAAAATGGGATGAAAAAAAGAAGCGAAAATAGCCATTACTGGAGATTTACTGCTTAGTGGTTAGTTTACAATTATTAGTCTACGACATGCGATATAGTTGGTAAATAAAAAGCAAGCCACTCTAAAAGAAATGCTTAAGAAATCTCCTGATTGATTTTCACCAATGTCATAGAGGGTGCTGGCGACAGATAGCAGATGTCATATGGCGCACCTTGCATAAGTCCCCCATAAGACGCAAGAAATTATTAATAGCTCTAGAAAATGGTTGTTCGGGGGGGGGGGGGTACGCATACTCTGCAGTCTATATACTATGAGCTGAACGCCAGTCAGTTTGACAATAACCACCGTGCTAACTTTGTCGATTTGTTCATTTAGTTAATTAGAATTCGGAACATAAAGGGGGCCTCTAGAAAGAGCCAGGAGGGAGGCATTATGAATCTGTATTGTCATCAGTGACATAACTTATATGAAACAGGGTGATTGATTATGGAAATTAGGCTTTCACACAATCGTTAAGTCGGTACAACAGTGGTCACATGTCACGCGACAACGCTCGGCCGGAAACAATTTTGTTGAACTACCTTCTCCGCTCATTCTCTTTCTACTAAGTAGAACGAATAAGAGCCTCCAAGTTGAACTAGTACACACTAAGTACTTAGAAATAACTACTATACTACATGTAATACAAGCATATAGAATGAGCTACATAAATATGAACAATGACTCGACACCACTCTATTTAAAAAATTATAAAAAAGCGCTTGTCACCACAGACCTCGCTAAGCGGGACGACTAAGAAACACGTGCGTAAACTGTCTGGGAATACAAATAGGCCGACTCAAGTGACTTGTATCAAAATGTTAGCCAAATTTTTCTACTAAACAAAATCGAAACAGACAATTATTGCTTCGTATTTCATATCTTAATTACATACTGAGAAGGCATATTTGTTAAGGGTAAAAAATAGTAAATAAAACAGATATACTATGCGAGAGCATACAGGTAACACGTACGAGCACGTATTACCGTACGCACAAATACGTACACTCAGGTATGTACGTGTACGTAATTCTACGTAAGTAATGCTGTTGTGCGCATATTGCGCACACGCAACGTATTACCACAAGCACACTTATAACTGTGCGCACGTAGTTAAATGCAACTTTTATATCAACACGTGACTTGAATATACATATTTTATATTACATAAAAGCTTACTTTAACATTACTTTTAATTCAACCAATTGTTTTGGAGTAATGATAATATCCTAAAGCAGTTATTTTTATAGCTTACGGTATAAATCATTTTTTTTACTAATTATTCTTTGTTCTGTCCGTGCAAATTTTCAAGTCTCTAGCCCCTGTGTGTTGTCACGTGTTGATGTAATTCTACTTTAAGCGAGTAGAACAAAAAATGGCATTCAGCGCAACAGAGAAAGTAAAATGGTAGCGTTTCCAAGCAAAGTTCTATTCTTTTATGAAAGACCGTTTTTCAATTATTTAGAGAACAATTTTCGGTAATTTTCGATTTTATTATTTAAAAAATGTACCCACAATTTTCATTCACTTCAATATGTGAGATTAACCTTCATACTAAAGCATTTCATAGTTTCAATTCAAACAGGAACACTGTTACATTTACGAAAAGCCTAACGTAGGTACAAAGTTTAGCTTTACGCATACCTATAGTTTTTCTGCAAATTTTATAAAACTTGATTAATTAAACTCCGCAGCCAAACCACTGCATCTCAAGCTGCGATTTCCAATGATAAAATGTGTATTTCATCTGAATTGAGAGACGGTCTTTTTGAGAACACTATTTTAGTATTAACGAAAATTCTATACTAATTCGTTCTATTGCAAATAATAAGCGACTTGTACAGTCTGTCATGGAAAACATTGCTCCCTTCGCTTGAACCATAGAGATAGATTTAATCTAGAACGGATACGTGCATGCGGCTATGGCACAGGGTGGGTCTGAAAACGCGCGTCACCAAAGTCAGTAACTGTAGAAACTATGTAAATTATTTGTACCATTAGAATGCCACACTGTAACAGCAAAAATAACTACGGTCTATCATTTTTGTTACATTGACATGGACATGAATAGTCAATTATAAAGACTCGAAATGCAACGAGACAATTAATTAGCCAATGTTTAACATTTTCAAAGTTCCTCAAAAGTTTTTCAAAGTCACTGGTGACATTAAGTACATTTTTTTATGGATGAAGTTGGTAAACAACCACGCGGGTCACCTTATGGTGAAAGTGAGTCGCAGATGCATTGCCTGCCCTTGAACAGAGGACTGGGTAGACAAAAAGAAAGGATATTTCCTTTTTTTATTCATCGGCTCCCCGTCCAATCCTCTTTCCATTCTCCTAATTAGAAAAATATGAGGGTTGGGCCTCCGGCATGTCACTCATCAGATGAAACGCAGAGTACTTTTACTTCACGCCTGTCTTCTGTGAGGTCGTGGTATTTCAGCCGGCCAATTCGTGCAACAGATGTTGTTGCGGGCTCTACCACGTTTAAATATATTACATTATCATATTCCTAGGCAATGAGTGAATTGGGAAGACAGTCTGACATATAAATACTGCGGTACTAATATTTCGATCCAGTGGCAAACTATGACAATGAATTCTTTAATATTCAAATGATGAACAAAACCTAGATTTTGTCAATTCACATAATTTTTAGAATCCTTCAGCGAAAATTTAAGAAAAATATTCCTAAGCAATGTTTCCCTTAACAAGCCAGGCAAGCCAAACAAAAACAAAAATGGCATTCTCTAATAACAAAAATAAGCTAGGCGGTCGGTACATTACGTACATTTTACTTTCTCTGCAGCGGTCAAACAAAAAATATTTCAAATTTAGCTGTAAGTCCTCACAACCAGCCGGTTGCTCATGCCGCTACTGTTTGGTAAAGTAGGGGGGATGGGGGGCTGGGGCAAAACATTTCGTTGTGTACAAAACAAATAGATAATCTGAAAACAAATATAAAGTAAAAAAAACCAAGTTGAAAATCTTACGGCCAGCCAGATAATATGACGTTGTACATTTTTAACGGAGTCAAACGATTCTAAATGAAATTTTAATCCCGCAGTGTGCAGTGAATATGAATCACGACTATACTATAACTGGGTAAAGGTACCATTTGTTCTAGAAGATTCTTGGGTACTTATTAATTGTGATATTATGTAGTGACGTGTTTTTTATAATTTGTAATAATAAACATTGAAATATTATCTGCCTGGTCTTACTTTGAAAATTTAACCAAAAAAAACATTTTTTGCAATTTGTTGTTCCGCGGTACGTGGATTTGTCGATAGCCCAAATTATTAATTAATTTTTTATTTTTATTAAATCAAAAAGTATTGTTCGTAATAAATTTATAGGAAAAATTACTTTAATTTTTATAACACGTATTTAAAACTAAAGGGACGTAATACACATACAACGTACAAACAATCCATACAATTACAATGCTGTATATATGTATTACCTTGTGCGGTGGGTTGGGTCGTGGCGGCGCGGGGCGCGGGGGCGGCGTCTTGTGGCGCTTGCCCTCCGTGGGGGCCGAGGGGGCTGCGAGCGCAGCGGGAGCAGCAGAGGGGGCGGAGCCGCGGGGCGGCGCGTGCAGCACCGCGAACGGGTCCGACTCCCATGCGCTCTGCGCACGAATAGAATTTCGGTTTATAATCTCTACTCAATTTAAGGAAAATTAACGTATTTAAAGATGCAATCATAGTTTAGCTGGTCGGTATGCATTGGTACAGGTTGCCGTTACACTGAATGTCACAAAAGATTACAAGCGGGAGGCTCACGTCATTGGTACTGGCGTCGGCGGCGGGCTCGCTGGGGGCGAACGCGTCGCCGGCGAAAGGATCCGCCCCGAAACCGTCCTGAAACACGTTTACAGATCGAGTCATCTGATGAGCAAACCAAAATCGTTGAATTATATCATATGCATAAAGCTTTCTTGTAATTTGTGCGGTTTACGTGTGAAATCACTTTGAAGTACAAATGTTTGAAGTGAAAACTTCTTTAGCCGTGTTAGACGACATTTGGCAGGGGAAATCTTATATGTTCGCGTGAACACGCGTATTTTATTTTCATCCCCTGCTCCTTGCTTTCCCAAAGGCTACCCAGACGTTTGTTGAATCGACACGATAAGAAAATGTCCTTTGATATCGAAGTCGACTTAGTGTTTTCCCCAGATATTTTGTAGCATATAATGTACTGCAATGTCACCTGAGAGTTTGTCGTGCCTCCGATGGGCGCGAAGGGGTCGCTCGGCGCGAACGGGTCCGCCGGCTGACCGTTGGTCGTCACCTCGGGGAACGGTTCATCCTCCTTCAAATGACAAACACTATATGAACTGATCAGCATAAGTATACCTAATTCTACTGCATTGCTGAATGAGACAAAAGTTGATTATTTAAGACGACATGAAAATTACAATTAATTGGTACTTCATGTTAAAACAGAAACAGAATAATGGAATGTAAGAAATAAAGCATAGTATAAGGCCATATATCGGTTTAAAAGCGGCTGTAGCGCTGCGTTCTACATACAAGCGAGGCGCCGCGCGCTAGACGCTGCAGGTGGTGCGGCTCGTGCAGCGGCTGCAGAGCTGCGGGCGCGGTGCCTGCCGCCATCGCCGCCAGCGCCGCCTCCATCGCGCGCTCGTGCTCCTCCAAGTGATCAATCTTTACCCTCGCCTGACAAACAAATTACATCATCATCTCCCTGACCTTTTCCAACTTTATGTGAAGTCGGCATAACATGTTTTCGACTTCCACATCCATTATTTAGTAATTAAAATGAGTATAAGTAAATCCAAAATTAGTAATAAGCAAGATCTGTATATAATTATGAATAGATAGTAGTTACAGGTTTATTTAGGCAAACTGACCTGGCTGAGCGCGAGCACGGTGCGCTGCAGCTGCGCGGTGAGCGCGTCCGCCTGCGCCTCCGTGTCGCGCAGCTCGGCGTGCAGCGCCTGCTCGCGCGCGCGCTGCGACTGCGCGGCCGCGCGCCGCCCCGCCACCTCCGCCTCCGTCTCCGCCGCCGCCGCCTCTTGCGCGCTAACCTGCGACCGCAGCTTCTCCACCTGCAAACCATTTTCCCTGGCTTTACTTAAAGTACACACTTCTAGTACGACTGTATTGTTAAAAATAAATATGCGCTCACGCCCGTAGCGCAGAAGGTGGGCAGAGGTCATGGATTTCCATTTGGCACGATCACAAACTTCTCTCGCTCTTTCTACATACCATACATCTACGCATACATGCTCGTCGGTTACGGGTCCTCCTTATAACGCCCTTCTTTAGTATGTCACTATATGTTGTTAGATTCTACTATATAGATTATAATACGGTATAAGTAACGTTCTGTTATATGTACATGTTGTGGGATAGGCACAGCACGACCGTAGTACATACTGTATGTTTTGGCTTCAGTTTTAAGGGCCGGCCGTCTGCCTGCCCTCCTCGGGAACATACCTCTAACTTACTTATTAATTCAATTAAATAAACCTAAAATAAAATTTCGTACTCTATGCTTGATTATTGTCTGTAAGTAACACTCACTTGTGTCTTTAGATCATTAAGTCTTTTCTGTGCTTCTCCTTTCTGATTCTCTAACTGTTTCAACGTGGCGGTCAGTGTGTCCAGTTCGCTCTGAAATTATGAAACAACCTTTACAATACACATACTTTTAAGGAGACAAAAAGGCCAACAATAGCTCCTTTTACCCTATATCTCTTGTAATAAAAAAGTAACTACATGATTAACAAGTCCCATACCTCGTTCATAGCGTTTTACCTGGAGGATACTGAGGCGTTTGGGTTCCTACGTGGTCAATCTTCGTGATTCAATCTTCCTGGCAACTTGTTCCAATCCGTATTCATAATGAACGAAGATTCGAATCGCTTCTTTTGAACGCGCGGTATATCTGCTATAAAAGGATGCAGACCTGTCGTAGGTCTAAACGTGCAATGGTTAAATGAAAATGGGTATTAACTCGTGTAATTTCTGCGCACACTCGAAAGAATTCATTCTGTAGAACAGGCGGCTGAGAGCAATGGCACTCCTCACCTGCAAGCTGTCAGCCTCTCCCTCCTTGGCGAGAAGGTCTTGTTGCTTGGCCGCAACCTCCGCCTCCAGGGCGAGCCGCTCTCTGGCCAGAGCGTCCGCCTCCCGCGCGATCGCCTCCAGTTCCGGCGTCGGCTGCGGGCCCAGGTTCAGACCCGGCTCTGGCTGCTCACAACACACGGCTAACATTGTTATATTCGGTTAGACCTATATACATCTTGTATATAGTCTAACCCATTCACGGATTTAGCGCCGTGCTATATAAGGGGGTAATAATTATTTTCTTAAGGGTCGTCAACTCCCTTATAGCAGTAAGGTCCACGCAGCGATAAAACAAGACATATAATAAATTTGACTCCTAAACAAAGCAAACATGGAGCACAATGTGAAACAGTAACGATAAATATAACGTATCGTATATAGTTATAACGTAACGTTATTTATTTAAACGCCTTTAGTAACGAGTAACGAAAGAATGTCGAAACATGGGATATGACTTGTTATAAGCCAAACGCGATAATTTTTTTTTTTTTAAATTGTATTTATTTACACGCTGACATTAATTCAAATATAATTTGCTCTAAATTCTTGCAAAAAAATTTAATAAACACATTCCATTTTTAAATTTTAAAAAGAAAAATATATCAAAGCATACAAACGTCAAGTCAAGATGCTAGTTACTGGAACGATAATTTTATTTTCGTGTATAAAATTCAGCGTCGGCGTCTTTGTAGAATTAGCGACAGGTAATAAATAAATATTCAATCCCACGTTAAAGATATGTGGATGTGTCTATAAATAAGGGTCACACGAACTGACTCTGACCCGTATTCATAGTCACATCCTAATTTTATTTTATCATTGATTACAGAAGACCTAAGATCGGAAGTAAGCAATGCCACCAGACTCGTGAATTACTTGAGGGATAATAATATTCAAGGTCGTGCGATATCCACGTATGAAGGTTCTGTTGCCAGGTTGCCTTGTGTTGGTGCGAGGGAGAACTCCCAGAACTTGACGTGGGTGTATGCCGAGGTGAGAACACTATTTCGGTTGAATCATAAGTTTCGTTTTTTATAGAAAACCGCCCGCCCCGGCTTCGCCCGGTTACCACTATTATTATGTTGATCCGATCGCTACCAAACACAGGAATGTGCCAATTGTCCAGATTGGCACATGCCATGTATGACATGCCAGTAAATTTCATCGAAACCGGTCCAGCCGTTTCCGAGTCCATAGGTCTATAGGGAACATACATACTTCGCTTTTTATGTACAATTTTATTTTTCATAAAAAAGCATCCTATGTTACTTCTAATACCAAGAATGTGTGTACAAAGTTTCATGATGATCGGTTGAGTAGTTTTCGCGTGAAAGCGTAACAAACAAACTTACATTTCCATTTATAATATTAACAGGGATGGCTTTGAAATTGCTTGAAAACGATTCAAGCCCGACCGAAGCAAACGGTTAACCCGATATCAAGTCACGGTACAATTTCCGGATCATCAAAAACGAAATGATTTAAAACTGTAAGATGATCGAAAATCATCAAGTCAACAGGTTTTCCGGATTTGGCCGTACATTTTTTTTATTTCAGTCAATACACAATCTCACATTCAAACCCAGGGAGGAAGATACGGCGGTGGCGAGTGGCAACCTTACCATATTCTACGTGCGAGGGTCAGATAGCGGCCTGTACCAGTGCAACGTGGAGTCTGCTGCCACCAGCCTTGTCGTATTGCAAGTTCTCGGTGACGACAAATATGACGTGGTGAGAACAAATAGACCAAGTAGATTGGCTTTATTAATTGGCAATTGATTTCCATGTACAGTGCTATCTTTTCTAAATATTTATACGTACAGCAGTATTCTTTAAGGAGTAAATTTACGCATCGACTATTGCGTTTGCTCGTCTGTTTCAACTAAGTTCAACGAGTTTCTGAGTAATACAAGTAACTATCGCTAAGTATTTTGATAGGTTTTCTTTATGTTTGTGTGAACTGCTTTTAAACGGCTGAACCAATTTGAATGATTTTTGTGTATGTGTTCAAGTGGATTCGAGGATGGTTCAGGTTCACAAATAAGCCCAGCAGATGGCGCTGCAATCTATACAGCAAGTCGTGTGTGATTTTCATATAGTCTATCTATATAGTATATAACAGGGATGTATGTATGTTCCCTATATATCTAAATTTACAGGAATTGTCCAGATTGGCACAGCGGTAGTGGGCCCCGGGCCCGGGGCTGGTCAGTAGTACTAGTTGAAAGGACCTTGAATAATGAAGTGCATTACAAAAAAGCTATGTTCGATGTAGACATGTCTCCTCTGACGTTTCCAGGTGAAACCTCCAACATCTCGTGGACCGTACTCCTCGCTTGCAACGCGGGTGACCTCCCAGCTGGTGATCTTCAGCCGATGGTCGGCATGGAGCCGGTGTAGCCGCTGCGGTCGCGTTGGTCGGCAACGACGGTACGGCATGTGTCAAGTACGATATGCAGAGGGGAGTGTGGTACGTGTAGAGTATTACTCAAGTCACATCCCTACCTAATATTATAAATGTGAATGTAAGTTTGTTTGTTACGCTTTCACGCGAAAACTACTCAACCGATCATCATGAAACTTTGTACACGTATTCTTGGAGGTATTAGAAGTAACATAGGATACTTTTTATGAAAAAAATAGTATGTAAAAAGCGAAGTGTGTATGTTCCCTATAGACTCTGAAACGGCTGGACGGATTTCGATGAATTTTACAGGGATTGTCCAGATTGGCACATTCCTGTGGTTGGTAGCGATCGGATCAACATAATTAGTGGTATCCGGGCGAAGCCGGGGCGGGTCACTAGTAATAAATAATTTTATTGCTTTAAATTGGAATAAACCGACTTGGACCGATAGATGTTGAATTTGATAAATAGAGTGTAGTAGATATAAATAATTATTAAAAAATAAGTATTTTACATACCATAAACAATATATTAAATTGACAACCATAAAATTTTACAATACAATTTTTTTCCAGTCAAATCTCACGGATGATTCACCAGAGTCTACTGACGTTTTATTGAACGTTAATGATGTCAAATTATTTCTAGGTATATTATTATTACATCTAAGTAACACTTTTGTCAAAGGGCGCCAGAGCAATAACGAACTAACCACACGCTGTATAACCTTATTTTAATATCGATTATAGATGCATCGAAATCGATTTCACGGTGAATTTGAAAATATAATTGAAGCCATGACCCAGTTTTGGTTGATAACGGTGGAACAAATGAGGCATTTAGAAATCAATCAAAATTCTATCCCGATACCTTATTATTATGGGGTCATTATAATTAGAATGTAGACAAATACAACTGGGATGAGAAGACGTTTAGTATAAGACGCTATCGCTTACGCTTGTCCAGCGGAAAATGGCGAAAAAAACCGAAAAAAAAAATTAATCACCCCTAGGAAAACTTCTGCTCGGCTTGAGAAATAGGTATCGTCATGGTTCAAACCTAGACATTGCCTTTCAAGTCATCCCGTCCCGTGAAATAATAATCTCAACACTATTCAATTTACAGCATTCCCCGGCGGAATTCCTTGCCGATCGAATTTACTGCCGAATTACATAATCGGCTTACCGGCTGTCGGTTTGAGAAGGAACGAGATTATGATTGGGCTCTGCAAGGTACGACAAGATAATACTGGCGACATGGTATTCTAAAGGTGACGAAATGTGAAAGAAAGGTATGCTTCGGTGTTTCGGGCATGTTGAAAGGACGAACGAAAGATTGGCGAGAGATATTTATGTTGCGAAAGTGAGTGGCAGTGTAGGCCGCGCCGGCCTAGGCGTACTTATACCGACTAGATACTAGAGAAAGGCGGTATTAAGAGTACCCATAACCGACGAGTATGTATGTGTAGATGTATGAATGAAGAAGCGAGAGGTGTACCAGGACCGTGGCAAATGGAAATCCGTAATCTCTGCCTACACCGCTGGTTTAGGGGCGTGAGTGTATATATACAAAATGTTGGTTTTCCTGCATGACTCTAAAACGTTGTCTTTCAAGATTCCGTGTAAGAGTGAAGTATTAGAAGTGCGCTCTCCGAGTGGGGAGGTCATCGAGCGGGCCAATAACACCGCCGGCGTGTACTCCTTGTGCCAGAAGGAACCTCCGCAGCCACCGCCGGTGGCCAGGGACATTATATTCGCAACCAAGGGCGCTCCAGTGCTCCTCAAATGTCCAGGGTATAAAATTCTATATAATATATTTTAAAACTAGATGTGGCATGTATATACTCTGTGGCGGGGCCCGCACTGTCAGTATGACAGCGACCACCGTAGGACGCGGACGGCGAACAAGTGCTCTTTACTTGTTGTTATGAACAAATAAAATAACTCTAACTACAAAATTTCTAAATGTAAATTAAATCAATATTGTTGTACTGTTAAAAACATTCGATTCGTACGCACTTTATTATATTTGCGTCTTAATAGACTTGTATGGATTGTCATTACCTTGTATGAAAAAATACATTAATTAAAAGTTTTATATTATAATAAAAAATTGCTGTTGAACGATGTAATCTTACTATATAATATTATAAATGCGAAAGTTTGCATGTATGAATTTTTAATGAAACTTCACATTAACATAGCTTGTATACAGTATAACATATAGGCTATAATTTATAAAGATATTGTATGAATTGGCCAAAATATAAAGTGTCAAGTAAGGAGGAAAAAATCCGCTATATTCGAGTTGTTCGATCGTGAGAGGGTTCAGTTTAAGTCGTATAATCGTCGGTTTAATCAAATAGCGCCACACGCCACGATTAGTAATTTAATAACTACTTTAAAACGTCTCTGTAGAAAGGATTAACAAAATACTCCTACATATCGACACCCATTAAATGCTCGTAGGGCACCATCTCTATATGTTTTAATTAAATTATAATATGTACTTCCACAGCACCACATTACAAGACATCCCCGTGACCTGGAGAGTGGGCAACAAGGAAATAGTCCCTCGGGAACTGGACCAAAGGACCGCTGGGCGGATGCATCTCAACGCGAGAGACTGCATCGTCATTGTTGCCGCAGAGTGCTCAGACTCCAATGTTTATAGGTAACCAATATTTTATTCAATCCCTACTAATATTATAAATGTGAATGTAAGTTTGTTTGTTACGCTTTCACGTGAAAACTACTCAACTGATCATCATGAAACTTTGTACACGTATTCTTGGAGGTATTAGAAGTAACATAGGATACTTTTTATGAAGAAAAAAATAGTATATAAAAAGCGAAGTATGTATGTTCCCTATAGACTCCGAAACGGCTGGACCGATTTCGATGAAATTTTTTGAAAAGTTACTAAAAAATGCAGTACTTCGCTTTCCTATCATCTCAGTTCCATATCCGAACACATATAAAATGTAACACATTTGTCTTTTCGAGCTGCTGGCAAGATCGGAAGCTGGCCGGAGTGATCAAGCTGAGCTTGTACGAGGACACGCGCGCCAAGTACGGTCGGCAGCTGACCTTGCTCGGACTCTTCGCCTGCCTCTGCCTTGTGTACAGAGCGATCGACAAAATGTATAACTGTCAGAGACGTTCCGCTCTTTGATATTATAACAAAAATAAACGATTTCTTATTTTTAGGAAGCCAATAAAAACCAAATTATTAACAATGATATTCGATACAATTTAAATCTAAATCTTGTACAATTAGCGTGAATAGCGGTTACCTGTGCGGGCGGGGGTTGCAGCAGAGCGGGCGGCAGCGTAGCGGGGGGCGGAGTCCCGCGCGCAGCCCGCTGCACCAGCCACATGGCCGCCGCGAACTGCGCGCGCGACAGCTTGCCGACGCCCGCGTTGTCACACAGCGCCCTGCAACACAACCACTGCCTTACACGACTCATGAACAACTAATATTTATATTTCTATTCACGTACTTTGCAATGCTGCAGTATGAAATAGTTTTATCAAATTAATACTAATCCACAATCCTTATGATAACATAACAAAATGTATGTTAAGGCATACAATTCAATTATTTTCTTGGTTGTATCCGCGTTATCCAAAAATGAAATGAAGGAAAACAACGTGAGGAAACCGGCATGTTCTTAGAACCATTAAATTCGAAGACATGTGACATCCACCAACCCGCACTGGGCCAGCGTGCTGGATTACGGCTCATTCCCTCTCTCGGAGAGGAGGCCTGTGTCCCTGCAGTGGAGAACATTCTAGAAAAGGCTGATTTATTATTTTTACTGTCCACATTGAAACCAAAGAGAAAGTTTTACTCATAGTAATGGCCTATTAAATGTACATTGGTAGAAAGTTAACTGCCAATACTGCCACTATAAAAAAATGGTATAGACGTGGACAATAAAGTGTAATGTTACAAAAAAGTATCAAAAAGTGTCAGTTAAGGTATATCAATATAACCAGATATGCGCCAACGTCTGCTGCGGCAGGCCGCTGCGCAGGAAGGTGTCACGTATCTCCGCGCCGGAGACCAGCCCGTCGCGGTCCAGGTCGGCCGCCTCGAACTGCGCGTCGTACTGGGCCCGCTCGGCGGCGGTCGGGCCCAAGCTCGCCGCGCTGCTCGCCGAATTGCTCATCACGCTCGGCATGATCGGCATGCTAGGCACACTAGGTGCGCTATTCACTGGCGTTGAGGTCGGCTGGAAAGACAAAACGGATTAACATTAGTACATTCATTCAGGACGATGGGCGATTTATCGTAACGATAAATTTTGCATCTCTCATCTCGGCATTGCTTCTACAAGATTATATCCATAAATAGAAGAATGATGTTAGATATAATGGTCCTTCGAGCCGGATCCTTAAGTTTAAATAATTGATGTAACAACGTGTGACGTACATTTATCATTCACATTTTACTTAAATTGTCTAAAACTTTTCTAGTCATTCGAATTGCGAAATTGGTTTAATCTAATAACGGTCAATGTTTTGTTAATTCAAAGTTATTATTACTGATCCACAAATCTGTTGAAATAATAAAAGATAGACAGGATAAGAGATATTTCCTTTTCTTATCTATCCCCTTTCCGTCCAATCTTCCCTTTCCCATCCCATCCTTATTAGGAAAGGATGAACAGGGAAGAGGGCAGAAATTGGGCCTCCGGGACCTCCCTCATAAGACTAAATGCAGAAACATACTTCTACTTGACGCCTGTCTTCTGTGAGGTCGTGGTAATAAACCGGTCGAGCCGGCCCATTCGTGCAACAGATGTTGTTATTGACTTCCCACCACATTTAAAACGAATGATTAAGACTCACACTAGATAAATCAAGCAGTCCTTCGAGCAGGTTTGCGCTGGACTGCTGCTGCGGCTGTTGTGGTGGTGGGTGCGGGCGGGGCGGCGGTGCCCGGGGCTGCGGGGAGGGCGGGCGCGATGGCGGGCGCGACGGCGGGCGAGACGGTGGGCGGGAGGGGGGCCGGGCGGGCCGCGCGCGCAGCTCCGGAGGCAGGCACGTCGGCACCGCGTGCTTTTCCAACGCCTTGTATACCAGGTGCATCGCCTTGGGGAAAGCAGGTTTTGTTTTATGGCAGTAATCCACGTCACGTGCGTAACGCCCTAACTCTCACAACTATTTATTATAAAAATTTCATTAGTTGAAATAGTTTCTCAGAATTATCCATAAATTTAAACATATACAATTAACTTACCACTATGAACTCGTGCCTGTCCAGCATACCATCTTTGTCCTGATCGGCTAGATCCCAGATTTTCCCAAGGGTCTCTAAGGGTAGCTTCGACTCCATCAAAACTCCTTTGACCTGGAAATCAATAAGTTGCAAACAGGAGAATGATAGAAAGAAGTAGAGAAGGGATATATGAGAAATGGAAGGAGATTAGACCTCTGATGTTTGACTTGTCAGCTGAAACGCAAAAGCATAAGATGAGTCGACTTCTAGCCTGTCTTGTCCCCGGGTTTGGAGATGTCGAGTTGCCTGACCATCAGTGCAAACAGCATAGTTCATCTAAGGTGACTGACTATACTGACCTTGTTGCCGGGTATGAGTCCATTGCTGGGCTGCAGCGAGTCAAACAGCTGGCTGTACTTCTCGCGCTCAGCCGGCTTGATGCTCCAATCGCCGGCAGGGCCCGCAGGCGCAGCGGGTGCTGGAGCGGCGCTAGGTGGCGGTACTTTCGGCAACTCGCCCTGGCATAAATATACATAGATTTTAGTAGTCAATAAACATGTCACTAGAAAATTAACAAGTGTGTGCAGGCTTGAAGGCTTATCGCAAATATAGATACCAAAAGGAACGATATTATTATCGGCCTATAAACAAATGCGTTCCAACACTTTTCAAACATAGTCAAATAAACATCTTTATGTGAAAAGTAGTTGTACCGTGCCGCACTGAGTTGGCATAGGAGCCATGGGTATACCACAAAAAAATGTACGTACGACTTTAGGCGGCGGCGCCTCACTGTGTATGTTGGTCATGTTGATGTCCTTGCCTGCCTGCGCCAGTGCGACCAGCTTCAGCGCCACGAACAACCCCGCCTGAAACAATGCGCACTGACAGATAACCTACTGGCTACACCGTAGTGGAAAAATACTTAAGACCCTATACGCAGTACTAGTAGGACTTCAGCTACGGGTTGGCTATACTAGATCATTTTTTAATAGTAAAAGCATTATGGACTAGTTAGTCTTGGCAGACAATTTTATATCAAATATTTACAATGAGATTTATTGTAACGTAACGTTTCGCCTGGAAAATAAAATGACTAAAGGCCCAATGCTTTTTAGTCCTCCTATATTTTGACTCCCCTCCTATCTTTTTCCTTGGGTATTCTCTTCTCGTTTCTACATGGACATGGACACATAAGGATAAAAGATTGGCTTTTAAAAAAAATACATGACCTCAAAAATGTTTTGTACTAATTTGTGTACTTTCTCAAATATATCACATCACTACTTATCTTGTCATTGATGTTCTTATATCAGAAATATGTGCAATCAGAGATTACGATACATTGTGAATGTTAATTTCATGAACACAACACATGCATGCATTCCGTCTGATTTTAGAGGTACCGGAGGCGTGATTTCTTCCCCTTCCCACCCTTTTCTCATACGGATAGGATGGGATCGGGAAGTGGATTGAACGGGGCGGGGGTTGGTGGGGAAAAGGAATATCCTTTTTCCTGTCTATGCCCTCCTCAGTCCATTAAAGGTAGGCAATGCATCTGTAACACATTTGCTTGTTGCGGATGTCAAAAGGTAGGGTTCACTTAAAAAAATCCGGTGAGACAATACAAAATAGTCTATGACAACAAAACCTCGTAGTTTTAATAAATAAAAACTTGAAAGTAATTTCGCAATGAAACTGTATAACAACAGATGTTGAGAGACCGCAATGAGTCAATGAATACAATTATATGAGATATTCCTATTAGGTACGCGGCCATTATAACGATGAAGATACAACAGGAATTAATTAAAAATAATCATGTTGACAGGAAGCCATTTACAGATTATAAAATGTGTGAAACTAATTTCAAACTAATGTGGTAAAGTCACAAACTAAGACACCTATGGCGCTTACATTTTAAAATTGTTTATCCGTACCTATACAATTGACATTGACGATAAAATGAAAACAAACACAATTAGATAGCTTTACTCGAAACTCATCGAAAACAAATCTATCATCAAATCTTCAACAATGGTCCCTAGCCTCCGCGGCTGACAGCTGGCGTCGCATAGCGCCAAACAAACATAGATAACGCTATCTCTTGCGACATATAGCAGCGTCCGCGCACAATCAATATTTGTTTGCGCCGTTTCAGATGAAACAATAAAGGCACACTCAATTGTAATGACAACTGGTTTATGTTAGGAGGGAGATGGGCAAACGTTGCCAAACTATTTGAATATAGGGGGAATTGCAAGAAAAAGGTACAGGTTATAGAACCTTTGGCATTGAACCTGTACTTGAAGTCGGTATTCTGTGGGATGGTGATTCATCAGCTGAAATGCTGGTGGATGATTCTACAATTAATGATGGCCGACAATTCATTCATGTTCGGGCATTGAAAGGATAAACGAAGGGAGAGTAACGAAACAAATTTATGTATCAAAAGTGAGTGGCAGCATTGGCCCAATAGAACTTATAACGATGAGATTAGTAACATACTAAAGGGCATAAGGAGTACACATAACTGACGAACTTGTACGCGTAGAAGACGGGAGAGGTGTGCCAGGATCACATGCCTGCCCCGCATCTACAAATATATTTAACAACCGTTCTTAACTTAGAACCGTTGCAAATAAAGATACATGACACCTTGTTAGACATAACAATGGAAAGCGTCACCGCATTGCCTTAAATTATTCCGCCAAAAATATTCTTGTGTGAATCGTTTTTATGTAAATATAACAATCATTTCGAATGTATTAAACTAGAATGATATACATTAAGTGACCAGTAAGAGATTAGTGAATGTATTCTTAAGACCAAACCACCACGCTGTAAACAAAACGCGGTGACAACGAACTGAACTTTTATCTTGAGATGTATTTATTCAAACGTTATTCATGTGAATAAATTCTAAAGGTTAATAGATAAAGTTCATTGTGTATCGATGGTTCAGACATTTACAACAAATGGATAGTCAACTCCTCCAAGGAGCTGGACTAATATGGAGGACAAGGGGCTAAACTTGCAAACAACACTGATCTGTCTCCATATTTTCTACGTGACGATCAGGTTGTCATGGTCCGAGACAAAACGCATCGCCCAAGTCAGAGCGAGATGGATGATCCATTCGTTCGAGTAACACGACTCACTTCAGCCTATCTGAGACGACACGTTGTCACAGCAAGAGAGGGAGAGAGAGAGAGACAAGAATAAAAATGATATCTTATGTTAGACTATTCGCCGCTGCATTTTAATTCCAGTCATATCGATTGGCGACGGAGGCGACCTCGATTGTACTCCGCTCGAAGCACTGTGTTATTATCAGGCGACTACAATTACTTTCAGAACATTATGACGTCAAAGTCCCAGCAAAATTTTTAAACGCAATATAACGCCGACGTCAAGAGATTCCAAACATATTAATATTGGAGAGGAGGAACTTGAATCGTACCTTGTCCAAGTATCCCTTGCCATTGGGATCAGAGAGGTCCCATATCTTGCTGAGCACCACATCGCTGAGCCGGGACTTCTTCAGGAACCGCGCCGCGTCCAACGCTTGGATGGCTCCCGAGCCGTTCGGGTCGACCTGAAACAAGTTAATTCTTAATTTAATATCAGTGGTTCAATCTATCTACCAGGGCAAAGCTTATGAGGATCGTGATTAGGGCCTAAAGGTCCTAGAATCGCGGCCACGTAGGCCACAGCATCGGTAGGCCTCCCACTCTACACACCTATGATTTGGTCAAGGTTGCGGGAGTCCACTGGATTGTTAGTGATACTGATAGGAAAATCAAATTAAATGGTGACGTAATAAATTAACGTCTCGTAGAAAGCACTAGTAAATAGTCGCAATAATTGAGTAGAAAACAGAACAGAAGGTAACCAAATGGATACAATGAGTGGCGCGGATCGAAAAAACTTGCGTGTTTTCAATTTCTAGCCAATTCTGATTAACATAGTAATTGTACGAACGTTGCCTCGTTTAAATGGCGTATGCTAGTAATGTTAACTGATGTGAGTGTGTGAGTTTGAAATACAGTTAAAATCAGAACATTCTAATTTTAAATTGATTTTTAAATATATTTTAATTAGACATCGAATTAAAGATAACAAGTGTCCAAAAGTTATTATCAAAACATGAAACCATAGCAACCAATATTGTAAATGAAGGTTTTATGTACTTCGCGAAGTATTTTTTCGGGATAAAAGGCAAGTACCCCATATCATTTTCTGTACCCCTGACCATGTGTGTGCCTGACTATGTAGATGATAGGTCGAGTCGTTAAGGAGTTAAAGCGTAACAAACAAACAAACACTTACTTTCTCATTGATAATATTAGATTTATGACAACTTTGTAACCGGGGATCTAGTCTCAGTTGTAGCAAAATTTGATATCTCCTAATATCACTTATCTTTGATTTGCAAATAATGGCGTAATGCTTACCATCGTTCATCATTCGAACCTAACAATATATATGAAAAGAATACACAATTGATGTTGCTAATTGAATCTGGGATAGGTGACTCAGTAGAGTATGCTCCATGTGCTCGCACAAAGGACACATTGTAGACTAGAACGATGGCGTATTGTTGGAAGTGTCGCCGGGGTAACGATAGAGGGCGCACTCGGCGCACCTCTGAGGACGCTCCAGATGAGCGAGGACATCCTCAGAGCACGAGTGATCAGCATTTAATTACCATATTGTGAACAGATATAATATCACTGTAGGGATGACCTACACAAAATGGCTAAGAATTATGTCAAAAGTGACCTTATAAAAGCATGCATACTATATCCTAAGGACAGCTTATTCTTTATACATTTAATGCTATAAATAAATATGCGCTCACGCTCGTAACACAGAGAAGGTAGGCACAGATCCTGGCATACCTCTCTTTCTTTTACATCCATCTGCGCATACATGCTCGTTGGTTACGGTCCTTACTTCGCCCTTTTTTAGTAAGCCGATAATCGATATAAGTTCTCGTAGGGCGTCCCCTACCAACACTGCCACTCACATTTGCAACATTTTGTTTCGTTACTCACTCTTCAATCATCCTTTCAACGTGCACATGCACGAATGGGCCAGCTCAACCGGTGAAATGGCACGAACTCACAGAAAACATGCGTGAAGTAGAAGTATTCTGCGTTTCGTCTGATGAGTGAGGTACCGGAGGCCTAATTTCAGTACTCTTCCCCTTCCCACCCATTCCTCGTATAGATGGGATAGGAACGGGAAGAGGATTGGATGGGGACGGGGTTGACGGGGTAAAAGAAATATCCTTTTTACTGTCTATACCTTCCTCCTCTGTCCATTAAGGTAGGTACCGCATCTGCAACCCATTTGCTTGTTGTGGATGTCTATGGGTAGCGGTCACTTAAAATCCGGTGATCCGCCGGCTCGTTTGCCACCTTTTCCATAAAAAAATGCCCGAATTATCGAAGCATACCTTTCTCATTTCTAGTCACAACACTTTTAAGCCATACTTTTCTCCTATAAACATAGTTAAATGTAACCTATTCTAAACTTAAGGACATTTAAATGAGCGAAGGATAATTTAAGCGAGTACTCTTCAATCAAATAGATAAATCAAAGATTCAATAACAACAACACTTTCTAATTAATATTTGCAAAACGTCCAATTACAAGGCATAATAATAAATGCTACTAATGTAAGAGCTGTGTACTGTAAGAGCAGCGAAAATCTCTAGTTTCAAGTAAGATTTATTGATTTCACTGCAGACGAGACACTGGCGCCCAAAAGTTTGACCTTATTCCTTCGTATTTGTACGAAGTTTATTCTTATTTATTAATAAAAAATACACTACAATCAGTGGCTAATCGAAAATCATCATCATAAAAATCTGCCGTTTTGTCGATGGTTTACGTTTCCGTATCCTTCTGCCATGAGTCATACGAGGGCAGGTACGGAGTTCTTGTGACCAACACACATTTATAGAGACTGCTTACGATGTTATACAATTTAATATCAAATGAACGTTCTATTCGTATCGTTTATCTCGATTACTATATAGGCAGGTATAATAAACTTTATGGCTAAATAAAATTTTATGGGCAATCTTAGTTTTTAGGCTTAAGAAAACGAATGACTGATACACACGTACTTTAGAAAATACCTACACATTTTATATGGCATAAGGGCGCTTGTGGACTGTTTTTTCCATCGGATAACGGAACATCAATAACCGGAAAGCTTGGTAGCCATAAGATTTTTACCGGATAGACATCGGCTTCAAGAGCCTTTTCTACGCGTCAGTGTGTCTGTGTAAAGAACAAGTCGATATTCAACCTATGGACAGTAACTATTACATGTCAATATTATAAGTTTCAAATAAACTCATAAGGATAGGATGGGAACGGAGAGTGGATTGAACGAGGAGAGGGTTAACGGGGAATAGGAAATATCCTTTTTCCTGTCCTATGTCCTTTGAAGGTAGTCAACGCATCTGCAACACATTTGCTTGTTGCGGATGTCTATGGGTAGCGCTCAGTTTACATCAGGTGATCCGCTTGCTCGTTTTTTTTATAAGGGGGCAAACGAGCTGCAGGAATACCGAGTTGATGAAGACGCCCATGGACACCCGCAACACCAGTGGAACTGCAGATGCGGTGCCGGCTTTAAGAAAAAGATAGGCTCGCTTCTTGAAGGACCCTAAGTCGTACTGGTTTGGAAATACCGGCGAGGAGAGACAATTCCACAACGCGGCTGTGCGTTGCAGGAAATTTCGCGAGAACCGCGCTGTTGAGGAATCCAACCATCCAGGTGGTGCGGATGGTACCTGGCGGTCTGGCTTGTTTGCCACGTTCTTCCATAAAAAAACAACTATGATCAAGCATTAAAGACAGCAATAAAGCCCTAAAAGTGTCTGTCCTGTGTTACTGCCTCACTGCTTTCGTAGGTCAAGCGTTCGGCCGAGCACTCGACGCAATGTTCACACGCATCGAGTACTCGGCCGAGAGCACTGTCTCTCCCGGTTACTCGGTGCACGTAATCAAGCTGAGAGATGACAATATGTTTCAGGTCATAACAGCAAGTTTTCTAACAATAATCGCTAACAGCTGACGATAGCACCTTGAACGCACGGGTCACTGAAGCCTTACGACTTGTCACTGCATTTGAGCATCACTGACGCCTTTTGCTCAAGTTTGCGGAGTCCACTAGAAAAGGGCGGCAGAGGCCCGATCATGTGGCGATCAATGGAGGAGGCCTACGTCCAGCAGTGAACGTCTTTTGGGTTAAAAAAGAAGAAAGAGAGGTAGACGCGTTTTACCGACGCCTTTGAGCGTCACTGATGCTACATTTCAGCAGCTCCGTCTGCTGCCATGTTGCCATGTTTGAGGATGGCTGCAGCCTTCTTGCCACATCGCTTACAGCTGCCATTTACCTTTCCGTAAAGTCAAACCTCAAATGTACTAATTAAGGTATTTAGGGTTCTGTACCCAAAGGATAAAACGAACCTATTACTAAGACTCCGCTATCCGTTCGTCTGCCACCAGGCTGTATCTCATAAACCGTGATAGTTAAATCTTCACAGATGATGCATTTGTATTGCCGCTGTAGTAATAAATACTAAAAACGGAATAAAATGTACATTTAATCCATACATCTATAAAAAATCACGTTTGATTTTTTATAGATAATAATAATGATACGGAACACTTCGCACGAAGGTTTTTATTACTATTAAAGAACTTGGCCGTTTCTTACTTCCGTGTTGAGTTGATAACTTTGTCTCAAGCCCTCATACATTTTTAAGCCATATAAAGTACATAAAGCTAAAATAATAGTCGATTATGAAAAGATATATGTCCCAGTTCTGCGACATTAATGCTAAGTACAGTAAATAACCATAGCTGCATTATAACATTGCCAAAACTAAGACGTTTTCAATGAATTGTGAGGGTCTAGGCATTGTGCCAATTATTTATGTCTTTTGAAGTCCAAAATATAAATATTGGGGCCATTAAATAGGTTACTAGACTCACTTAAATTAAATCACATGGCTAGATAGTTTTATTTTATTATTTACTATCTCACCCAGCAAACTTCCTTACACCTTATTTATTTTATTTTAAGTGGATGAAAGTAACTTACGTATTTGGGCTGATAAAGATTAATACTGTATCCGTCTAAACGGTATTTTACTACATTGTAAGTGACTATTTTTGTTTAAAGTTAGAATGGGTATAGTAGAGTCAGAGTCTCTCAACAATGATAGAGCCGGTAACAACAACATCTGTTGCATGAATGGGACTCTCTTGGTGAAATACCATGACCTTACAGAAAACAGGCGTGAAGTAGAAGTACTCTGCGTTTCGTCTGATGAGTGAGGAACCGGAGGCCTTATTTGAGTCCTCTTCCCCTTCCCACCCTTTCGTTATAGGGATAGGATGGGAACGGGAAAAGGATTGGACGGGGAGGAGGTTAACGGGGAAAAGGAAGACATACAATTCTGTAGTCAATTGATTAACAAAATTAAATTTGTTGAATAGTTTAAAATATTTAATGGAACAGGCAGCAGAAGCGACTTTGTTTTTTATTATGTAAAGTAGATTTTACATCATACAATGCCAAATTTTCCATAACCTGTTTTATCAAAGAATTTTGGACTAGGTCAGTATTAAGTAAGATATTTGAAGGAAACGATAAAATTTGCACAAGACATAAAAACAGGTCAGGTATAGAATATAAAAACTGCCACTTTATTTGTATTAAAGTGAACTTTTATTATAGGTGCAAAAACTAAAATTTTCATCCAGCAAAAACTTCTGCAATTCTGCATTATACAATGAAGACTGAAGGATGCTTAAAATTTAATATTCGACAAGGCTTTTGAGCACTCTTTTGGAGTACACAAATCCTTCACTAATAGCTGCATAAAAAACCATCTCTGTTAAAGGATAATCTTTCAAAAGTGACGATTTATGGCAAATTGCGTCTTATGAACGATGTTTTAAAGCATAAAATAAATAAGCAACACACTTGAGGATGAAATTAGAGATAGAAAGTTATTAGTAAAATGAGTCACACTACATTTTTCTAGATATTTTTAATTGGAAAACTGTTAATAGCTATGCCATGATATGTGGGACAATATAAGTACATACTTATATAAATAAGTATATAAATTGTTAATCAATATTATAAGTAAATGTATGTAATGTTTGGATACCCCGCAGTATTCATCCCAGAAAATACAAACCAACACTTAATTACTTTTATAGAAAATAAATAAGACAATTGACTATTGGGCTCACAACCTCTATAATTTTTATTAGAACACTTAAATACTAACTTACATACTTCTGTAGTGTCGGTAGGGGACGCCCAAGGACAACTTATATCGATCAGATTAGCGGTTTACTAAAAAACGGCGATATAAGGAGCACCCATAACCGACATGCATGTAGGCATGGATGTATAAATGTAGAAGAAGCGGGAGACATGTGCCAGGATCGCTACTCTGCCTACTCCTCTTGGTTACAGACATGAGCACATATTTATTTATTACAAACATCTTCACTTACACTTCAGATTGTAGCAATTTCCTACTTTAGGTTCAAACATATCACTACTACAGCTAGGTTCCTGTTCTATTCCAATATAATCAGCTTGTGTCCTACATATTGCTTTTTAAAGTATGTGTATTGCAATTCCGCAACATAAGGCTAGCATAAAGCCTGAACTTAGCCTTAGTCTTAGCTGCAGTGAATATAAATATATTAAGTGAATAGGTTGTTGTGTACTCCAACATGTACACATATACATATTTATAGAATAAAATAACACAGAAAGTACTATAAATACAGTAACAGGTCTTGTTAAAGGTTACACTGATATTTACAATAGTTATAAAAAAGCCCACTTACTTATAATACAAATCTTTCAAAACAATATTTTTCAAGTGTTGTATTATGCAATATGATACTGAATCAAGTTATATAAATGTGAAATTACTGTTATACCAGAGAGAGATTATTGAGGAAGTGCTGGATGTTTTGTGCTATCCATAAACATTAGCAACTGTCAAGAGTTATGGATGCATTGCCAGTATTTATTAAGGGGTAGGGGATAAATGAGAAGAGGATGAAAGGATGGGGACTCTGACACCTCAACCATTAGACCAAAGGCAGAAGTGTGAACCTATACATCACACCTGTCTTTTGTTAGGTCATGGTATGTCTTCATTTGAGCCAGCACATCCTAGTAACAACCTCTGCTGGGTCTACTGCAAATTTTCTTGAAGACTTGGTATATCTCATCAGTCATAAGTTGTAATACCTAAAGTATATTTTGGTTGTCTATTGGTAATAGTTAATAAGAATTCTATTATATGCACCAATTATATCATTTAAAACAAATATATAACAGGTGGTGTTATTAGAAAAAGAAGGATATAAGAAAATAACAGAAGTCCAATAATGCAAAATTATACAAGACAAGGTTAAAGACTTATATAAGTGTGCAAAAGAGATGCATATCAAACAATCATCTTTATTAATATTTATTTATGTAGAAAGAGATAGCAATAGCGGTCCACTTTCCACTAATTTGTTTTGTCCTTAAATTGACACAGATATACCTTAAGTCATAAACCAAATCCAGGAACCAGGAATATCTGAGATTTTAGGAAACACTCATCAAGGTTTCACTTTAGCTGTGTTTCTCAAATGTTTGATTGAAATAAACTTTTCATTATACATAGTGTATGTTAGCACTCTAGCCCATAATTTATGGATAGGCAGAGATTACATATTTATTTTGCTATAGTCCTAGCATACCTCTGTTTAATCTATAATAAACATGTATCCAATCTGGTCAATATAATTGGTTCAGATACCAACTCTGCTACTAACTCTTGCAACATTTAGATTTATTCTGCCTTCATTCATCATTTTA
The DNA here is from genome assembly GCA_029849275.1 of Papilio elwesi. Lineage (NCBI taxonomy): Eukaryota > Metazoa > Arthropoda > Insecta > Lepidoptera > Papilionidae > Papilio > Papilio elwesi. Next base: position 10,802,261 of record CM056702.1, read on the forward strand.
ATATGATCATACCACTTCTTCTCAATTTCAGTTACTGCATCAAAGGCAGATTTAATAAGATTTATCACATACAATGTCACACCTACATCTATAAATGCATTTCTATAGCATTGAATATAGTTCATGGTGCAAATATGAAAATTTAAAAGTTGACATGATTTTAATTTATTTTATGTGTAACTTATTTTGCACAGGAAGATATTTAATATAACCCTTATATTCTTTTCTATTTACATCTGTGTATATTTTTTTTTTCATGAAGTATTTTAATTCTAATTGTCAGTTAGTTCTCAAGACAGGTTTTGTCATAGACCTAGATTTGGAAGGCCTAGTTTGTATGAAATCTATAACATAAGAACTTAGCCATGGCGAAATCTGGAAAGCGGTTCGTAATGCGAAGTCGTATAGATTTATATTTATATTTGCGTCACTCGATGTTTATAGACGAATACTTGGACAGTTCTATTATAGTTTATTGATTTAGTCTTTTATTGCTTAAACTCAAGTATTTTTTTAATATATGAACATATCTCAACTAGTTATATTCTGAGCAACGAAAAATGGTACTTACTTGGTGGTAGTAGGCTTCGTATATAGAACTGTGGGTTCCTGCCACCTGCAACCCGTTAAGCCACATTTTTAATGCTACTATCACATGAAAATATTGTTTAATTTGCGTTTAAACCAGCGTTACATGGGTGTGACATTACACTACTGACATTTAATGTTCGCGCAAAAATTGATGTAACTTGGTAAAGAATTAGAAAAAATATTTAAATTTATTAAATTAACACCAAAGTTCGTTCACTTCACCAAAATTTGGCTAGATACTGGCATAATATGGTAGCAAATTTCATCGTAATACACAATTTTTAAAATAGAGAAACCAGTACATGACACTTTATAACGATTTACTACTGAAACACGATACGCGACCGGGTGAATTTACTGCGCACAATTATAGAAAATTTATCAAACTTTAATTTTACTGTTGTTTGAGATAACTAGTATTATTTGAACAATATATTTTCACTTTATTCTACCTGAGTAGGAGAAGGCAAGGCAGCCATTTTTTACATCTCCTCGTTGACCAATCAATAGAGTCCATAGACTACAGAAAACTTGACATTTCAAGAAAGCTGATTAAAAAAATCTATAGCCATATAGAGTTCTTAAAAAGAGAAAATTGGAGAAAATCTATGGATATATCGGCCGCCTTAACTTGTACATAATCTATATTATAGAATGAAAAAAGTTGTGTGTGTCAACATTATTTTTACAAATTCAATAAGCAGTAGAGATTAGAGATCATCTTAATAATTGTACTGAAATAAGAGAAAACCTTTACTGAATATAAGGTTTTAATAAGCTAAAATTAACAGTAAAATGTTTTGGTTACAGTAGATACATTGACAAAGACACTAACAAAACAGATTGACAATGATTGATGATGGTAACTCGGTCTCTAGGTCTCTGCTATTATCAAGTACCACAGGTCCCGTCTCATTCGATGAAGAAGTCTCCAAGTTTTAGTCTTCTGTTTCCGGAAGTAGTTCTGCGTCGTTATTATAATCAGTAGTGTTTTCATTATCTATTCGCAGATCTACCCCCTCTGAACCCAATGGTGCTAGATGACAATTGGACACCGGTGTTTCTCGGCCATCTGGGAATCGAATGTATGAAAAGTCAGGATTGCTGTGTATTTATTCGTACGATTAAATTTCTTCATCAGGACTTGTCCAGAATTTGTAAGCCACGATGGAACAGAAGCGCCGTTAGTAGATCTTCGTGGGTGTCTAAACATTCTTTCATGTGGAGTGCAATTTATGGCTGTACAAAATAATGATCGATTCGATTCGATGTAAGGCTTGGGATAATACTTGCTCCCAATTTTCTACTGAAAGATTCTTCGTCTTCAGCGCCAAAAGAATCGTTCTCCAAAGAGTAGAATTCAATTTTTCTACTTGACCGTTACCTTGAGAGTTATAAGCTGTAGTTCTACTAGTAGCAATAACTCGAACATGTAAAAATTCCTGTACTTTGGCAGAAAGAAATTCTGTTCCGCGATCTGAATGAACGTAAGAAGGCATGCCGAATATCATGCTTTAGAGCTTACATCTGAGCATGGAAAAGCAAACGGAAAACGTGAAAATTCGTCAATCACGGTAAGTATGAATTTATTACTATTGTTTGGTGGAACTGGTCCTTTAAAATCTATGCTAAGGCGGGTCAAAAGCAGCCGTCGCTTTAACAAGTTTTCTCTGGTAATCAAATATTTCGGAAGAATCTAGGTTTTACTTCAGAGCAGTTGCGACAAAATTTTGTCATTGTTCTGACTTCTTCAATGGAATAGGGAAGGTTTTTAGAGCGAACCCAGTGAAACATTCTCGTTACTCCTGGATGACAAAGAGCCTCATGCAGCGAGAAAAGTTTTGCAGTACGTGTTTCTACAATAGCACAAACTCGAGATAGTGCATCAGCAGCTTGTGTGGGTAAAATAATAGTACTAACCCACCTCCGGCCTTTTTTAATATAAGTAAACATCCAATATAAATAATGTGCCCGTATTTTTGTTTATCATTTTGTTGTGAGGCAATGCAAAGCTGTAAATTGATTTTAAATTAACTGGTGATGTCGGGATTTTGGAAAAACTTACCACACTCAGAACATTACGCTTATCACAGTATAAATATGTATTTACATAATATTAATACTGTGCCCTTATAGTAGCAGTAATCTTTTTCTGTATTAACAAAGAAACGGGCAACAGTGAACGGTTTTCTATTAGAGGTAATTTAAACGACACGGAGGAAAACGAAACACGAGGTGGTATGAATTATTTAATGTAAAACTGGAACATCAGCATCCGCAACAAAGTATTATTTAAATTGAAAAAAAAAATTGTATTATTTAATGAATTCATTCAGTCATTCCCTTATGTTAGAGCGTTACGTTGTCTAGTTTGTTTTGATTTATTTTATGGAATGTTAACAACATTTCACAATTGTTTTTGAACTAATTGGTTTTGTGGACTGGATTGGTTCCTGCTGTCACATTTGGCATTTAATGAACTTAAATTGAGGTTTTGTTTGAAAAAGAAAGTATTACTACAATTCAAATAGCGTCGCCAACTGCTCTTAGATTAATAAATCTTAATAAAACTGTCCTGGAAAACACGGGCAAAACACTTTTTCAAGTAATCGAAATAAATTTATTGAAAAGAAATAAAGCTTACAAATACATTTCAAGTTATATAGGCAATTTTAATTATTCCTTTGACCACTAATTGATAAAAGCGTCTTTAATTGTGATCAATTTCGCCGCCTCGTTGAAATCTGCCAACCTTAACTGCGGTTATTAATTTCATTAAGCGCTCTAAACCTCTCTTGTTAATGTTATAGAAAGGTTGCCGCTCAATTTCATTCAGCCAGTGCCTTAGTTTAACATGATGGTCTGCTAATGGAATTAAACACAACATCGAAGTTATTGTGGTTACGGCACAGATATCGGCAAGCATCATCTAAAACAAAGCCAGAAGCTAATTATTTTAGAAAATACGGACATGTTAGGTTAGATTTTGAACCTTCAGCTACCTTGTGGTGTCGATATTCTGAATTCGTAAATGAATTAATTAAGACATTAGGACAAATGTATAAAAATTATGCTATTCAGTTGAAGTGTGCAAATTATCAAATCTTATCTAGACATCTTGTTGGTAAAAATTATCATCTGTCGATTCCACTGACAGACATGTACAAACATGTTAAGCACCACGTTTAACAGTGGTAGAGCTGGAACCTAACAGAACACAGGCGTGAACTAGAAGTATTCTGCGTTTCGTCTGACGAGCTAGTAGACTTATGCTACTCCTCTTCCGCTTCCCATCGTCGCTTGATGTTGGGTTTACCACTAGCTCGTTTGCCACCTTCAATTATACATTATGTTTTTGTCACAGGAACTCCAACACCTTTATCGCCTAATAGTTAATGAAACTTCAATACCTAAGTGTTTTATAGAAAAGTGATAAAATATTAAATAGGGGAAATCGGGTTTCCGACTACCTTTTACTTAAGGCGTTACGTAGGAGTGATACTTATGGTCCAGACTGAAATCTAAATACCAAGCCTTTCCAACTTCCATAGGACTAGTCATCGATACCATACACTGGTGTTTTTTTTATATATGATAAAGTGGCAAACGAGCAAACGGATCACCTGATGTTAAGTGAGCGCTGCCCATACACATCCGCAACAAGTAAATGTGTTGCAGATGCGTTGCCTACCTTTAATGGACAAAGGAGGGCACAGACAGGAAAAAAGACATTTCCCTTTCCCTGCTAACTCCATCCTCGTCCAATCCTCTTCACTTTCCCGTCCTATCCTTATGAGGAAAGGGTGGGAAGGGGAAGAGGACTGAAATTAGGCCTCCGGCACCTCACTCGTCAGACGAAACGCAGAGTACTTCTACTTCACGCCTGTTTTCTGTGAGGTCGTGGTATTTCACCGGTCGAGCCGGCCAATTCGGCAACAGATGTTGTTGTTGCGAGCTCTACCACTGTGTTACGTAACCACTCCAGATATGACGACCTCTGTACTAGACAACTGAAAGTAGAAACTAACTATTTGGAAGTAAGTTATTGTAATTGAAGGCACTTACTCTGTCACCTGCAAGCCAAGTTTGATCTTTTAATCGATTTTCTAAGAAGTCAAGGGCTTTCAACCAATCTTCAATTCTGTCTTTGCTAACCGGAATTCCAGCGAAAAAATTTGACTGTAAACATAAATTTAATTATCTGTGTACTAGCTACTAGCCATTGGTGTATCGGCGAATAATAAGGGACAACATCTGTCACAATTGTCCCCTTCCTAGCCTTCTTTCTTTTTCTATTCCTTATCTTCTTCTTCCCTTCTCTTTCTTCTGATACCTAGGGGATGTCTCTTAGTCTCTTAACATCAGGCGTCTCCTTTGTTTGCCTCATTCTACTATAAAAAATAAACAGCAGCAGCGGTGATGATATACAGTTTCCTCTAAAAAAATCCTTACTAAGATGTCGCTGTCGATAGGGAAAAGTGTTGATGAGTTGTAGAATAATATCTCGTCGCATCTGGCCTTGCCCAAGTCGTCGCGCGGGTACAGCACGTGCTCGGTGTCCCAGCGCCGGCACAGGTACAGCGCGATCACGTGGCTGTCGATCAGGACTTCGTCGTGTGTCATTAGTGATGGCACTTTTTGTAGAGGATTGATCTGAAAATTAAAACAATCAACATATATTTATATTAATACAAGTGACCCGCCCCGGCTTCGCCCGGGTGCCACTAATTATGTTGATCCGATCGCTACCAAACACAGGAATGTGCCAATCTGGACAATCCCTGTAAATTTCATCGAAATCGGCCCACATACATACTTTTCTTTTTATATACTATATTTTTTCATAAAAAGTGAAACTCCAAGAATATGTGTTCAAAGTTTCATGATGATCGGTTGAATAGTTTTCGCATGAAAGCGTAACAAACAAACTTACATTCACATTTATAATATTAGTAGGGATAGGGATACAGCCGCCTTTTTTAATTACAGATAATAGCTCTTGATCACAGCGCCATCTGCTGGTAAGTTCAGATATGGTGGAAAAATAGCACACACTAGTTTACCTTTCGACTAATCCCTCTTATCTTGAAGGCACCAAATTGGCAAAAAATTGAAAGGAAATACTAATAATTTATGCGTGTGGTAACGTACACCAAGGAAGGGTGGAGATGCGTCTATATCTATGCGTCCGACGGTAGAAAGGAGATGGGGAAGTAAATGATGTAATTCCTATGCACCTACCCAGGTCCCTATGTACTTGTACCACCAGAAGTTACTTTATCGCATTAATTACGAAAATAATTCTAACTCCCTAATATTCCTTAGCAGGGAATAATAATATAATAATATAAATTACCACAAAGAAAACTCTGATACCGTCCGTCTGTCCGCCTCATACAAGTTCGATGACTGGGAGGTGTGTTGATTTTAAACAGCAGGTACTAACTTTTTTGTAAAACTCCGTCTTGTTTTCGCCAGTGAAGAGATTGACGTTACGAAAGTCCAGATTAATGCCGAGAATGGAAGCTGTCATCAGGGCGAACCGCACGGGCGGGGACACCTCGTCGCCGTATAAGATCAACTTGTCGCCAATTGTAAGACTTCTGTAAATATTTTTTTTGTTAAGTATACTATACTACTTCATAGATTTGTTGTGTAGGAAGTGCCTAAGGTAACCCCCCTCCACCATATATATAAATCTGACGCACTCGAGCGAATTCCCGCTACGCCCCCCCCCCCCTTCCCCCCCCCCCCTATTATACGCAAGGAAGGCACTAATACTTCTAATAACGCTGTAATAGCTTTACTATTTAAACTTTTAATATTTGTTTATATTATGTATTTCGAAATCATACTTCAAAATTATATTTAAATACTCACTTTACTTTAGGTGAATAATTGCGTAGAGATATATTTCTTGCGGCCATTATAAAATTATTAAAAACTCTCAGCTTAAACATGAACGGCGCGACGCGACCACAAAAAGAGCGCGAGCAATACAAGCTACTTGCGGGAATGGTGACGCCCGGTCGGAATATGGCGCGCAAATGCGCGGCAACCGGCACGGACGAGTTTAGGTTATTTTTATTGTTCTTCCTTACACTGCGATCGACAGAAACTGATATACCTGTTTAATATTTATTTCACTTATGATTTATTCCTTTAAATTATTAATAGGTTGCTTCAGTTTAAACGAATTGTAAACAATGTTTGTGTATTGCATGGTTCTGTATCCAGATATAATTATGTTCATTTATTTTCTTTGTTTCAGTTCTATCTAGACTTTATACAACATACAATTTGTATCATATTCATTCATAAAAAAAAGATGTGATCTATGGACACAATGTTGGAACTCTTTTCGCTATATCTATTTATTTTATTATTAGTATTAAGTGTGGTATGATTAAAAAATAAAAATAGATTGAAAAATCCAAAAGTGCATGCCTCATAACACTCATTAATCACAGAAAAGTAAATAAGCCTGGCGGCCAAAGGCCGCGTTCGCTTGATTCTCGCGTATGTCACGCGTTGCGTTCGTCATGTCAGCATTTTTACTAACTATAATTGCATAGATAAGCGTTCATAGCAATTAATCCGTTCATATTAAAGCATTTAAAAAATAAAGGATCCCATTATATTAAGTTTCTTAGGCGTAATCATTACATACACACAGACATCTGGACGTCTACGAAAAAAAATCAATAAGATTTTTTTAGTATAAAATGAAATATATGATTTTAAAAAGCATCTATTGTGACAGTGAGAGCATTTCTATGAATAGTTAAACATTTGCATTGCCGTAAAAAGACAAAAAAATTAAAATAAAAGCAATTTAAGTTTGAAATATTGCGTGACTATAACGTGGTGGGAATAATGCACTCAGGGCAACACCAGTAAAGAGCGCAACATAAACAAAGTAGAATTTCACTTGATACTTATCTTATACATATAATCTATCTATGACCTTTATAAATGCAATTACATCCAAAATAATGATTATTAGAATTTTTTGTGTGTTTGTCTATTTGGCGTTTGTCCGCGCTAATCTCAGAAATGGTTTAACTGATCTAGATGCGATTATTCATAGCACACGCACGTATTTCGGAGCCACACGGTTCTCCCTGGTAATGGTAACGTCTATATTTGATAACGCAGAATTTACGCATACATTGACGATTTTAGAAATCATGTATGGATCTTATGTAGTGTGTTTTGTTAGGTTAGTAGCTTATTATTCCCGAGGAGTGTAGGGCGTAAAAACTGTAGCCAAAACCTATATACCACCGTCATCACCACCACATCATCATCAGCGCCCCACCATTACCAACCCTACGATAAATTGTTTGACGCGGCTAAAGAGTCACTTCAGTAACTATGTTGCTGACGCTGTCCTGAAGCATGAGCAAATGTCCATCTCGCAAACCTATAAGATTCTCCCCTACCAAATATCGTCTAACGCGACTAAGAAAGTTTTCACTTTACACTAAGTGATACTTTATTTTTATTATATGTTGTTTTTTGTTGTGCTCTACTTGCCCCATTTTTAAGAAGGAATGCAAAAAGGTTCAAAATTTCTGATATATCTCAAAATCTGCAAAGAACCCTGAAATCTGATCATATTGTCTTGACAGCTATTTTGTTATTCATCGATAGGGGACTCTCCGCAAAGACGCAGCTCCTTTAAAAGTCAAATTAAGGATTTTGCAACACTGAGATACTAATTTGACTGTAAAATTTGTATATACAATACAAACCGTCTCGTTACGTATCGAAGGAGAAACCTTTGTTCGGTGTACATGAAATGTTTTAAAAAGTCATCTAGAGTATATACTGAATTTCCTATTGTTGAACGTAATAGTGATAAAATGTCAGGAGTGGTTTTAAAGTTATGACGTTTTTAAGGAATTTGTTGACATTCTGTAAAATTTTGAATCATCACGCATAGAAATATTAAAAAATAGCTTGAGTTACTTTTAGTTTCTTTACTTTTCTTGTTTAAAGACGTTTAATTAATTTATTTACGTTCAGGTATAAATAGCTGACAATTTTTTTAAAGAAATCCGGTTCCTGTCACCCAATTCTCAATTTTAATACAGACACCAACGCTTAAACTTTACATTTGAACGAGTTTAAATTAAAAGAGTTGCCAGGGGTTGTTCCATAAGAATTACCTACATCGATCAGATGATTGACGTCCTAAAGAAAGGCCATATGAGTATCCGTAACCAACGAGAATGTATGGATGTAGAAGAAGCAAAAGAGGTGAAATTCCGCCACACTCTCTTGTGCACACCAATTTTTTTGATACAGTCGTTTGTCTCGGGAAGCCAGGTTTCAAAGAAGCGGTATGATACTCGATGTTATCCGGACGCAGGTTGCCTTCTAGACTTGGTGGAGAGAGAGAGACCATCCGAGAAAGAGAGAACTCGAACCGACATTGGGCGAGTAAAACTTATAACTATAGATTGTTAAAAATAGCTTGATTAGTCTGACAGCTTTGAATACGGTGTAAATAGTGCATATAAGAAGTCAAAACCAATATTGACATAGTTTCAAAATAATGACTGCATATATCTCAGACTAAGAACTATATAGTTAAAGGCATATATCGTCAACCAATTGGTCCACTAGCCATGTCTAGTCATGCCAGTTTGAAAGCTGTCTGACTAATCAAGCTATTTTTAATTTTTAATAAATTATAAGATCAGAATTTTAATACAACACCAAAAAATCATCGAATAGAGATCTCAAGATCTTGAACACAGCAGCAGTTTAAGTTATATAATCCTTTTACTAGGCTCCACTCTGTTGATATCGCTTGTTATTAAAAAAAATTATACAATTTTTTTCAATCAAATAATTTATCGATAAAAGTTCTAATCGGATGGAAAAATCGAGTCGAATGACAACTCCGATTGCAGTTTGTTTAGCAGCACCAGGCAGTGAGAATCACTATCTGATGGAATTCACCTGTCATGTCATGATCCATCTTGTCAATTATTATGGTATTTTAAGATTTGTTGTGGTGGGGCGAATTGTCTAATTATACGGGTCGAGAGCAACTTTGCTGTAATTAATTATGCAGATTATCAGACCCATTGTCTACTAGCATTACTACGTAAAAAGTTACCGCACTTTCCCACGTACTCCGAAGAAAGTGTACTTTCTGTAAAAGATTTCCAGTTTCATTATACCCGTTGTCAATTATCGAAGTTCGTGTCAGTGATCAATGTTTATTACGTTTTTAAATCGTAATTCGCGTAACGCGATCTATTTAATTATTTAGAAAGTGTTTTGTCAGTGTTTACCCGAATGGCAGGTTTTCATGCAAACGACACGATGCCTAAAATGGGGCTCGTCACGGATTTGCGAGAACAGTGGCTGGTGCGTGCCGACGGAGCCCTTGCGCACCGCTTGCAGGACCGTGAGATCTCGTCACATCTCTGCGAGAACAGGTACCGCAATCAGCAAATACGCGAAGATTTTCCGGTAGCTTTAAGTGAACAGCGAGGAATCGAGCACGAAGTCCGTTTGAAAGAACTCGCTCGTCGCAGGCAAGCGGATATTGATGCGGAGATTGCCCGAGAAATGGCAGAAATCAATCTACGCAGACAACGGCGTCACCATAACGATATTTTGCAACAACCGAGTTCATCGCGCGCCGCTCCTGCAGCGCCGCCTCCCGAAATCGATCCTGCAGAACTAGGTCTCTCTTCCTTGGAGTTAGAAGAGATGAGAAGACGTCTAGAGCAAGAGGAAAGAGATGCGAGATTGGCTAGAGAACTGAGCCATGAAGCAAGCGATGAAGATGTGCTACTAGCTGACATGAAATGTGCTGTTGAAGCTCAGGACAGTGAGCTTGCGCGATTATTGCAGGAACGGGAATATAAAAAGTTACAGAGAGCTAAGGAGAAAGCTAAACAAAAAGCCTTATTGAAAAAACAGCAGCGACTAGTTCAACAAGAACCACTGCCAGAAATACCTCAGGCAATACTCTGTGATGCTTACAGTAACCCTCGGGATGTGATTCAAGAAAATAGACTGAGATTATGTAAATCTGTTGATTCAGACTTAAACTATGTAGAACCTTTTGAAAAAGAGGTTATACAATCTAAGGCGAGCGCTTTAATATCCAAAGAAATATCAAAACAATACTATACACAAGATGCTGGACCCACCATTAATGCTACCTCATCTCACATACATCCACCATCCCTTACTGCTGATAAGTCCATGAACGGAACAAACTCTTCCATCCAACATAGACAACTGCCTCCTCCACCTACAATGGGTAAGAAGCCAAGGTTCCCAGATCCCGTGAGCATAAGGCCTGCATCACATTATCCTACAGACAATGTTTTATCTGGTACAGATGTAGAGCACAGTCCCATACCAAAAAGCTTGAGCGAGAACAGTCACTTTTATGAAACTACATTTACAAGCCAGAATGATAGTGTTCAACAACTTGGATATGAAAGGGGTGACTCTACTAAACGTCTCTCAGTCATCTCAGATATAACCGCAGAGGGATTAGAAAAGAAGAAGAGGAAGCGAGCTAAGAAAAGTAAGGGATGTAGGATACAATGATTTTAATCTCAGATGTAGAATAACAGAGTAAATTAGCATATTTAAGAAAAAACTAAACTTGTTATTACTTTCAAGTATAACTAATTTGGTTTCCAAGCTGTCACAAATATATTCGAATTTATAAATAAACAATAATCTCAAAGTTTAAGTATTTTAAAACTATAAAGGTTTTTTACACTAATTTAAGAGCTATTTATTGTCAATTTAATGTGTAGAAGTATCTGCAGGAAAAGAACCAATGCGCCATTTAATATTTTTAAATTTATGGTTTTTATGTGCCTTAATCTAGATTTAAGCGGCTATGAAGACATTCCACATTGTGATTATATTGAAACTTAATATACTTTGAAATGTCCATATTTAAAACAATATTATAATAAGATTTTAAAATACTTCCCACAGATATACATACAGGAGAACTAAAAAGACTTTGTACTATATTTATGTACAGGTAGGCTGTTACAAAATAATTTAAATTTTTAAAACATGTAAACACTTAATTGACAAGTTTACAAACTGGCAGGCCTTGGTTTGATATCAACTAAAGCTGAATATTTTTTAGATTTGACTTGCTGCTGGTCTTCATGTATTGTATTGGTATAGAGAATATTATTATCTATGGATACTGTTCATCACGATTATAATTTTACTTGTCCAATAACTGATGAGAGAACAATAAGTTTCATTATTAATGGGTACACAAACACATGCAAAAATATATTATGTATATATATATATATATATATATATATATATATATATATATATATATATTAAAATAGTATATATTATTCTTATACACATAGCAAAAGAGAGTTAATTAATTTTAAAATATTTAACAATTTATTTTGTATCCTTCAACTTGATTGAAACATTTTACCGTGTATTTATTCAGTACATCTTATATGGCCTTAGTTCTTTAAAATCATAATTATATTATATGTAACATAAATATTTTACATTTGATATAGAATCTCATAACATATCTTTTATAATGCAATTTTTTAAAGCAGTGGTCAATGAAGGCCTTTGGATGAACAATTGCAATAACAATATGTTTTGCACAGATACATTGTAATCCACACTGACAAGAAAATTCCTGTCAATGAGCAAGAGTTTGAAGTGTAAGTTGATTGAAAAATTATTGACAATTGTTTTAGTTAACTCTAATAGCTAATTATTTCTTTAAACAATGCTTTTCTCATTCCATAATTTAATATAAGACTGATTATGAATTTACCAATTTTAAAGAATCTAAAATGTTTGACTTTCATTTTATATGTTTCTATTGTATACTAACTTTACTATTTTATCTTGATTAGTGTCAAAATTATTTGTTTTAAATTTTTGGTGCTTTTGTAAGACTAATAAGGCACAATAAAAAAAATGTTTTTAGTAAGAACATAGCTGTCATACAATCCTATCTTCTCACAATAAATGTTTAAATATGCATTGTGAACGATTCTTGGTGTGATGTGATATCTATTGCTGTAATTTGTTAGAGTGGTTCATTTAGATTATTTTCACTTTGATGAAAAGTGAATCCCAGTAGAAAAATTTTGTGACAGAAAATACACTGACATTAGATATTGGTATTTTTATAAATAATTAAAAAAAAATAGACAAGTTTCTATTGGTGCAACTCTTACAATAATATGCAGATTTAAACATCCTGTATATTTTGTTCATGAAGGGTTTATATAAAACCAATGAATGGACAATAAAAAAATGTCACCATTAGTCATGTCTGTGTGTACAATTATCTATAGATAGCCTTCCATTCAATTTAATTTGGAGTTTGTGTCGATGACTTGAATACATACAATTTGAATGTGTAATAGAATTAATATAGGCTATCAATTATCAATCAATCCATTTTGTATCAAATTAATAGCAACTAAGCCATATTTTATGCCAAACGGGTTCTGCAACATATAAAGTTGGTGGTATCAACCAGTTTTTATGTTATACCTAGCCCTGAAATTATGTAAAACTTATGATTTATTGTATCCCTAATCTTTGCCATTGTAGCTCTCTTCTTATTTTGTAATTAATAAAAGTTTGTGTTTAATTTCTAAGTATTGTATTTGTCAATTGATATTAAAGGACCGGATTACATATTAATGCATTTGGCCACAGACCAAAAATGAGGCAAGTCCGTGATGACAGAATCACTCATTCACTACGCTTTGCCATGGATGAGTATCTATTTCGGTCATCAGAACTATAATTACATGTGCGTACAGGTTAGCTTTGACCTACATTATAGATGTCACTATTCATGCGATTTTAATAATTTAAATTAGCTTTTTGACACAAGTAATTATCAATTGTCAGTATAATATATGTATATTGAGTTCAAGTAATACTTTATTTATATTGTTATACTGTATTGCATTGTAATAGTTTACTGAAAATGTGTACACATAGTAAATCAAGTATGGTTTTTATTCCAGTGGTCATCATACAGGATGTTAATTGCAACATCCAGTGTTTGTTCCAATAATTTTCATACTCATATAGTATTTGTTTGTTGTATTCCTTGAAATACTCTAGAATAATAGTTACATTTGAAATACTTTATAATAGTAATAAGTTTTGTTATCTGCACTGTATATATTTAAAAAGGGTTGAATCTGAAATCTGTAAAAGGAAACCATCATTTTTACTTGCTCATTAAAATTATTTAAGTACTTGAAATATTCGATACAAGTCTTATTGCATGGAGTCGATTTTTGCTTACTGTGTACTTTTGCTATAAGCCGTACGTGAATGAAGGACGTATTTTGTTATTTGTTCAGGTTAGCGGCTCATTTGTAAGGTTAGCGGTTTTAACTTCCGATTTACATTTTTAAATTAACTATAACTCTAGTTCTGATGTGGTATATTGTAAAAACATAGTATTTTTGAATTCTGATATACCCGAGTCTTGATTGACTAGAGGATCTACAAATATCAGCTTTAGGTAAAAATAGTCAAATATGTAATTTATACAATAATTTGTCATACTGTCCTTATCTAATTCTGCTGAATATACCTTTTTATTATGTGGCTTTAGCATAAGATTTCCTTACTACAGGTAATGTTATATCAAAAGTTTACTCAACAAATTTGTGTGGCATAAATAGGTATTATTATTGTGTTATTCAACTCTTTGAATATATTCAGTGCAGACAGAGGCAAAAGTTTTAGCTTTAATTGCAATTTACGGCCCAATTAGTGCCTTATTGAAACGGAACCAAACTCTAATCGTATAATTTTAAATATTATTCGTCCGTAAAGATTTTGTAAGCAAGGACGATACGTCCATAGATTTAGACAAACGATTTTATAATCAGAAAATATATTTAGTTTCTCTAAATGGGTAGAATTGTTTATTTATGATTATTATAATTTCAATAAAGATTTCCGACGAAATGAACCGTTTTATTTCATTAGTAAAAAACAATTCTTTGTCTATGAGTCAAGATATTAAATCTGAACGAGGGCGAGAACACTGTAAATAGACTTTGTAGTGCAAAATGATGAAACTCATGACATTCATATGAATTGATATTACGTGCCGACACAGGCCGGATCTAGCGAGTGGGGGGGGACATCGGGGCGTCAAAATCATAAATACCTTGTCATTTGCATTGTTCGCAGTTACGCAACAGAGCTCACCGTTTTAACATTATGCATCTTATGCACATTTTGCTGGCATGCATTAGTAAGTGACCTATATAATAGTTTATAACCAATTATTGAGACTATATTAAACCATTTTAAAACCACAAGGAAAGCTACATCTAAGTTTTTCATGGTCCTCCGAGCCGGATTACAGGTATAGACGCTTAGGTTTTATTTTTTATCGATACTACTTAAAATTCGCGTCTATACGAAACTATGAATAACCAGCCTTGGGATACAGCACCAACTCCTGCGCAGTGACATAGTTCGCTTTCCACATTTCTTTAAAAGAGTAGCTTAGAGTTTTTCGCCTGTGGAAGGAAGATATATGCATACTGCGTTTCGTTCGACAAGGGACGTTGCCGAAAGCCCAGATCTGTTTCGTTTCAGCACCTGTTTTCTAACGTTCTATAAAGTGATAAAATTTCAAATAATTTAAATGAAACACACATTTTCTTTCAAATTGACTATGTTATCACATTAAACAAAATAAATACAAAAATATGACACGAGATTTAATAGTGTCTTATGAACGGAGGTTTCACTCTTTAATTACATATGATAAATTGTCCGGTCGTTAGGTAATTTTAAATTTAGATTAAAAACAATAAAACACTAGATTATTTGCAAAAAATCTTATAATATATCACCAACAATCCCGGTCATAACCTTCTCGCGATCCGCACAATGGCGTGAGTGCGTTGTTGAGATTTTCATTTAATTATACATGTTTTAACCTCCAAAATAAACACTTTCTGATGATAAATTTTCTACATAGGTTTCTTTATAGGTTTTAAAATATTAATGATTTGTACCAGTAGTCGTTCAAGACAAGGTCAATTGATATTGTGAAATTTAGTATAGTATCATATTCTTTGTGTAACATCAGTGTGCAAAGTTAAAATCATCTAACTCCTCAATTTACAATTTTAATATCATTTAATGTTATTTACCCTGTCAAAGGCTAAATAAGCATTAAATGAATGGATCGTTAAGCGACATTGGCAGCCTGTTTCTTTGCTTTCACTAACTCAACTAACTCCTTGTATCTTTTCATGCAGTCTTTTTTGGTGCGATTCGGGATACAGTCTGCAATCTTCTCCCATCTCTCCGGCGTGCTCACAGGGAATGTCTTGATAGCTTGCTCCAACAACTCTTGTTCGGTTTTTGTCCAAGCTTTCTCTTCCTTCACTGTGTCCTTGCCAACATCACCATTAATTTTGGGCTTCACTAATCCATTCACTATTTTTGTATCATTTTTAGATATGCCGCTGTCATCGATACTATTTACTGGTTTCTTCTTGTCTTTCTCAAACTGATCAAAGGCTTCTTCATTGGCCGCTTTCTTCAGACTACTTTTTGAGAAGTCTGAGCTTTGCAGATCCTTAGCTTTGTTGAGTACTTCCTTGGCATTGAAGCGTCTCTCATCAACAAATGTCCCATGCTGATTGAGAAAATTAGCGACGACGTCCCACCTTTGATTGGTGCCGGCCGGGAACAGGTTCACGGCCTTAATGAGCAGTTGAGTTAATTCTGGCGTCCAATCAATTGGGGCTTTCAAAATAGCATTCTTTTTTGCTTTCTGGTCTTCCACCTTTTTTGTTTCGAACATTGCCTTTCGTTCTGCTTCCAATTTATCTTCCGTTTCTTTGATAGTTCTAATAAAAGCCTCACGTCCATTTGATTCTAAGTCTTTTATAAAATCTTGTAATTCTACAACTTTCATCATTTCACAGATTTTTTCGACGGCTGCCAAGTGAGCGACAGTTTCGTCGTCATTTTGAGCGTAATAATTATTGGCTTTACATAGATCTCGAATAGATTTGCGCTCTTTACGTAGATTCTTTTTCTGTTGTTCCCTTTCAGCTCTAGCGGCATCGAGGCGCGCCTTTTCGGCTTCCTCGGCCTTTTGTTTTGCTAGAAGAGCTTCTTTTAATACGCGTTCTTCTTCAGCTTTCTTGGCTTGAACAGCATCCTGAAATGAGAGTACATGTACATTAAAGTTTTCTATCATGTAAAACCAAGGATCAAGTAAGAAAATAAATTTTGAATTGGAAATCAAAATATTAAAAGAATCACAATAACTTTCTCAATTTTCTAAGAGTTTTACAATAAAATATCATTGTTTATTGTTGAGGTTATGAGATGAACCAAAGAAGCATAATATATATATATATATATATATAGTTATAATATAAACCGTCCCACTGGCCCATCCATTCAAAAGTCAAATCCTAGTAATGGGCAGCTGTATTCCCTATTGTATATGTTACACTTCCTGCAACAACATGAATCTTCCAAACACATTCAAACAAGCGTCTTAGATATATGATATATTACAAATAATGCTAATACTTTTTATTTAAAATTAAGAATATTGAAGCATATTGCAATGTGCAAATATTGGTATGCGAACATGCAACCTAAGCTTAATAGTTGATCAATATTTATTGCAGCTGGTTAAATGAATATTTTCATGATTATTCTGTAAGCCTTCTGCACCATAACTTTTGAAAATTTAACATGGTGTTAAATAGCAAAACAATAAGCAATAGAAATATAAACACCTCAAAATAAAAATTGTAGATTGGCACCACTCCAATAGTATAGCAATCGGCCAGGAGCCCTCTTATTACCACTATGCCACATAGTTACATAAGGTCGCAGGAAAGAGAAAGAGGATATAGTCTGTATTATAAACCAATTCCAAACAAGCTATTCTTAATAAAAGAAGGGGGTAAACAAGCAATTTTTTTCAAAAAAAAGTGACCTCTACCCACAATCACAACTTCTCTTTTTGGATATACCACTGGAAACAGATCAATGAGCTTGAAACACTGCCATTGGCGGCATACTGTGTGTGCCATCCCATTTGGGTACACCTCAAATTCGTGTGACAGTGAAATAGCATTTATTAATATAAATGTGCTGTCTCTTTGGAAAATCACTGCATGGAGTCGTAGAAAAAGAGCCCTCTACCTGCATTAAGCTATATTATTGAGAATAATTAGTCAAATAATTAAGAAAGTTAACTGTGAATGTAAAATCTGTCTCTCAGCCATAACTTATTTTGACAGATTTAAATTACACTTTTTAGCTTTGGACATGTAAATAAGGTGAATTATAAAAGAGCAAGAGCAGTGTGGGTTTGATCCGTTAGGCAAATACATATTTGGCTAAGGGCCATTAAAATTATGTAGCAGTTACCATTGCTATCAAACTGTTATATCTGCATACACCTTTATGGGATGTGTGGATTTGTTTTATATATGCAATAATTACCTGTCTGGCACGCTTTGCAGCCAATTTCTTGTCCTTGTCTTCCTGCTTAAAACGTTGTATTCTTGGATCATTTGCATATGCCAAGTCAACGAGATTTCGTATCCTTGCCATTTCCTCCTTCTTTAATTTTGCCCTTGCTGCTTTATTTTGTTTTTCTATCCACCGCCTCTCTTCCCTGTCCGCTCCTCTCTCTTTCTCCTCCTCATCTAGGTATGAGAACTCACGCCACGAATCAAATTCGTACCAAAAAGCGTAAAATCTCTCAACATACTCTCGGGAACTATTCTCGTCACCCAACAAAGGCACATTTCTCTTTTCAGACCAGCGTGCATTCATTTCAAAATACTTAGCGAAAGCTTTAAAGAAACCTTCCTTTTTAATTTCGACTGATATCGGGACTGAATCATCGAACTGAGGATCTATTGAGTCATATGATTTCCGTTTGTTGGGGGTCCCAAGGGTCTCATAGGCTTTTGTAATACACGTGAAGTAGTCATCGTCACTGCGTATCTCTTCACCTTGTGCCTTTCGCTTATCTGGATGGTGTTTAAGTACTTTCTGGCGATACGCTCGCTTTATGTCATCGTCAGTGGCTTTATACCTCAAGTCTCGCATGCCCAACACAGCATAGTGATCTTGTTTCTTCCATTCTTTAGGGTCTAAACTTCTCAAGTATTCCACATCGTCTTCAAAGATTACTTCTTGGCTATTCTCCTTCGATGTGGAAGTTAACAGCTGGGTGTCTGCCCCGTGACATTTGATGTTATAATATTTTAGAAATGCAGAACCCGCACATTCTACTTTTCTTTTTATGAAAGGCCATGGTATTGCTACCACGCTACTGTAGCTATGAGCGTCCCCGTCGGTCATTCTCCGTTTTGTAGGTTGGTGAAATGCCGCGACGATGCGAACATAACCTCAAAACCTTTAATTTAGTGCGGGCCAAGACCTTTCTCTAATCGCTTCCACTAATAAACATAACAAATACAATTGCTACAAATATTTAGTTTTGTTGCTATCTACATCACATTTTAATTGAACTACAAAGAAGATGACAAAACGTCAGAAAAATGCTAAATTCATGTGTCTAGAATCTAGAATGGTGAATGAACTGCAATCAATTGATTGAATTGAACGAATATTTAAAATTGAATGAATTATGAATTTTTAAACCAAAGAGTGTTTTAAACAAAGACAAAGCATATGTGACATAGACATTTAGATTTTCCAGATTCAATACTTTAATGAAATCGATTTGAAAAGACAGTTCGATGCTTTCTATTGCGTTCTATCGACTAAAAAGAATAGATATTGGTGTTTTAAAAGAACTACAAGTTTAACTCTTATTTATTCAAGGTATTGTAATACAACCAATTTCATAAGATGACATAATACAATTATTCCAACATTAATCGATTATATTTAAAATAAAGTACATAAAAAGGTAGTACTTTTCGCGTCCATTTTATTTTGTTTAACAAAATCCTATCATCTCACTATTTTGTCTTCGTATCTATAATGCGTATTATTTATAATCCCAATCTTTGGTCTACCAAAACAAGTACACTATTCGCAAGAGTTCCGAAAAATATCACTTAATTTTATGTTTCGGTGAAACCCGGTGTGTTAAGGATTTTGGAGAAAAAATAAATAAAAATCAGTTTTCAAGGATTTATTTTAACTCTCAAAGTCGCATGTATTAGTTAGTATTTGTACTTATTAAAATAAAATAATTAATTAATAATAATAATATCCTAGGACATATTCACACACGGCCATCTGATCCCAAACTAAGCAGAGCTTGTGCTATGGAAACCAGATAACTGATAAACTACATATTCTACTTTTGTTTTGTAAATATATACTTAAATAAATAATTACACCCAGACGCAGAACAAACAGACATGTTCATGCCTCACAAATGTGTGTCCTGGGTGGGAATCGAACCCACGACCTGCGGCGTGAAATGCAAGTATCTTACAAATCACGCCAACCGGCCCGTACGAATATTTTTGGAATTGGAATAAGCGCTTAGTTACTTTCCTAAACACAAATATGCGTATTGTACAGTTTTTTTATTACTAAGTTTCAACTCGCTTCTTTTTCACAAAGAGTGCTTTGCTGAGTGCCGCCACCGGAGCCTCGATGCACAGCCAGACCACTCCAGATGCTAGGAATGTCATGAACACTGTCGCAGTCAGCGCCACAAACTGCAAATTTAAATACAGAATATTATTATATTCTTACATAATATATACAGAATATAATTTAAGAAAGCAATAATTAATAAAAAAAAACAATACCCAACTGACTGTATAATACACTCCGGGAAACAATACGAATGATACCTCACTCATTGAAATCGGTCAAGCCGCTTAGGCTACTTGAGGCCACAATGGAACGGATATATTCGTACACACATACATACCCGCGAAACATACACTCCTGCCTGTCAGTCGGGCTTAAAGTTTAAGCTCAGTACATAAACACCAGGCTATTCAGCACTCATCGTCTGCGTCGTCGTTCCTCCTTCAGATATGTTCTCCAAGGTATGAAAGTTGGATATAAAAAAATGGATGTTGAGGGTGAAGTGATATCTTACCACATTATATTCGGATATGTAGACGGTCTGCACTTGTGAGCCAAATAATCCTCTCTGGAACGTAGTGTGCAATAAATAGACTCCATAGGTGAGACGGCCGGCCCATGTGAATCCGCGCCATTCCACTATGCAGCGGTAAACAGCTGAAGACAATCAACAAGTAAGCATACGTATATATTAATTTTCGCATAGAAGACAAATTATTCTTAAACACCATACTTTATGGTTATAGTAGTTATAGACGCGTTCCCGGACATATTGTTGGAAATATGTTGGAAGTCGGTAAGAGACAAAATAGGAATGAATGTGAGGGCCTTTGACAACTTACTCATTAAACAAAATGCAGAACTTCACAGTGGTTTTTTGTGAATCGGTTATCTTATTTCTTTGTACTTTTTTGTGAGGCTCGTTTATGCAGAAGCTAGTGCCCACGGCCGCTTTAATACTGTAAGGTATACTCTAGTGTCAAATGTTATTAAATACCTACATTCTATCTTAAAGATGCAACTCAAAATGAAGGTGACGACCATCAGTTGGAAGAGCGGCTTGTAAAGAGTCGCATACATGATTTTGAAGACGGCGGGTACCGTGATTACGTCCAAGTAGAACACAGACCCTGACAGGATGAGCAGAATCGCAAGGGGGAACAATACCCACACCACCCATCGGTACTTCTGAAATGGGCAAAAAATAACCGTATTTTTGAAGTGAAAACTTATTTAGTCGCGTTGGACGATTCATTTATTTTTCTTGTATTCACTTTCGTATTTTATTGTCAAGCTACAAGGGTTTATTTTTACCAATTATTTATTTATTTTTGAACTATTGTCGCGGCTTCGCACTTGTTTTGAGTTTTCATTTCTATCGGCAGTCCTTATGACTGCCTGCGTTTTTTTATAGTTAGTAGATAATAAGCCCATGAACATAAAGAATACCAGTGGAACTACTGATGCGTTACAGGCCTGTCACTCACGCTGTCACTGTGTTCTTTCAGGTAATCCATTTTATAGCCTATATGACTAACTTGATTGTCATGCTTTTTTACCACTTCAATCTAACTGATCGGAAAGCTACATGCCTTATATTTATCCATGGCCTTAGCGTCCACCTGCCAGCGGTAGGCGAGGAAGCCCCCGGCGAGCCCCAGCACGTACGTGGACAGGTTGGTGTGGCCCAGGATGTACATATAGTGGAACGTTCGGTCTCTTGTGTACAAACTACGAATCGTCCTGTGGAATATCACATGGTTATGCCAGTAACATAATGTAATGTGTTCACTGTTTTACTAAACTGTTTAAAGACTTCAGAGGTTTAATTCTGATATTTAGTAGTATTATAATGATGTTGCCAGCTACAATATTCTTCAAATCAATTGCTTCCATATGACGCAATTGATTTGAAGAATATGTCAAACAATGAAATTAACTACAGCTCAATATCGTCCCGGCTTACATCGAAACTTATTAGGTCAAACGAGCTTACGTCTAAAATTTTATTGAACGATTGTGTAATACTCTGATGAATCCATCCAATCATCTAGTGCCCCTAAAAAGTCCAATACGTATGTCTCTCTAAGCGCAGGCTGATTCGCAGATCACCGCGCTTGGTAACCGATATACAGAAGGACGTAGGGGTCCATCCTTTGAAATCTTTTATGTATACAATACATTAAAAATATTGTTAATTAAGCAACTATAGTTCATTATAGTCATAACAATTTTATATAACCACACATTAATTCATTAAGCTTTATTTATTTGTTAAGTTAATTGTTTTAAACTGCTTTCTTAAATTTCTATGATTGGGAAGCATAAAAATCTACTAACGTACTAACTTACTCTGGACTTTGGAAAATGACAGGATCTAGTTCCATGAAGTACGTGGTTGTGGCCATGATGACCAGAGAGAGTAGGAACAGCGACACCAGAACCACCTGCTTCGTGCGCTTCCGCCGGCATAGCAGGCATACCAACAGGCCCAGACTGAACAGCTGCATATCCGCAGCCAAGTACCTGGTGAAACGATTCTTGAGTCAAGTGTAAACAGTTAATAAAGAATAAAGGATTTCTCTCAATTCTGCTAACACAATCGTATCATTATATTTTTTTTTATAGAAGAACCACCTGATATTATGTGAGCACCTTCTGTGAAGTCGTGGTATTTAACCGATGGAGCTGGCCCATAAGTGCAACAGATGTTGTTATTGCGGGCTCTACCACTGCTAATCTCGAAATGGTTTCACAATAGTTGATGAAGTAAGATCATTGGCAGAATACAGTCTACTGCCGTGAGTCAAATCGGACGGTCAGTCATTCAATAGTAAAAAAAATCACTGATCGGATATCAATTCTTATCATAACTGAACATTGCTGTCACTGGGCGACAAGAAGAAAGACACAGCCACAAGCGGGTTATTGTATGTACATGTAGGGATTATAGTAGAATAAATTACTTACGTACCAAGTCTCCAACATACAGGTATTGTCTGCGGACATATAGTTCTGTAGGTAGAGCATGTGCGCCCACCAGTACCGCCGGCAGTCGTCCGCCTGCCTGGCGATCACCATGTCCCACATGGGGCCGCTGCCCATGTGCCTCAGCACCGTCGCACTCGTCGCCAGTATGAGCGCGTATGTTGGCGTCAGCCTGCACAGTGCAGTATTATTGCATTACATTCATTGTGTATTACTAGGATTGTGAAACTACAATTTGGCATTTGCAACATTTTGTGCAAAGAATTATTATTTTATTAACTAATTTGCCTTTGTTAACTTACTGAATACATTCGGGTGAATTCGCCAAGGATATTTGGAAATATGGAGATTAAAATGTGGAAATTTTATGAAATGGTCAGCAGAAATACCAGTCGCATCCTTAAACTCGACCGATCTCAATGTGATGTTATGCTATGTGAGAAAAGGCTATGAGGGATAATATTGTAATAACTATTTATGTACATGTATCAAACCTGATCAATCTTAAGAGTATTCCTTTAGGAAAGTCCCACAGGGACACCTTGTGTTTCTCGGCGCTGATCTCGAAGTTGTACGCGAGCAGAAAGCTGGACATAACGAAGAACGTGTGCGTCACCAGGTTGCCATTGAACAGTATCTGTTTGCTCGGGTCGTCGAAACTCTACAATTTTATATAATGCATCATTGTCAAGCTACAAGTTCGCTGCTACACGCACTCCTCCCACGTGAATCGACACAAATAGCGGTCCCAATTTAAATATTTTAGCTAATTCAAATGCGATGATTGATTTTAAAAAATTGATTACCATATTCGGTCTATATATGGTGATTTTAAGTTACTAACCTAACCAAGTTTATTTTTATTCTTTCTTCAGGTTAATTAAACTTTTAAACAGTAAAATAGCAGTTGGAGCAGCTGTGCGAAATGGACCAGGGAAATAGCCCGACAACACAAGATACCGGGTGCTTATTCTTTTGGATGCTGCCATATGATACTGTAAGTCCTAAAGTTATCTTGTGTTTTTAGCTATTGAAATCTTTCTATAAAAATGCTGGCAACGCATCCTTAACTCTCCCGATCATCATGTGAGTCGTTATTTTTGCCTCCCCCATAAAAAACGTCACAAGTCCGTTCGTGAGTTGCTTTAGGTGTGGACTGGACAGCTTTAGTTAATGCAACGTACAAACGATACACTACCTTTTCTATGTATTCAGGATTTTCTAAATAACTGTATCCCATCATGAGAGCGACGTGTGAAAATATAACGCATACCATGGTCATGGCCCTGAAATTCAAAATGTAATAAAAATTGGATATACATACCCAGTTTATCTTAAATTCTATTCCATATCTTCTATTATATTAAATAAATAAAATAAAATAAGTTTTTATTCTTACGAAAGTAGGTTATAAAAGATTAGAAGTTATATTCTAAAATTCCTTATTATTCAAAAACTTTATAATTAATTAAATGTTTTCTTCTAATCTAATGGAGCCGTGATGGCTCAGCGGCTTAGGTCCCGACTTATGTACTATAGGTCGCGGGTTCGAACCCAGGCAGGCTTTAGTTTGTGTAACTTATTTCATCACCACTGCTCCAAAAAACGGTGAAGGAAAACATCGTGAGGAAACCGGCATGTTCTTAGAACCATCAAATTCGAAGACATGTGACATCCACCAACCCGCACTGGGCCTGCGTGGTGGATTACGGCTCATTCCCTCTCGGAGAGGAGGCCTGTGTCCCTGCAGTGGGAAACATTCTAGAAAAGGCCGATTTATTATATTTATAGTATTATTTCTTCTAATAAATACATGTTCAATAAATAATTGGTAACTGTGTTTTTATCATATGGAATTTATACCGGCTTGATTCATATTTTTGATATCACATCATTTTATCAATGTTAACATTATTTAATTACATATCCGTTTCACATATAAATGTGATTTATGTAAAAAAATATTTTTTTCGAATGACGTTTGTTTGTTTACAACAATCATATCTTGCAATGAAACAAGGTATAGTCTTGCTAACGGTATTGAGTGCTCAATGTCACAAAATTTAGTCACCAAAATGGTGGCTACCCACATTAGCAATTTGCGGGTTGTAAGATTAATTAAATTTGATTAAAATACAAAATACCCTACAACAGCAACATAGCATGTTACTCTTGACTGTGAGTGATAAAAAAAACGTATGATCGCACCTTAATCCCTGAAATGATTTCAACCTCTCCAGTCTGGGGTCTGGGCCGACACCGCTAGGCGCTACCAACTTTGACCAGTTCCGCCTCAGAGAAAACGACAGGACATATGGATTGCCTGTAATAATGAGTTGAGTTGAGCTTTAGCCCTAGGGCTTTAAGTTAAATTGACTAGAATTAGAAGCTCGACCTTCAGTCCAATACAGAACTTATCAAGGTTTAATTATCACAAAAGTTCCAACCTGTGAACAGATTTTTTTTTTGGAAAACGAAATATGTAGACACCATCACTCATCTAACTTAGAATTCGCAAGGTTTTTAGTTTACCAATTTCAGTTAAATTAGTAAAAAAACAATGTCACTTTACCCGATTTACTACTTGGATGGCAGAACAGGACATCATAAAGGCTTCCTATGACGTTCACCGCAAATAGAATCATATAGACCACTATCACAGCTAAGTCGCTCGAATCCAAGCCGCCGCGGTCATCAGCACTCTTACAATAATTCAATTTATTTATTCTCGCTTGTAGATTATAGTCCCTCCATATGGTTTCGTTCAGGCATGCCTCAAGGGACATGTTTAAGTCCCACGAGGTATTGTTTGCATTATCACATCGTTTTGTCACACACACACCTCTGTGTATCTGTGTGTGATTGAAATGCTTCTTTGTGTCAGCAGAATATTCCTGAAACAAAAGTGTTATTATATATCCTACTAATATTATAAATGTGAATGTAAGTTTGTTTGTTACACTTTCACGCGAAAACTACTCAACGGATCATCACGAAACTTTGTACACATATTCTTGGAGGTATTAGAAGTATATGTTACTTACAGGATACTTTTTATGAAAAAAAAATATAAAACGCAATGTAACGCAAAAGTATGTATGTTCCCTATAGACCTATAGACTCTCAAAAGGCTACACGGATTTCGATGAAATTTACAGGGATTGTCCAGATTGGCACATTCCTGCTTTTGGTAGCGATCGGATCATCATAATTAGTAGTACCCGGACGAAGTCGTGGCGGGTCACTAAAGCGAGCGTTCTTGTATATTTCGGTTATCTCGGAAACGGCTCAAATGATTTCGAAATTCGAAAAGAAAATTAGTACATAGATAAGGTTTTCTTAAATGTATAAAATTTATGTACGCCATCTCTTGATTTGCATTGTCTATTGTTGGATTGTTGTCAAGGATGATAACGTACCATATATACGTACGAAGCGACACCTAATACAAAGATTTCGGTTCAATTCGGTTCAAGATCTGAGACTAACTTACCCCTTGTGGCATTCGTAAATGGAAAGAAAAATAAATAGTGAACTCGTTCTGGTGTTCTATTGGTGCTTAATTCTAATGATTCAATTAGTGTTTAATAACGTTAACAAATAGTAATTAAATAAAACATAAAATATCTTAATTATATTTAAATAAATATCAACTCTTAACTTCTCTTTCTGCCGTTTTTACTATGTCTGAAACTACCCCTATCCTTATACCGTTTTCAAAAAGTATTTAGCAGTCACCAATGTAACTGATTTCGGGTGCTAAGTTTACAATCATAATTCATCTACGGCGATTTTGTTAAACTGCCTATAACCTTTGCTGGAGGGTGGCTTGATGATTAAAACACCGTACTGCCTAGCACAGTGTCGCTAATGTCGCTGATGGAATGTCATGGAATGTATTTAATAATAATAAATCAGCCTTTTTTACAATGGTCCACACTGCAGGGACACAGGCCTCCTCTCCTGCTTCTCCCTCTTTTGCTCTCCGTTCGTGGGAGCGTGCTTGAAGATGAGTGTAGCTACATAGATATATTTACAGGTTATTTCTTTGAATCTGACAGAAGGTTAGGCAGAGTCCAACACCAAAGCTAACTTTTAATATAATTTAATATCGCTCGCTAATTGTTGGTCGTTAATGTCAGTTGTATGACTGTGTGCAATTATCCTCCATAAACACGTACAATTTGCTGGCATTTATTATAATTACGCGTCGTCCTTATGTATATAAATTAGGTTATAAATCGAGAATCATTGTCTCAAAACCGAGTTGATCGTTTATTTATTATTATTATTTATATATATATATATATATATATATAAACCAAGAAAAAGTTTATACAAGCTGTTGCAAAAATATTAGTGGATAATCTGCCTCAAAAAATATGTTTATTGGTATAAATGCGTAGTTCCTAATTCGTCATCAAAACATTCATCATCTTTGAAGCCCTCTAGCGCCCAAATTAATCAACTTTGGATGTAGATAAGCTATGTGAAATCATCATAATTTCGGCCAAGGAACCCGTGGTCATGCGTTGTTCACGTCATTTCTGGACACCATGTATAAATATATCATTAATAATAAAACTAGCTAACTAAGTTGTTAAATGTAAATAGCGTAAATAGACCATTTTACCTAGTTAAAATTACATTTAATAGTGTACTGCCTAGAGTATATAATTACAATTTCCCGCCAACATAATTTCTGTTTGATTTTATACCTTTTTATAATCTATGACACTTGTGAATAAGTAGCATAGTACCTTTGAATGAACGGAATATTTAAGAAATATATTTTTTTGACACATGCACTGGAATTCGCTCGAATGTACATAGATCTGAGAAGATGTCTTCCGTGTATTCAATAAATAGCTATAGCGCCTCGTAAATGTATCTACAACAAACTTATGTATGTAAATATTTGTTGTGAAATATACTGATAAAGAAAATACCAATTCCATAAGGAAATCAGACGGAGACAATATGCTCATAACATAATAAAATAAAAATACTCAACTAGTTTTTTTTTTCATTTAATGTATTCAGTTATTTCTGTGCACTTTTCTCAGAAGCGAGAAACAAATCGGAATAATTTAAAAATGTTAATTGTGACGAAGAATTGAAGACGGAAGACGTGACACCTCAAAAAAGTATTGTGAGAAATGATAATATAATTAATATCCCATTAAAAAAAACGTATGCTTAAGCACGGTGTGCAATTAAAAAATTATTAATTTTGAAGGAACACAATGTACTGATAATATTTATACATGGTGTCCGGAAATGGCGTGAACAACGCATTCCTTGGCCGAAATTATGACGATTTAACACACCAATAGTTTACAATAAATTTCATGAATTAGGAACTACGCATTTATACCAATAAACATATTTTTTGAGGCAGATTATCCACTAATATTTTTGTAACCGCTTGTATAATCCTTTTCTTGGTTTTATTAAGATTTATTTCATTTCATACCCACGAGCATGCATGTAGAAGAAGCAAGAGAGGTGTGCCATATTCTTATATGACAAATGAAATATGTAACCAATGTCCTGTGGGTTACAGGAGTGGATGCGTATTTCTTTATTATGTGTTATATACTTACATGAATGAGACGCATCAGATCAGAATTCCCGTCGGAGAATAGATCGAGGTCGACGAGGCAGTAGGTGCCTCCAGCGTCAGAGTCAGACATGCACGCCCGGTAGTCGTCCAACCCGAACACCGGCGGCATACGATTGTATTCGCTGGCTGAATACAAGGAATTTAGTTATAAGAATCAGATAGTCACTTATTTAAAATTTTCTATCTAAAACGAATAAAAAACAAGAAGGAGAAAGGGGCGAACGAGCAACGGGTCACCTAAACCTAAGTTGATCACTTAGTCCATAAACTTCCACAATATCAGAAAACCTGTAGATACGCTACCAGGATCTCATAAAAGACAGGCGTATTCTAAGATCCGTCTGATGAGTGAGGTGCTGGACGCCCAAACCCAGTCCACTTTCCCGTTCCAGCCTTCTCTAATAAAAAAGGATTTGACGGGAGAAGGAAATAATAAGTAAAGGATAACCTTTTTCCTGTCTACCCCAACCTCTGTTCATTAAAGGTAGGTAACACATTACCAGCGGATGTTTATGGATACCGCTTACTTAACATTAGGTGAACCGCTTGCTCGTTTACCACCTTCTTACATAAAAGTCAAAAACAAAAAAAAATGAAAGTCTTGTGTATCCGTAACGCTAAAACGTTAATATATTTTTTATCTTATCTTGAAAAAAAGGTCTCATTTTATAGTTCTTAACAATGTTTGAGAAAAAAACGGTTTTTTTTTCAAAATAAGGGCTCCCTTCCTACTAAATAAGGCAAACGCCTTATTTAGTAGGAAACGGAAAGGCGTCAAAATTAGACCAGATTTCGAGTGCAAATTCGACAAAAATACGTTACTACATAAAAACAAAGAAAAACCTTGAGCAAAACTAGTATTTTTATTAGTTATTTTTCGCATATTGTGTTGTGTGGGCAATTTAAGAAGTACATTTAAGATTAAAACGTCGATAAGGCTAATCTGAAACGTAAAATAATAAGGTTTTTTTTTAAGTAACTAGTTCAAAAAGTAGCTGAGTAAAAAAACGGGATAAAAAATAACTGAACCGCTAAATTTTAAAGTACTTCAACAAGTGTCAATGTCAAATGTCAGGTTTAGTCCGTCACAGACTCACAGTGCCTACCGACAATTTGACATTTATTACTGGTGTAGAAATATATTTTTGCTTCTGGAATTTATACTGTCCTCTGTTATTTAATCAGGATCAAAATTATAAGTACAGTGAAACGAACAAGTGAGTTTCCAAGCTATGGGGCCAAAACTGTTGAATTGTAAAAAACAAATTACGTTGAACTCTTTTGTAACTCGCCGTTGACGATTTTAAGGGTCAAGTTTATGTGGACGTACAACGGAATGTTTGACTCGATTTGACGTATAATGAACTCCCTTGTACCATTATTGTGAATTGCAGTGTGAAGACAATCTGACATTTCGATATCCATTGGATTTGTTCCGACTGTGGATCATTAAGCCCCTCGGGTATCGTTTGCTATCTTTTCGTATTAATATCTTTATTGTTTGCTTTAGTACAGATGAATAATTGCATATTATGAATAACAAAGCCAATTAAATAGATAAAAGTTGTAAATCAAAATAATGGCCAGCTATCACCCGGACAAAGAATTATTTATTATAATTCAAAGACCAGTCACCAAAGATTATAGTCGGCTAGCTCTCTTCATGCATCTCTCTCTCTCTCTCTCTCTTCATTATCTATCTCTTCGCTATCATTTAAAAATAAACTTAAAAATGTCATCATAAAATTTTAACGAAAATGATTGGTGTAAAATGTTAGCTACTACCGGTGTAAAATAAGTACACTGTTAATGCGTTTTAGGTTTCTCTCGAGTGAATTTTGTTAATTCTTTAAGATAATAGCTCTTTGCACACTTCGGATAGAATCACGAAACGAGCTGATAATCTTTGTGAAGTATTTGATAAAATAACATTGGCTTGTGGAACGAAAAGGTTCAAATAATTTGCATTTGTTTGTCATGGCCTATTTTTATTTGTTGACTAGCTGTGCCCCGCGGCGTCAAGCGCGCTGCAATTTTACTTAAACAAAATTATAAACTACTGTAACCTCATCATTATCTCCCTGCCCTTTTTCCGCGGTTGTGGGGTCGACATAGTATGGACATAGCACAGTTTAACAACCATATATAATTGTAGACCCGCCTGCCTAACGCCATCCTCCTCGAGAATAATAAGCTACTAACCTAACCTAACAAAACATATTACAAAATAATACATACATCATTCCTAAAATCGTCTAAATACGTGTAAATACTGCGTTACCATAACCAGGGAGAACATACAGACAAAAATTCTAATAATCATTGCTTTGGGTTTTATTGCGTTTATAAAGGCCCCCAATAATAGATTTTTTCAAATATGTTTCATGTACAGACAGCGCTGTTACATTTTTATTATGTGTATAAATTAAAACGTGCAATATAAATTAAAGGCTTCGCTCCATTAAAGATGGTCCATCCAATCTTTTCTGTTGCGTTGTACTCAAAAATAAATTAAAACCCATCGCAGCATCTAACTTGTCTTTTTAATCGACTTCAAAAAGGAGAAGGTTATCAATTCGACGCGTATGTTTTTTTATATATTATACCTCATAACTCCGCTCCTGGTGAACCGATTTTGATAATTCTTTTTTTGTTCGAGAGCTAGTGCTGCCCGATTAGTACCATTTTTTTTAGTCAAAATCCGACCGGCAGGTTTTGAGTTATTCTTAATAATGCGTAATATGAAAAAGTTGATATTTACTTTCTTGGCTTACGCAGGCTAAACTATAGAACTTACATTAAAATGATGGACGAAATAATTGTAGCTCTTTAAATAAGGTAGGTATGTAACTACCACTGGGGCACTGTCGACGCAAGTTCCCGGTGTTCCTGTGTTTGGTAGCGAACGGATCAACATAATCAGAGGTACCCGGGCGAAGCCAGGGTGGGACACTAGTATAGTATAAAGTTCATTTGTAAAATAGTTTTCTTAAGGTATACTAGTATATTGGTATTTCCTTAGCTGACGACGACTCCAAAAATAAATATGATTACGAATTGATTCTTATGTTTACTTGCGTGAAATTATTTTATACTTTTAGTGCGTTATTTGTTATTGAATATAGTTTTTTTGAAGTCGGTTTTGTTTTCTATCCATAGGGACAAAGAGAGAGAAAGAGAATTATTAAATTTTAAATACGACAACAGATCGTCACGTTATTTAGAATTGGATTGTAGATTTCCATACGCTACATGCGAAAGTCAAATGTAGTTATTTTAAGAAAAATAACACAAATATTTTTGGAAAGACTGAGTATTAGTAGTAGTAATATTGTATAATTTTATTGAATTAATTAAATTAATTTACATTAAAGTAACAATTTATTTAAAAACGAATCAGACTGTCTTCACTTGGTTGGGAGAGGTTAAGTTAGATTTTTTTGTTTTTTTCTTAATTAAGATATTATATAATTAACATAAATAAATAATAATAATAAACTATAAAGATTTTATTTAAGATAATAAATTATATACTTACAATTTAATCTAAGGATAACGCCATAGCATCCTTGCAATGCAAACAACAAAAACGCAGAAAACTTCACAAACATTGTTATTAAAATATTGCGTTTTCTTTTTAAATTAAAACTTTTATTAGCGACCTGGCAACTGTCAACCGTGCACCGAGCACTAGTACCTATGACTCCGCGCCCGTCTTGTCTTGCCTTATCCTTGTTGACTATTGCCGACCGTTAAACAACTGCTAAATGTTATAAAATACATTTTATTGTAGCTGTAAAAAGTCAGCGGCCGATCGTGCAAGTGACGATGCGTCGGATAAACAAATTACTTCATGAATTGTTATGTGTTTTGGGGGAACCCTTGTCGCCGTCAAGCGGAGCACGGTAATACGATCATTTGCAAACGACTCGCGTCACCTACGTATAACTCTTTGGCGTGGATAAAGCGTGAAGCTTGAATTATTAAGTGATAAAATACATTATAACTGGCTATATTACAAATATACCAAATTATATCTTGTTGTTTATGTTCACTACTCAAAGTTTAATTTGTCACTAGTACTGTACAGTGGTACTTCTAGCAGTATCTCTTGGTTCAGTTCCACATATCCTGGGATGTGGTCAGTATTTGGTTTGCATCGGGACCGGATGGTCTGCTTCGACCGGTTTCTGTTCAGCGAGTCTTGTACGACCGTATATAATATATTAAGTTTGAAAAAATCGAATGATAATGTCCGACTGAAATACCCATTTGATTGCACCTTTTGCACGTGCGAAGCTGCTGTCGCAGAAAATATCTTTTACTCAGATCTAGTAGGCCAACCCTTAAATCAACTTAGATTTTAGCACAGCCTGTGTGTTTTATTATTTATTCATTTAATTTATATTTTTTTTATTAATATGACTATAAAGAAATAAATATAAATCTAGAAACTCGCTTATCTACATTCTTGTCTATTACAAAGCCATTAACCTACAGTAATAATAATACTCTGAAGGCAGATCCCAAACTAAGCAGAGCTTGTGCTATGGAAACCAGATAACTGATATACTACTTTTGTAAATACAAAACTTAAATAGATTACACCCGGACTCACAAACATGTTCATTCACACAAATGTCTGTGGCGGGAAGTATCTCACTAACCACGCCAACTGGTCTGTCGACCCAGTGTTCCCGGGGCCTTTGGTAGGTTAAACAGGACCCTGCTGAAGGGTAGCGCAACTAAAATAGCTAAATAAATCCCATAGCTATTTGTGCTCTGTAATTCCAGTTATACGTTTACGATTTATCGATTATACCAGTAATAAGTATAAATGTGAATGTAAGTTTGTTTGTTGCGCTTTCACGTGAAAACTACTCAACCGATCATCATGAAACTTTGTACACATATTCTTGGAGGTACAAGAAGTAACATAGAATACTTTTTAGACCTATAGACTCCGAAACGGCTGGACCGATTTCGATGAAATTTACAGGGATTGTCCAGATTGGCACATTCCTGTGCTTGGTAGCGAGCGGGTCAACATGATTAGTGGTACCTGGGCGAAGCCGGGGCGGGTCACTAGTATTCTATAATTGGTCGCACTTACTTGTTTATTTACTGATATAATTAATATTAAATAGATTATTAAATATTCTCCGATTGATTATCTTAGAAAAATAGGGTGTAGGGTTTAAGAATATCAGTACCTGACGTACAAGATATGTTACCAGAAGAAAAAAAGCTAATGAAAGCGATTTTTTTTCTGGAATAAGGTGGCAAACGTGCAAGCGGATCACCTGACCTAAAGTGAGCGCTGCCCATAGACCTCCGCAACAAGCAAAGACAGGAGGAGGAGAGCATAGACAGGAAAAAGGATATTTGCTTTTCCCCGTCTAATCCCCTCCCCGTCCAATCCTCTTCCCGTTCCCAACCTCTCCTTATGAGGAAAGGGTGGGAAGGGGAAGAGGACGAAAATTAGGCCTCCGTTACCTCACTCATCAGACGAAACGCAGAGTACTTCTACTTCACGCCTGTCTTCTGTGAGGCCGTGGTATTTCACCGGTCGAGCTGGCCCATTCGTGCAACGGATGTTGTTGCGGGCTCTACCACTGTTTAATGGAAAAAAAACACACTAAAAATGCTAAGTCTCGTAGCTCTGCCACAAATTGTGCAAAGCAACAAAAGGCTTTCATCACAAACGAAACAAAAAATGAGTTCTTTTTAGTTTTTTTTTAAAGTGTCAATCTAATTAAACTGATTTTTTATTTCTGATTAGGGGTTCGTTAGCACTGCTTATTTTTATGAGAATTAACTAAACGTGTTTTTTTTTGTTTTTAAAAACCTAATTAAAACGAACAAAATATTATATTAAATTAAATATTCAAGCGTGGAAAATTAAATTTTAAATGAGGCAAAAGTTTTGCATATACACAATATAATGATTAATTTGGTTTGGATGCAATGATTCTCGAAGTTTTGCGAGACAACATTCATTATTATTTTAGCCAATATATTGAACTGTTTGGTCTTCTTTACTTAGGATAACAGATGACTTACATACAGGAAGTATTCCCTCCTCTCTCCTGCTCTCCTGCCCGACATTCTGAGAGCTCCTGTACCCTCCAACAACCTCCCTTTATTTTATCACCACTGCTCCAAAAAGGTGAAGGAAAACATCGTGAGGAAACCGGCATGTTCTTAGAGACACCAAATTCGAAGACATGTCCACCAACCCGCACTGGGCCAGCGTGGTGAATTACGGCTCATTCCCTCTCTCGGAGAGGAGGCCTGTGTCCCTGCAGTAGGAAACATTCTAGAAAAGACTGATTTATTATATATTATTATTATTATATGGAAAATGCTGGTGTAGCCGCGGGCAACTAGTCGTAATAAATATAATTTCGTCTTTTTGTTCGTGAGAAAGTTATAAACCTGTATACAATTCATTTACAAAACAATTGCAATTTGCATTGAAATAATATTGTTTTAATATTGGCTTATTACGGTCGTTAAGTTGCTCGGTTGTAAAGGTACATATTACCATTTAATTGTTTTGGAATCTGTAATCGACATTTATTACGGGCTAACGACATATGTAAAACCTCGCATGCCAAGGTGACAAGAAAGCTGTAGACCTCACTCCTGTATTGATATTGACTAGATTTTTTTTGTGACTGACTTGCCATTGTTTGCCTAGATAAGGCATCTACAGCTACACCGGGCTTGAGGCGGCCTAGCCTAAGCCTCTATCAAATAATTTAAAAAAATATTCGAATTATCGTTAGTGTGAATGTTGCCCTTCGAATTACACCAGAGCTCCTGGACCCAAAAAAACTATTCTCCGAGGAATATAAGTATATATATAATATAATGTTGAAAGGATGAATGAAGAGAGAGTAACGAAACAAATTTATGTTGCAAAAGTGAGTGGCAGCGTTGGCAGGGGACGTCCAAGGAGAACTTATATCGACCAGATTAGTGATATACTAAAGAAGTGCGATATAAGGAGTACCCGTAACCGACGAGCATGAATGCGTAGATGTATGGATGTAGAAGAAGCGACAGAGGTATGCGAGGATCGCGGTAAATGAAAATCCATTATCTCTGCCTACCCCTCTGGGTTACGGGCGCGAGTGCATATTTATTTATTTATTTATATATTTTACCGTTGAAGTAGTACCGCGCCACCTCACAGAACGTTGTGCAATACGTGCGTCCCGTTTGATGAGTGATTCTTTCCCCATCCCTTACAAACTCTTCTGTTCTCTATCTTATCTTCTTTTTCTTACAAAAACCTTCATAAAACAAACAAAATAAGAAACCCTAATAAAGACATTATATATCTTCGGTATGTATTATTTGTAATCTGAGTATAATAATATGTATTTCCCATGAATGGCGCTTTTTTGTATAATCGGAATACATTTTTTTAATATAATATGGTTGCAAATGAGCAAGCGATTCACCCGATACCGATATCGAGTGATAGCTACCCATAGACATGTGCAACAAGCTAATGAGTTGCAGATGCGCTGCCCACCTCTAATGGACAGAGGAGGGGATAAACAGAAAATGGTTATTTCTCTATCGTATCAAATCCTCTTCCCTTTCCCATCCTTATCTTATTAGCAAAGGATGGGAAGGTGAAGAGGACTACATTTAGGCTTATCACTCATCAGACGAAACGCAGATTGAAGTACTCTTCACACTACTTCACGCCTGTTTTCTGTGAGGTCGTGGTATTTCACCGGTCGAGCCGGCCCATTCGTGCAACAGATTTGTTGTTGCGGACTCTACCACTGTTAAGCCCAATATTAACCATTTATCTGGTATTATTATCACTATATATTAAAAATTAAAATCTCTACGTTTGACAAACTGTTGAGTACTATAGAAAATAAGTGTTCCTGATAATTTCCTAATCGTATTATAGTATTCTGCAGAAGTATTCTGCGCTTGTTTTGTTTTCATTTTTTCCTAATAAGAATAGAATGGGAACAGGAGGAGGATTGGACTGGGGGGTGTAAAAGACCAATCGATTCAGCTGTCTCGAAGATTACCCGGAATAACCGGACAGACAGACAGACAAAAAATTTTAAAATTGTATTTTTGTTATAAGTATGGTATATACAACATGTGTATTGAGTATGGAATTTTTATTTTGATATTACATACAGACACTTCAATTTTATTTATCTGTGTATATAGACAACGAATCATAGAATATTTTAACAGATAATTTAATTGATGTTACCATCGACAATATTTTCTTAACGCACCTTACAGACCTAATTCTTCCACCAGAAAAAGGGACATGAGAAATCATGTCCCTTTTTCTGGTTATGCGAAAAAGGAAGGAACCCTCATATAACACCACCAAATAAGCTTAACAAATATTAATATCTTAGGGAGCGGCCGTGGCCCTAAAGTCAAATAACTTCGGTAGCCCATTCGGAGTAGTTACCATTGACCGAAATAACTGTCCCTTAGCCGGCAAATTACACGAATTGAAAATTATCGTGTAAATAAAAATAACACAACTCAAAGCTGAGGTTCTCTGGCCACTAAATTTATTTATTAACTAACTGTGCCCTGCGGTTTCACCCGCCGTGTTATTTTATTTAAATGAAATGACATTACCTACTCAATACTACCGTAACCAGGTCGACACAGTGTGACCGTAGCATAGTTTAACAATCACATATGATTGTTTAAACTGTGACCATAGTCCATACTGTATAGGTTCTGGCTACAGTTTTTATGGCCGGCCGCCTGCCTAACACCAACCTTCCTCGGGAATAATAAGCTACTAACCTAACCTTACAAAACCTTTTAAAAAATAATATACACATCATTCCTAAAATCGTCTACATAGGTGTAAATGCTATAATTACCAGAGAGCGCCGTGCGTCTCCGAATGACGTCCGTGTGCCTAGCTGTGTCTGTGTCTGTGTCTAGCTGCAGCTTGCAAAATTTCCGAAACTGTCCTGTTTTGAACTTTATGTAAACTTTCAATCATCATTACTTTATAGATCATAATATAATTAATAATAAATAAAATATATAAAAAAACAACCTTTTGAACTGAACAGATATTTAAAGTGATACAACTTTTTTATTTATAAACCGATTGAGATAAAAAAAAACTAAATGTTAAGTGAAGCCTACCACAATACATTAGTGAAAACCGCACCCAAATCGATAAGCCGTTTCTGAGGTAAGCGGTAACAAACGCACAGACAAACAGACACAAAATTCTAATAATCATTGTTTTGGGTTTTATTGCGTGACCCCAAATGACAGTTTTTCTCAAATGTCTTCCATGTACAGACCGCGATCAGTTACAGCTTTATTATAAGTATACATCTAGTCACCGCTATCAGCTACAGATTTACGTATTATTTTACAATAAATTCGAAACGTAACATCAACAGACAAGGTCATATAAGAAATCATATACACGCGGAAAAAAACAAAGGAACAGTTGACTGTTTTGAGTTTCACTTCTGGGCATATAGACAAGTGAAACGGTGGGAAGGCGCGACAAAAGTTCAAAAATAAAAAAAAATTGGAGGACGCTTGAGCGCTTATTTCCCCCTCGCCCCCGTCATTGAATATAACAAAGCCAAATATGACAAATGTTAGAAAGAGGGAATTGTTCTTTAAGCGCCTGTGAAAATATAATAGCAAGTATGCTGCGTAATATCTACGCAGGATATTACATGAACGAGGAAATGTCCCAAGTGAACACAACGGGTGGCACCTGTCAAATAGATGGATTCACGGTTGCGATTACTCATCGGATGCAACTCAGAAGATTCTAATATCTCTATAATAAACCTTCCTATAGTTCTACACCAAGCCAGTGATAAAAAGTCATGGTACTTCCCCGATCTAGCTGGTCCATTCAAGCAATACATATGGATTGGACGAATGGTTGAATGTATGTACATATTAGTAGTTTTTAAGCAGGATATTTGCTATTACATTTTCACAGGCGCTAAACGAACCCCTTTTTCTTCATGTGTATTGCATGAATGGATGCATGTTCCACTGCTGGACGCAGACCTACCCGATTGGTCACAACATCGGTCCCCTGTCAGCTGAAGAGCTGAGCCCTTGAAGAGCTTTCTGTTAACATAAATACTAAAATACAATTTTTTTCTCATAATATTGT
This sequence comes from Papilio elwesi, assembly GCA_029849275.1. Taxonomy (NCBI): domain Eukaryota; kingdom Metazoa; phylum Arthropoda; class Insecta; order Lepidoptera; family Papilionidae; genus Papilio; species Papilio elwesi. The sequence goes on from CM056702.1 coordinate 10,841,278, forward strand.
ATCGTTCATCAGGGATAATGTGGGATACTAATGGTAAAATAATTTTTCAAATCGGTCCAGTAGTTTTAGAGCCTATTCAATGCAAATGCAAAATTTACAGTGGTAGAGCCCGCAATAACAACATCTTTTGCAAGAATGGGCCGGCTCGACCGGTGAAATACCACGACGTCACAGAAGACAGGCGTGAAGTAGAAGTATTCTGCGTTTCGTCTGATGAGTGACGTGCCGGAGGCCAAATTGTAGTCCTCTTCCCCCTCCTACCCTTTTCTAATAAGGAAAGGATGGGAAGAGGAAAAGGATTTGACGGATGACGAGGGGATGGACAGGGAATGGAATTATCCTTTTTTCTGTTTGTCCCCTCCTTCGTCCATGAAGGTAGGCAACGCATCTGCAACTCATTACTTGTTGCGGATGCCTATGGGTAGCGGTACTTATTTCCAGGGGCTGCTTGCTCGTTTGCCACTTTGTAATATAAAAAAAAAGCAATCAATCAAATCTTTCCTCTTCATAATTTTAGTTTAGATATTCCAAATACGAATTCTGCTTTCTGATATCTGATTTATTGACCATAGTTACTTACTATTCTTACTCTGGTAAATTTGATAATATTACTCTATAACTGATGGTCCATTTGACAGGTGAGGTAATAGCGTTTTTAATTTAAAAAATGAAGCAAGAATGGAGGTTAACTTAATGTAATTAAGGTTTAAAAACAAATCACGCCCCAGTCTATACAGTCCTCTATTAGTTCATTAAAGCGCTGTTTGAACAGTTTGTTGGGCGTCAACGTCCTCGTAAAGAAGTCGAAGTCGTTGCCCGCCTTGGGGGCGTCCTCCTCGTCCGCGATCACCGACGGCAGCACCATCGTCCCGAACACCACCACTTGAGGCATTATCTGTGCAATTGTTGGGGTTTAGGCTAGGTGACATTTTGAGGTCCAAAAAAATGAAATAGTAAGCCGTAAATCTCCAATCATGCCATCGGAATACTTTATGATAGGTGTGTTACAATTTGTCACGGACAATTCGCCTCTATAAATACATAATAATACATTACAATTGAAATTTTACATATAATGTCCACCGCTCGGCGAATAGTTTGTATGGCACACCAAGCTAACAACATTTAGCCAGGTTGCAGCTATTCTAGACATATAAAAAAGTAAGTAACGTTAACTTACAATGTGATTTTTGAATTTTTTGTTTGTTAGTTGGATCTTCGGCACTCATTTTAGAAAATGTGGCCGCACATAATACATTTTCTAAATACATTCTTGTATTGGTGATTTCTACTCCTAACCGTTGACTCATAAGCGAAATATAGCTTAGGATTAGGAATAGGATTTGAATGTAGACTTACAGTGCCATTAGGAAACCGCGCTTTGCTTCTGTGATTAAATTTTCAAATCTTGAACTAAATGACAATTACCTCGGCCAGTTCCTTGTCAAATGTCTCCTTTGGGTATACATCTTCAATGTCGAGTGCGAATCTAGAGATCGCAAGCTCCAGCTGCTGCCAGTAGTGGTCGATGAGCTTGCGGAAGTATTTCTCCCTGAACTGCTTATCGGAGCCCAACGAGATGAAGTACATGAGGTCAGCCGGCGCGCAGCCAGCGTGCATCATCTGATAATCTACCGCGCGTACCTGCAACTCTTCACCCTGAGATACATATGAGACAACACGACATTACACAATTGAACTGGTTCGTTGAGCAGTGTATCCGCGCACGCAGCGGCTGTTGCATCAACTGCTTAAGTGTAAACAACCTTGATGTTCTATAGAACATAATTTTCTCCTCTGCCCTTTAGCCAATTGAACAGTGGTAGAGTCCGCAACAACAACATCCATTGCACGAATGGGCCGGCTCGACCGGTGAAATACCACGATCTCAGAAAACAGGCGTGAAGTAGAAGTACTCTGCGTTCCGTCTGATGAGTGAGGTGCCGGAGGCCTAATTTCAGTCCTCTTCAGACAGAATTTATAAATATCGGAAATGTAATAAATAGTGCTTTCAGATTCCTTTTCAAATTTCAATGTCCTTCAAATTTCAGAATTAATTTTTTTTCCTTCAATTCGATTCGGTTCCAATTAATTAATTAAGCCAATCTCTAACAGTAGCCTAACAATAACATTTAAATTATAGGGAATCTATCGATCACATCATACCACGCTTATAGTTCTACTAGTGACCCGCCCGGCTTCGCCCGGGTACCACTAGTTATGTTGATCCGATCGCTACCAAACACAGGAATGTGCCAATCTGGACAATCCCTGTAAATTTCACCGAAATCGGTCCAATCGTTTCTGAATCTAAAGGTCTATAGGGAACATACATACTTCGCTTTTTATATACTAGTTTTTTCCATAAAAAGTATCCTATGTTACTTCTAGTACCTCCAAGAATATGTGTACAAAGTTTCACGATGATCGGTTGAATAGTTTTCACGTGAAAGCGTAACAAACAAACTTACATTCACATTTACAATATTATACATAGATAGATTACGAGGAAATCGTTCAAATTTGACCGTTTGAAATCTTGATGATGGAATGGTGTAAGAATTATGGCGATAACAATTTTTTTTCTTTTGGGGTCATTCAGACACGTCACGCATAAGTGCTTCGACATACTTTTATAAGTTGGTCAACTGACAGAATCGAATGCCTGTCAACTGAATCCGGTCATTCGGTATTGAATATTGACCTTGTTAAACAAATATTTTGGTATTGTTTACTTGAGAAATACAAAGTCATGGAGTTGGGACTCCTCCTGATAATATTTGTCACATCTAGAAAGATATAAGAACAAAGATAATGCATACGACATTCTATACAGAATCTAAAAGTTAAACACGAAAATATTGTCTTTTTAGTTCTTACTTCTACGTCATTTTTTGTGACTGAAAGGTCACAGTTTGCCCTAGCAGGGCGCAGAGGGCGCCTAGCCTAAGCCTCTTTAAGAGTAACTTAGCTCAAGAGCTCCCTTCGGCTCGCTCGCGAGCTCTTAGGTCGCTTCGGCACACTCTCAATGGAATGACTCGGCTCAAGGGCCCCCGAGGGGATCTAGGCTTGGGATGTCACTCAGCACGCGTCTAGCATTCCGATTCGAGGGTGCCCGAGAGGGCCGGGCCTCGGCTCGATCGGATTACTTACTTCTTCGTCTTGTTTCATTAAATGTAAGTCAGACTTTCTAGACACCTTAGTCTTTGCCGTATAAAATATTTAAATAAACGTTTCTCTTTAAGTGGAATTATTAAATTTGGAGTATGCATTAGCTACCTCATGATTAATAGCTCAATAATTAGATTGCTTCATTATCTATGTCAATATATTTGTGTTAATCCATCAAACAGCTTCGTTATTGGCGTTCATAAAGCGATAAATGAATAATCAATTGTGTTATCGTAAGGTGTTGTAAAATCATGATGATAACTTCGCGTTTTAAATGTGTCATTCTATCAAGCTTACAATTTTAAAGTGTACTATATCTTTAACGTTACCTTTTAGATTATTCGTGCAACTACTAAAGGCCGAATAACTATTCAATACTATTTTATTATTTATTTGCAATCTTACCTTTTTATTAAATAGCAAATTGCTGAGTCTGAAGTCACCATGCGCTAGAACTACTTTCTTCACTGGCTTATTGTTATATTTCATTATATCCTCGCTGTAGAGTACCTTCCTGACTCCGTCGCCGTAGTCTGCCTGGAGCACCGCAATTGAACCTTCCACCATATTTACATACAGCTCCTTTGCGGACTCGTCACTGTTTACGCCGATCCCGTATTTCATTCTTGCAGCTATCTTCTCAAACTCCTGCGGCTGCTCATGTGCAAACACCAAGGATAGCGCATGGAACTTGGCCAGTGTCTCTACCGATTTCGAAGCGTACTCCCAGTCCATTGAGGCGAACCTATCGTACGATTTATACCCTTGAAAAGCCAAGTCGTCGGTCACGATTGTCTCGCGCCCGAGTTCCGAGCTGTGACCGAAGTACTTCGGGAAGACGAACCTGTGTTCCTGTGGAACACAGTGACTCTCCTGTATCTCGTCGTAGATCTTAACCACGGTCGTGTAGACGAACTGCTCATTGGTGTATATCCAATCGGCGTTTACCTTCGACCTCATCGATTCGCTGAAGGAGGCGACCTTCGCGAAAAGATGTAAGTCATCGTGTCCGCTCTGCGAGACGAGTATTTTGAAGAGTGTGGAGGTGTAGTTGGCTCCGCCGCTGTCGAACCTGTCGACCTTCACGTCTAGATGCGTTTGCTTGTCGCGTAGTTTCGCCCGGATCAGCTGCTCCAGCGCGCATGCGTCCGCCATCGTCGGTGTCTCGCTGTTCACTGATCGCGATTTGTAATTCAATGTTTTTGTTTACGTTTCCACGGCTTTTAGCTATTGATATTAAAAGAAATCATTGTCATTTATCTTTACTTACATTGTTGTTGTATGAAGTAATGATCGGATAATCGTTTTGTTTTCTCAAAGTATGAACGGCATTAGCTTATAAAAGCTGACACCCGGGACTATTCTAAGATTACTATATTATAAATTCTAATTCTAAAGTCTATAGTTTTAGTGTGTTTTTAATCCTCACAGAAAACTTACGTGCGTTATATTACATGAATTAAGTAATTCTCCTGTCTCTATTCTACCCTCGGACGTCTAGACATACGGCTGGACTCCATCCATAGTAGTGGTATATCTACTATGAAAGTATGGATACCAGCCGCGCTTGAAAGAAGAATTGTTCGCTTTGAATTGTTCAACATGCGTACGACAAAGGATTGGAAAAAGTTGCCAGCGTCAGTATTCCGAAGAGTCAGTCAGTATTCCGTCCGAAGAGGTATAGGTTGTTACTAATCCATTCGTACCATCTTTCGACTTCGCCACTTAACATCAGGTGGGATCGCAGTCGAGCGCTAGATTATTAATTAATTAATTAATAATATAAACGTGAATGTAAGTTTGTTTGTTGCGCTTTCACGCGAAAACTACGCAACCGATCATCATGAAACTTTGTAAACATATTCTTGGAGGAATACCTCCTAATAAGAAGTAACATAGGATACTTTTAATGAAAAAAATAGCATATAAAAAGCGAAGTATGTATGTTCCCTATAGACTCCGAAACGGCTAGACCGATTTCGATGAAATTTACAGGCATTGTCCAGATTGGCACAGCGGGTGTTCCTGTGTTTGGTAGCGATCGGATCAACATAATTAGTGGTACCCGGGCGAAGCCGGGGCGGGGCATTAGTTTAATATAATCGTTTCACAATAAAAAAAAATGGCTTGTTAACTAATTAAATAACTTCTTCCGCTTGGCCGCATACAACGGAGAGCGACTCCCACGGACCTGCTGGGTTGTCTCAGTGGGCGGAGAGGTGAACTCCGACGTGGCGCGTCCCCGGGTGGCGGATAGGGGAACGCTCCGGCTTGGTGCGAGCCGGAGTAGGGCGAAAGCCCCACGGACCAAACACCAAGGGGAGCCTGCGACCCGATCCGGCAGGCCCACTTGTGGGCTGCTGGAGTTGGCCGGCCCTTGATTAAGGGCTGGCCCCCAGGGAGGTCGCTGGGGGTGAGCTCTTTGAGTCCGCCCTTTGTAGCGAAACTGCGGGGATTATGGGGTCCCCGCAGTAGTTGTGGTGGTGAGTCGCGGAGGAGGAGGAGTGTTGGTATTTCGGTGCGCCACTCTCCCTATCCTCCGCGACTCAGCGGCGTCGCACCGCGTCTGCGACGGCAGTGGGGCTGCGGGGGGGAGGGGGTTTCTCCAACCCCTCGCGGCCGTATTGCACGCGTAATCCCGGCGGCGACGCTGGGACCGCGGGCCCTTGTCTTTTTCAAGACGGGGGCCGCGAAGACTGAACCTCTATAAAAAACTCAAGGTGGCATCAGCAGGGGAGGGCGGGGATTCCCGAACCTGCATTGCACTGGTGCCGTCTCCTCAGGAGGAGCCGGAAACGGCTGGCGCTGGGGGGGCCGCGGAGGTTGTGCGAAAGCGTTCCCGTAGCCCCTCCGATATGCGCATACGAGGCGTCATCAGGTTTTAGTCGGTTCGAGTCCGTCACAATCCGAACTTGTCCCCGCGAGGGAGGATATGCATGGGCATTTACTGACGTAAAAAAAAATAAACGGAGAGCGACTCGAATCGTCAACGACCGAGCTCTTACCGATCGGCTTGATACTCTAGCTCGCTTCCCCCTTGTCTTATAAAAAACAAGCATACAACTGCAAGATCTCAGGATACAGTGAGCTCATTCTGCATATATCGGAGCAGAAATAATTATTGAAAATAGGGTACTTCGACAGCAGCTTTGACATTAAGGGACTTTGTTTTTAACCGACTTCAAAAATAAGAAGGTTCTCAATTTGATTGGTTTTTTTTACGTTTGTTAAACTTATGAATCGATTTTAAAATTCTTTAGTTTAATAGTTTTTCCTTAATAATTTATCTGCATGATGTTGGAAGCAGTTTCTAAATCCGTTGCAATGTTTAGAAAGAGTTAGCATGCGTTCAAATAGCAATGAATAAATAAGTGCAATAGTGACGTTATAGATGTTGTCCCCTCACAGGTCGTCCTTTCGCATTCTAATTGCGGTTGTTAGATCTTGTTTCGTATTAACTATTAACCCGGCTCAGTGCGAATCAAGAGCCGCGAGATGTCGGACGTGGAGCAGCTCCTGCGAGATCTAATGCAAACAGTCGCAGCGGAACAGGGCCGCAAGCACTGCGACATCGAACTGAAGCCCTTTTCAACAGGTGGAGCCAACTACACATCCCGACTGTACCGCATTACTCTCTCAGCGCAAGGAAAGGATGACCTTAAACTATTCGCAAAAGTAGCATGCGTCAACGAGCACGTACGACAGCAAACGCCGTTCAAAATATACGACACGGAAATGTTTTTCTACACGGACCTACTCAAACGATATCAAGAATTGGAAGAGAAATGTAATATCCCAAAACAGCACAGGCTGGCCACTGTCAAATTCTACGGCTGCAGTAAACAATATTTGAAGGAAATAGTAATCCTTGAAGACTTGTCATCTAGCGGGTATTACAGTTATGATAGATTTAAATCTATCGAATGGGAATACGCGTCCCAAGCGATCACAGAACTGGCTAAATTGCACGCACTCTCCATCGCATTGAGTAACGAACGTCCCGATGAATTCAATGCTTTGTCCAAGCAATTAAAATACGACATGAAAGCAGAAAAGTTCAAATCGATGATAGAAAATGTAATAAGCATGGCGCTGGAGGTGATCAAAGAAGAAAACAAAGGGAAAATAGAAGAATTCATTCAGAAATCACAAGATTATGAATTCGATCACTTCTACAGGGTGCTGCAGCAGCCGGTAATAGCGCACGGAGACTTCAGGCCTAGTAATATCATGCACAGATCACGCGAGGTAATTATATTTAACACGCTACAATGTACCAGTCACATAAGGGTTTTTTTGTTTAACTACATATATTTCATCTAACACTTCCCTCACATAATCAACCGTCTTCTATCTTCTTCCCTCTCTTACCCTTCTCATATTGGAAAAGGATAGGCAGTGGCAACACTATGGTTAGACTTGCGTTTATATAACTACAGACAGACCGGTACAGTAGTACAGCGACATCAACTGATGTACGAATGAAATACCACGACCTCACAAAAAACAGGCGTGAAGTAGAGTATTCTGCGTTTCGTCTGACGAGTGAGGTGCCCGATGCCTAATTCTAGTTCTCTCCCCCTTCCCACCCTTTTCTTATAAGGAAAGTATGGGAAGGGGATGAAAACTTGACGGTGGAGGGGATGTATAGGAATCGGAAGTAACCATTTTCTATTTTCTGTTCGTCCCCTCCTCTGTCCATTAAAGCTGGGCAACGCATCTGCAACTCATTAGTTAGTTGCGTATGTCTATGGGTAGCGATCACTTGACATCGGGTGAAGCGCTTGCTCGTTTACCTAGTATTATAAAAAAAAAACAAATATAAGATGTCAACGATCAATATATGTACAAAATGATCAATATTTATTTAGTCCTTGGACTTATCAGTGTTATAATTATGTAAAATAATTATAAATGTTATAACAACAACTCAACAAAAGACTGTTGATATTACACGTATTATCTTGTACCTGCGTAATGCTTGTCGTAAACAACAATTAATGCAATGTAAAACACATGCATTCTAAACACTGCAATAAAGGTGTACACACACTAGGGTGTAAGTGCAGTAGAAAATCAAAGGAGCTTACTCGTTGTCATATGAATCGATTTTACGTATGTTTTTTTATCCTACTTCCTACTAATATGATGCTACTAATATTTCCTACTATATTATAAATGCGAAAGTTTGTACTGTACGGATATGTATGGATGTTTGTTACTCCCTCACGCAAAAAGTACTAAATTGTTTTTAATGAAACTTTTCAATAGTATAACTTACACATCAGAACAACACATAGGCTATAATTTATTAAGATATTTTGCGAATTATACAAAATATTACACAATAGGTGTTAAGTAAGGTGGAAAAAATACAGCCACATGCGAGCTATTCTGTTGTGCGCTGCAAAAGCCGTTAGAGTTACACGTATATAATGCGTAATGGAAATGTTTACCTTAAATATATCTACAAAAAAGCCCGCGACAGCATATATCTATCTTTTATGTGTGAGCCATTATCGCCAAAATAATAAACCATCTATTAATTATAGGCCCTACTTTTAAATAAATTAGCGCTTAACTACAATCCCACCTCATGTTGAGTGGTGATGTGGTCGAAAGATGGTACGCACTAGTCTAGCAACAGCCTATTCACTGTTACCTTGAAGTTACTACGTCATAATTGGACGGAAACACGGACGCCCGCCACTTATTCCAATCATTTGCCGTACGCACGATGAATGAATGATTCGAATCGCTTTGTTCGGAAAACTACCGTATATCTAAACGCATATGGTAGAATGAAGATGGGGAAATTTGTTCCTGTAATTTCTGCGCACACTCACCAAAATGCAACCTGTTACACCACATTTTGCGTCTGCCCTCAAGACTGACTTAATTAAGGTCTTGGTCACCAATCAAGCTCTACTCAGAATAGCGTTTTTTAAAGCTCACAGCTCCCAGCTACAGCTCACTTTATCTAATGCCGCAAGTTGGTATTTGGCTACGCCTCTCCAGATATGACAGCAGTACTCTATTCACGGCTGGATCTGAGTTTTATATAAAGTCAAAAGCTGTCCCGATGTGAAGTATCGCCGTACCTTTGAAAGGACTCCGAGCATCCTAGCAGCTTCATTTTAAATTCGATGAATCGTTCGAAGATTCGCTGAGATTTCGACTCCCAGTAACTGCAGACAGTTTGTGAGTTCCAGGGATGCATTTTGAAAAGTCAGAACTACGGTAAACTAGCTACTTTTGGCGGTGAATTACACACGTTTGCGTTTTGGTGGGGTCTTACAAGATTGGCATTGCCCCAACAGGAGATTGCCTCGAGTGTCCGATTACGACGCTGCTGTACCATGGCATCTCGTTCAGATCCTACCATTCGCTAGATATCTAGCATATCCATAGACACCGGGTACGAGGAGGTCATTAATATGTAGCAAGAAGAGTCTGGCAGAGAGAACGGAACCCTGAAGAACAGCGGCGTTGGTCGTCATAGAAATATATGAAGGTTCATTGATAACGACACATCAGCATCGTTCATTGTTGAATCGTAATTATCAAATTGAACAATTGAAATATAACAGAAAAACAGTTGAACAACAGAAAAACAGTTGAACCCTTGTGTGATTCGTTGGCGAATGGCATGGCAGGGCCTAGGGGATTCAGAAACTTTACGCTACGCCGGGGTTCATTGTAATCTGATATATTTAAACAGTGTTGGCCCCAGATTATTATCTAAAATATAATATGGGGGCTACTTTAAATCGAAGACGAAAATTGACTTAGTTTTCCAGCAGGATATAAAGGAAATGATGAATGCCTTCCTGTTGCATCTTACTTCAACACCACAATATATTTTGCGCAGTTGATATCTAGCACGTCTGTTATGCATTTAAAATTTTAATTGCATTTATAAAACCAATTATTATTCTTCAGGACGGCCAATTACAGCTAGTGGTCTTGGATTATCAAATGCTCAATATCACCAACCCGATCATCGACCTGATGTACTTCATCTTCAGCGGGTCCGATGAGGAGTTCCGCAGGTGCCACTACCGCCAGCTCCTAGACCACTACCACACGGAGTTATCCAGTGCTTTAACGAGACTGGGCCTCGACGTACATACGACTTATTCTAAGGACAATTTTGAAGCTGATTTGAAAGAGGTATGCGGTCAATTTATTAAATAAAACTAATTTTATTTTATATATATATCGCTCGGGGTAATTGTGTTGATCCAATCGCTACGAAAAGTCACAGGATGACCCTCTAGGGCAATCTGACAGTTTCCAGAATATTACATCTAAATCGAACATACAAACACAGATTGCAGCGCCATCTGCCGGGTTTATTTGTGAATCTAAACCATCCTCGAATCCACTTGAACACATACACAAAAATTCATTCGAATCGGTTCAGCCGTTTAGGAGTTCACTGTCAACACACGTACAGAAGAATTAGATATAAAGATAATCCGATAAGCATCCGATAAAATTTGTCTAATCCCAAAGTTTGAAGAAAAATGTATTTTCGTACAAAATGACAATAGCAAAATTAATAATCTCGGTCTGTCTTTAACATTATATCTCTGTTCTATATCTGTCAAGAAATGTCACTTCTTTTAGATGTGCGGTGTTGCACGCATTCTGAATTCGACGACAATTAATTTAATATTCTTAGATCCAGCCGTACGGTCTCCTCGTGGGTCTGATGATGGTGCCGATGGTGACGGTGCAGGAGGAGGACGCGCCGGACATGACCACCGGCAGCATCAGCGACTTCGCCATCCGGCCCAACCGCCTCGCCGTAGCCCGGCTCAACGGACTCGTCGACGACTTCATTAGATGGGGTGTATTGTGATGTTAAATAACGTAATAAAATATTATTATATAACTGAGATAGGAATTTATTTTCCTTTGCTCTGACTTCTGCGCTCCCTGGCACAAGGGATAACGCGTCTTATCCGATTATTGTTACGGATCGAGACTAGGCACCCTTGAGTACAGCCCAAGCCGAGATCCCCTGACACTCCATGGAGTGTCCATTGAAGCGGCCCAATATTTAGGCGACCTCCCAATCCGGTAATTTAAGCTTAGTTAATGCTAAGAGGTTTAGGTTAAGCGTCCTTTGTCTGCCACCATAAACAGTAAATGCCTTCTCAAACACCCTAAGACATCCGCAACATGTAGATGTGTAGTGAACACGCTGCCATAAGAAATTCACAACATGCTGTTGAGTTGAGCAGAGCCGTAGATAAACAAAATGGAAACGAAAAGGCAATTTCAATCAATCAACGTTCAGTCGTGGGTTTCCAGATTTAAAAAACGCTATTCTGTGAATGAATTGGACAAATGACTAGATATGTGCGTCCTCAGAGCACAGATTGCCTTTTCTGAACGGGTCAACAACAGGAAGTAGCCGCCGGATTCGCGTTTGAATCACCGACATCCAAACCGGCGGATAATGGCTGCGCGTATTATGTACCACTTGATTACCGAGTTGTTAGTGAACTTTAACCAATGATAATAAACGTCGCTTAAGCTTAACCGTTGTCGATACAGATAAGAAAAACTGTACGCTTTTTTTAATGTATTTTCCTCGTGTCTTTAATATAGTAATTTTATGTAGATGTTGGTGTAGGTATCGCCACTCGCAAACGTCTACATATATACATCTTATATATATACAGGTTATGGTAATTCGATGTATTCCCGTTAGTAGTAGTACAAATATCGGCCCAATTTTAAAAATGCGAGACGAGAAACGATATTAATTAAATATTTACATGGTTTTCTCCAATAAAATTCCTTAAAAACAAAAAAAGTTTTCTTAGCTCTAACAATAAATAACAACTGGGAACTTATTTCAAAGAAATTGAAACAAAAAGTATTGTCTCACATTGCGGGCTGTACCACTGGTTTATAACTTAGATAAAGAATTACGTAGGTTTGGCATGAGCGTACACCCGTAGAGGACAGACATACAAGTGTGAAAATATAACCCTATCAAATTCAAATTGGCTGACAAGCTTAGTGAATGGCAATTAAAGGCTACTATCTAATTTGGTTGATTAATAATACTTATTTAATTTTTGTAATTATTTTACAAATAAAGGATTAATATAACTGTAAATCGCACTTACTAATGAAAGGTTATATTTTCGTTCGTTTAGACCCCAACGCAATGAGCAATATTTAATGTATCCTGTTGTTTTTATTCCTAATTCGCGAGTGTGTAATATAATCATGTTAAATCACACACAGAAATAAAATTTCAACAGGTTTGCATCCGCAAGACAATTATACGCGACGACACGGACACGACACAGAAGTTCAGTTTAAGATAATAGATAAATAATAAGCATTTGAATTGCCAATATCCTTGTTATTCTACAGATTTAGAGATTAATTAGTATTTTTCATTCACTCATCATATGCCTACCTTTATCATCATCCCCCCGTTGTGTGGGATCGGCACAGTATAACATCATTCCATACTGTTTAGGTTTTTGTTACATTTTTTACTCTACTTCCATATTGACAATGATGCCAAAAAATACATAAATTTTATATAAAATTTTATTAGAAAACAGCTTAACACAATAAATGATCTGGTTACGCATATTTTCGCAATAATTATAATTTTTAAATGCTTAAGAAAAACATTTAAATCGCATATACAATTCTTTGTATGTACAGCGATGTCAATGCAATAATTAAGATTGACAATGCACCACTTTAAATCATTAATTGAATGAACTTTTAAATTTTATCGCTTTGATGTACACATCATTACCAGATTCAATGAATATTAAATAAAAAGTATTACTTCAATACTATCCAATACTAATTTAACATCTCTGAGTGCGGCGTCAAGAACTAGAAAATTTAAGCTAAAGTTTACCCTAAGGTTTTGAAGTTTGACTTAGCAGCGAACAAAATTACTACAATTAGTACTTGCATATAATAATAGTAATATCAAATATACAGGATGTATATTTATTATAAACACATGTATTGCATTCCCTTAAAATACAACAAATTTTATGTTCAAATGGTTGTCAAACACATGTATCCACACAAAGGGGTAGGTGCGAATCATGAAGAAATCAAATGAAAGAAATTATAATAGGGTGGTATACTGTGAAGTTCTTCCGTTCATTTAAGAAATTGGAATTGGACAGTGTTTCATTGTTATTGTTCAGAAAGCACGAGTAATTTTACAGCTTAAGGCATCGCCAATGAATGTGTTGCGGACAGTCCCGCCGCGCGACAATGTAAGACAGTCCAGCGCGGTGGGACTGTCCGCCACAAATGAATGGTTTTGTGATTCAAAGAACCGACTGGAAGCTATTAGATTCCTATTATCAGATTTTATGTTGAACGAAAAACATATGAAACTGTCCGCATTGTATGTTTCCATTTCGGACTCCAATAATGTTGGAATTGTCGAAATATTCATAACAATGGTTTTACCCTTCGTATTTTTAAGGATAATATAATAAATTACTAAATTAACCCTAAGATAAAATATTAACATTAATTATTTATTCTATAAAAAGAAAATTACGACGCGGCATAAGAGACGTCGCGTCGAGTAGTAAAAGCGATTGCGACATAGTTTGTTTTGTAATAAATTTAGCTCAGTGCGGACAGTGAACTTCAAGATGTCGGACGCGGAGCAGCTGCTGCGCGATCTGGTGGAGAAGATTGCGGCGGAGCAGGGCTACGGGGACTGTGACATCGTATTGAAGTCCTTTACAACAGGAGGAGCCAACTACACGTCGCAACTGTACCACATCACACTCTCATCTCAAGACAAGAATGACCTCAAACTTTTTGCCAAAATTGCGTCGGTAGGTGAACAGATACGGAAGCAAACACCATTCAAATTGTTCGAAACGGAAATTTATTTCTACACGGACCTACTCAAGGAATACCAAGAGTTGGAAAAGAAGCATAATGTTCTGAAGCAGCATCGGCTAGCCACTGTTAAGTTTTATGGCTGCAATAAGGAATACCTGAAGGAGATTCTAGTTCTCGAAGACTTATCTTCGCTCGGCTTTGATATTCATGATAGATTCAAGAGTTTCGATTGGGAGTACGCGTCCACGTCGATGCTTGAACTCGCCAAAATCCACGCGCTGTCCATCGCGTACAGCAAAGAAAAGCCGGAAGAGTTTGAAGCTTTAAACAAGATGCTGTCTATTGAGATGAAGTCGGACAACTTCAAGCCCATGATGGCGAACATGACGCGGACGGCATTGTCTGTGGTTAAAGAAGAGAACCGAGGTCGATTAGAGGCGTACCTCCAGAAGATGCAAGATTTAAAATTTGACCATTATTACAGGCCGCTAAATCTGCCGGTGGTCATGCATGGGGACTTCAGACCTAGCAACTTGATGCATAGACTGACTGAGGTAAGAAATATTTATTTTGTATGGTAATATTCCGGAAAGGTGGTGAGTTATGACTGGACATTTTTCATTGTGTTGTTTTCTACGCGGTGTAAATAAAGAACACAAATAAGGAGTATTTAATAATTTTATGAACCTTCTTTGTGCGCATCATTTCTGAAGTTCGAGCTTATCTTAAACTGCCTTCACTGACGTTTCGAGTAGCTGGGAGCAGCTGTCTCACGACTGTCTATCTCTTAAATAATTTAATTGATTTTAATAACTTTACAACAGATCTATAAACTGTGATAAACAAAATGGTCAGTGTAAACTTGTTTACTTCTAACAGTTGCCATCTGTTGACATACATAGATGACGTATTATTTTGTAATCACTCCGCTTATGATATTGATTTTGAAAGCATAAGAAACGCAATAATAGATAAGCGTATAATTATAATATAAATATAAGTCTGTACGCACAGATTATCAACAAGCTACCAAAATACTTCTTATCTCCTTTTACCACAGACTACAGTAATTTTTCTGACGCCATATCATGAACTCGGACTTAACTTCATTACACCGTGTCTCCACTGGCAAAAACATTCAGAGAAATTGTGTTGGTTTCTCTCTGAAAAAACTGAGACGACAATGCTCTAATGTTATAGATGCGAAAGTATGGACGTGTGATTGTATGGTGTTTGTTATTCTTACACGCAAAAACTACTGAATGGATTTTAATGAAACGTTACAATAACATAGCTTACTTTAGAATAACAAATAGGCTGTAATTTATAAAGATATTGTATGAATTAAGGACGAAAAAATGTTCGTCATATGCGAGCTATTGTGTAGTGCGCTGCAAAACCCGTTAGAGTTACACGTATGTATATAATGTATAATGGAAATGTTTACCTTAAGTAGTCCTACAAAAAAGCCCGCATATATCTATCTTTTATGTGTAAGCCATTATCGCCAAAATAGTGAACCATTTATTAATTACAGGGCGGAACGAAGTTTGTCGGCCAGCTCGTATATGTAAATGTTTTCAACAGAGCAATATCCACTAATGATCACGAATTATAATTCATAATAAAATGTTGAAGCTGTAAATAATCTGTCCTCTGTCAGCTGACATAATTGTAAGGATAATGAGAATAGACTCGATTTAAAATGTAGTGAGTATTTAACTACAAAGATACGGAAAAAACAGATAACATCCGTTGTTGTACTGAACCTTAATTATATGGTAATTTTATAAAATTAACTGTTTCGACGAACGACAGTTTTCGTTTTTTTTCTGTAATCAATTTTTAACTTTATTTTTAAGGTACCATGGCTTTTTAAACTTTTTAATTTTTTTTCTAGCAGAATATGGCAAACGAACAAGCGGTTCATTCAATATTAAGTGAAATGAGCTAATGAGTTTAATTGACAGAGGAAAGCATAGATATTTATCTTTTCCAATCCCCAACCCTCTCCTGTTAAATCCTCTTCCCCTCTCCCATTTCCATATTAGAGAAGGGTAGGAAGGGAACGAAGACTAAGGTAAGGCCTCCTACGCCTCGCCTCATTCATCAGACGCTTGACGCTTGTTTTCTGTGAGGTCGTGTTATTTCACTGGTCGAGCCGGGCCTGCAGTGCAACAGAACTGTTGTTGCGGGCTGTACCATTGTATAGTAGAGACACATTAGTCATGAAAAAACCAATTGATATTGTTTCAGGACGGACGATTGGAGCTAGTGGTTATAGATTACCAGATGCTGAAGGTTTGCAATCCAGCCCTTGACCTGATGTACTACATATTCGGCGGCTCCGACGAGGAATTCCGTGACAACCACTACCACCAACTGCTCGAATATTACCACGCGGAGCTGTCCAACGCCCTGACAAGGCTGGGTATAGATCCGTACGAGACCTACCCGAAGGAGGACTTTGAGTCAGATATAAGAGAGGTAAAGACCAAATCAACTCGCATTAAAAAAATAAACTAAACTAAAACTAAAAAAAAATAATATTGCTGCCTATTTTTATTCGTTAATACTAAATCGTTGTCAAGTTATACACATATTGTTGGTCTGTTGAATTGCCAAAATAATAACAGGTTCTTAAGGCCATATGACCCAATTGGGGGTGGTGAAAGGCAGACCAATTAACCCACTTTTTACCAATTTCAATCGTATCTGTAACCCGTGTTTACATTACGTATATCAACTTTTAAAATGGCTTGATTATTTCTATGTATTTCTTCGTATAGTTATTTAATCCAACTGAAGTATATCTTTTAATTGAAGATGTTGAGCCTTTAAAAAGTAACAGAGGGAGATAATTTAAGAGGGTAAGAACGATAATATTCAATGGGATTAGGCTTAACAGGGCAAAAACCCAGAGCCGTAAAAATTTATATAAAACAAATCAATGGGGTTATAAACTCAAAGCAGATGTCGCCACTGTTGAGTGTTCCTTCTATTCGTTATTGTTGTTGTGTCTTTTGGTTTTGCGACGATATTTTTGCATTTTATTAGCAGAAAATATATTCTAGGTGGAGTGTAGCTGAGCTCAAAGCGGAATTTTAAGTTAACGAGATGCCTCTTCCAGTTTTTTCTTCAAAAAGCCTTCTCCCACAGTTCTCTTCGCTTAGGATCTGCATAAAAGATATGAATTCCTATATTTTTACACAGCGTGTCATTATAAGAATCAATAAAGTGTTTCGGGTGCACGCAACAGTAGCGACACCTAGTGAGCAAAAGTTTTTATCCTCATCTCATTTGCTTGATAATTCAATGTAGTGCTAATTAAAAAATATTTTTTAAGATTCAACCTTACGGCATCTTCGTTGGCATGATGATGGTGCCCCTTTTGACAGTAGACGCGGAAAACGCGCCAAGCATGGACACCGGCGAAATTTCCGACTTCGTGATAAAACCAAACGAACTGGCGATATCTAGATTAAACGGAGTTATTAATACTTTTATTAAGTTGGGTGTTTTGTGATGTGTTGTAATAGCACAAATACTGTGATTTTCTTTTATTTCCGCATTATGACATTGTATTTTTTATAGTTTATTGTAGTTTTTAATTTCTATGCATCTTAAGATAATTGATGAAAAGGAGTTTTTATTAAAACAAAGACTACCAATTTACTTTACCTTTGAAATAAGTCATTTGTTTTTTATTTATTTAATTCATTAATTTAAAACAATTATGATTATTTGATATAAATCTGAATATGATTCTGATATTTAATCAGCATGTAAATAAAATAAAAAATGTACATAATCCGTCTACTACATGTACGCATTTATAAATAAATGTTGTTCATTTATTCCCAATTTTCATCTTTATGTCTTAGTATAAGTTAATATTAATAAAAGTAAAATATAAGACAATTCAATACATTATTGTCTCGTTGGTCGACTTAATCTCCAGAACCTCTCCCTTTTGAATGTTCTACGTACCTACCACGTAAATGGATGATCGGTAATTATAATACTCTGATTCCTTAAATACATATATTATCCGCAGATCCTATTAATCTTTCACGTATAAATAATTACTCTCCGTACTTCGCCACGTTCTGCTCGCGATCTCGACTTCTCTGCGAACGCTACTATATTCGAGAACTGTCATTTTTGATTTATTTAGACAAGGTTCCATTCTAAATTTTGACAGTTGTACGTTCACATATTGTAAATTAATCTTTTATTGTATAACATAGCATTTCATTCTAAAATTAGATAAACACATTATAATTTTTACCGCGCAGTATTAAGGAAATATATTATTTAAGTATTTATTTAAATATATAATTTTATTCATAGCCAAGAAAGAAAACTTTATACAAAAAGTTCAAACATAATTATTTGTTGGAGGAAAAGCTTAAAGGACCGGATTCTATTTCCGAAATAAATTTGATAATTGGTTGTCAATATGACTGGTACAAACGGTGTAGTATGAATAAAGATAATTGGTTAGTACAATGTAGTTTACTTTAAGTTTTTAGATGTTTCTCGTTCTTGGTTTCAACAATGCAAATGCAAATTTTGAGTCCAAGCATACAGTGAGGATGTGAGGAAAGGTACAATGCACTAATTATGCTGGCAATAAGTCAACAGCGTATCCAAAGCACTGGTTATCGGTGTAAGGATGTGAGGAAAATTGAAGGGGAGTGGTAAAGTGGAATTCACCAGCAATAAATCAACAGTGTACCCAAAGCTTTGGATAACAAAATACTGAGGCGAGTTATTCAAGACTACCGTCGCAATATCGCGTATGTAAACAAAGAACTTTTTATGTTGCATATGGAATTGTCTCGAGTTTTGGACTTGGATGTATGGCAGCGTCTAGATGCGATGACTTTTAGTAGAGCTGAAACTATACGGTTGGGAACGGTGAGTACTCATGAGTTGAAACTTAAGCGCCTGATAAAAAATGAAGGCAAAATAGTTAGTACTCAACTTGTCTCTAATACAACGGAGAGGAGTGTGCTTAATTTATCGTCACACGAAGTTTCAGCTGAGGCCCAAAAAGCTCTAACACGGGGCTTAAACTTTGCTATTACTCCAAGCAAAGTGCCGGTGGAGTCAGTAATATCCAGCATCGAGAACTGCCTTATGCGCAACAAAGTGCCCGGGCCGGAAGCCGAATGCCTCAGATAGGATATATCTGCTATCATACGCAGACACAAGAGTCCGAAAGCGAACATCACAAGGCAGGAGGTCCAGGCATTGTGGGCTCTACGTAATAATCCGGATATCCTCGTATTACCGGCAGACAAGGGTAACGCAACCGTCATATTAGATACAGTGGAGTATGAACGGAAAGTCACACAACTAGTTAGTGATACCGAGACTTATAAAAAGGTGAATTACAACCCGACAGCTCGCGTGACTTCCAAGTTACACAAAATCATATCCTCGCTGTCGGATGTTGAAAAGAAATTGTTGCGTCCCTTGAACCCGACACCTCCAAAAATATATGGTCTGCCAAAACTACACAAACCA
Organism: Papilio elwesi; assembly: GCA_029849275.1. Classification (NCBI taxonomy): domain Eukaryota; kingdom Metazoa; phylum Arthropoda; class Insecta; order Lepidoptera; family Papilionidae; genus Papilio; species Papilio elwesi. Next base: position 10,860,856 of record CM056702.1, read on the forward strand.
GACTGGCCTTTACGTCCCATAGTGAGTCAAATTGACTCGCCGACATACAAAAGCTCACGTCATTTGGCAAAGATATTACAAGCATTGACTGGAAAAACTACGAGCTTTGTAAGAGACTCAACACATTTCATCCAACTGTTGGCGGACGTCAAAATCCAAGACGATGAGATAATGGTCAGTTTCGATGTGGCGTCTCTATTCACTAACGTACCAGTAGACGAAACTATTAACATCATAAAACAACTTCTAATCGTTAACAAGCTACCTACTGATTACCTTGGACTGATAGATTTTTGCCTTACGAGTGGCTATTTCCTCTGGCGGGGGGATTTCTATCTGCAAATCGATGGAGTGGCTATGGGCTCCCCAATAGCACCAGTTGTGGCCAACATATTTATGGAACATTTCGAGGAGGAAGCGTTAAAGAGTGCGCCGTTAAAACCAAGTCACTGGTTGAGATATGTAGACGATGTGTTTGCCATAGTTCCCAGGCAAGGCGTAAAGCAACTGTTGGGCCACTTGAACAAAATACATCCAAAGATACGTTTTACAACGGAGGAGGAAAAAGACGGATGTCTCCCTTTTTTGGATGTATTAGTGAAGCGGGAACCCAATGGAAGCCTGATGCATACGGTATACCGTAAGCCGACACACACTGATCGGTACCTAAGAGCGGATTCCCATCATCATCCGTCCCACCTGTCCTCGGTGCCACGCACTCTCATTAATCGTGCTCTGCGCTTATGTGACTCTCAATTCTTAGGTTCTGAATTGACACATGTGCGGCAGGTATTAGAGGGCAATGGGTACAACTGGCGACAAAGTTACCGGCTGGCGAATACGACCAGTAAACAACGGCCTCAGATTGTGGAGCGAGTCCCGGCGTATTTACCATACATGCGAGGGGTCACGGATCCTTGGATACCTGTTACGCCGCAGATATAGCATCAGGACAATTTTCCGGCCCATGACACAAGTAAGACAACTTTTACGCTCGCCGAAGGATCGGGACCCTCTCAATAGCCCTGGTGTCTATGAAATTCCTTGCGATTGCGGCAAAAGCTACATCGGAGAAACGGGGCGCAATATCAGTACGAGACTCTCTGAGCACATCCGCAGTATGCGCAAATTAGACAGTAACACCTCGGCGGTAGCAGAGCATGCCCTTAACTCCGACGCCTCACATTATATTAGGTTTGACAAGGTGAAAGTATTGGCCCGCGAAAAGAACTTTGTGTCTCGCAAGTTTCTTGAAGCGATAGAAATCGGCCGTCGTCCTAATTTTAATAGAGATAAGGGATGGTCCCTGCCTCCTACATGGGAACCCTTACTGTCGAACGCGAAGCGGGAAAACAGCGACAATGCCGAAGATTACGTGGTCGACGTTGTTAGTGCATTTTGTGCCCCGAACAACATCACATCCTATAACCCATCAGTGTCGAGCTCGTCATCGTTGGCGCCCCCCGCACCCCCCGCCCTGTCAAGTCGCGCGTTGCGAGCACAGGCGCGCAGTGCGAGGCGGGCCGCGACCGCGAATTAATACCGCTCACCCTGAAGAAGGACCTCCGACAGGTCCGAAACTTGTCGGTACAAAATACACCGAGAAAAACGCGAACGTGAGTAAAGCCGTTTCATAGAAAGTTTATTGTTAAAACTTATGTACATATTAAAGACAGTTTTGAAGTAAATCGAAGTAAAAAACGAATAATAAATGATATTTAAAAAAAGTAAAAAACACGATTCAGTGATGATCAAACAAAAAAATTAAAAATAATTCTTAGCATAAGAATATAATTAATGATGGGAAAATTAATGACATTATTCTAAAAGCGTAGGGTGCTTTACATGACATTTTTAAACTATATAATTATTATACTAAGTATTAAAGTAAGTGATCCCGCGATTGAGATAGAAATAGAGAAATTAAATAAATGTTTGTTATGATGAAAGTTATTTAACGAGCATTAAAGGTAACCAGAGCCGTTGCCTTTTATTTATTTCGTTTAAGAAATATTAACTTTGTCTTGTATAATGTGATATTTACTAATCAACAGCACTACAGTAACAATAATGCATTTTCTTTTAATTTTTAATATTACACTTGCCAATTCTTAAGAGCATTACTTTATACAGTGTTACAATGTAAAAGGCAATTGAGGCGCCACCGCTTGGCCATCAGCGCGAGGCTATAAACCATAACCAAATTAAAAATAATTATTCAATCAAAGGTGGCAATGTTATAAAGATCAGCTGACTGTCATCCTTGCATGCTGGTTAAAAGTGATCATAATTCGTAACTCAAACTGTCGTGTTTCGTTCAAATCAAAACATTGCACATATATTGAATTTGTGCTCAACTTTATTACCAAAACGTGTAATGGCTAATGATTTGGATTTTCTATTCAAACCATTGGTTTTGGTAACCGGCTTCGGACCATTTTTAAACCATCCAGTAAATGCAAGTTGGGAAGCGGTTAAACTTATAAACAAGGAAAAGTTGGAGACAAAACACAATATCGAGTTGGTACTGCTAGAAATTCCAGTTACTTATCAAAATGTGGATGAATTCGTGCCGGCGTTATGGGAAACGCATACACCTAAGGTAAAGTTGTTTTTTTAAATAGTAGAATGTAGAAAACGAACAAGCGGTTCAGCCGATATCAAGTGATCGCTACCCAGACATCTGCAACAAGCTAACTTAAATAGACAGAGGAGGGACGATACAGACAAACAGAAAATGACTGATTCCCTTTTATCCCCACAACAGCCTTCTTCCCTTTCCCATCCTTTCCTTATTAGCAAAGGATGGGAAGGTGAAGAGAGTGAGAATTAGACCTCCTTCATACTCACTTATCAAACGAAACGCAGAATACTCTACTTCTCGCCCGTCTTCTATGAGGTCAAGTATTTCACAGGTCAAGCTAGCCAATTCATGCAACGGATGTTGTTGTGGGGTCTACCACTGTCAAACTTTATTTTTACTGTATCTCTTTTATATTTATAATTTCAAGATGTAAAATCGTAATTTATTGCAAAAAACTTAATTAAGTCGAGATTCATTACTATACTTGTCAGAGAATAAAATTTGTAATTAAGTTGTAGGTAAAATTTGGACATTGTTTTCTCTCCAATTTTTAGATCCCTAAGAGAATATGTACATTCATTCATCCCTCCTGCCTGCCCCCAAATGGGGACTCCCCCCCCCCTCCAAATCATAATCCTGGAGTGGCCACTAGTCATTTGTGTTTTCCTTCTCTACAAAATGGCCTGTTGTATAATAATAGGTATTGCAACAAAGCATTAGAACAATAATGCATTTGCAATCTAATTTAGTAAGTAATAGATTAAGAACAAGTACTATCACAAAAGTAATGAGTTTACACTAGCAATAGTGATTGTTCTGTGGAATTGATAGCATTGTTACAGATATATTTTCCAACACAATCTGATATGTTATCAAAGATTTAAACTGCATCACAGTTGGCTGATAACATTTCAATACACAAATTGTTAACTTTTATGAGTACTGGAAGTCTATCTAATAGAAATTAAGTTTTGAGTTAAGAAAAATAGATAAATACATAACACACCTTGTTCTATTCATTGCTTCCTTGGAAGAGATTGCTCTAAGCAGTAAAACCACTAATTGCTCAACCAATTCTTACTATTGTTTGTTCTCTATTTTCCAATTTATTTATTTACTTTAGTGTTTGAGCAACATCTGTAGGGATGTGCCGGCTCGATCTGTGAAATATTACATCTTCACAAAAGACACATATGAAGTAGAAGTATGATTCTGCACTTGGCCTAATCCTACTGGCTTAAGAAGGTTTTAAGAATTTTTTTATTTCATTATCTCCTCCTTTGTTCATTGTTATCTGGTTTCCATATAATAAGCTCGGCTTAGTTTGGGGATCAGATATTATGTATTCATGGACATCAGTATGGTGTAGTTTATAATACACATGCATAAAAACAAAGTTATTGAATTTTACATTGAAGTAAAAATAAATACTAAACTGTATGTATATACACAGACAACTGAATTAACTATTGACACCTCTTAAAGCCTGACCTGGTCCATTAATAAAAAATATTCGTGACTAATTTCCAGCTTATGATTCATGTGGGTGTATCAGCAGAGGCTACCTGCATGACCCTAGAGATGCAGGCCCATAGAAAGGGTTATCAGAAGAAGGACTACTTTGAGAAGTGTCCCGCCAACCATATATGCACAGCTGACGGAGCCATCCGACTGCACACCAAGTTGAATGTGGAAAGAATCTGCAAGGAATTCAACGGGAGCTGCACAGAGGAGACCAGTGCCATTTCTTCCAAAAATGCTGGAAGGTAAAACATGAGCTTTTGATGAGCAGGATCACAGCTATTTTTCAATCCCATCCCATAGTATCTGTTATAAACAAACTGAATAATCAGTTAGGCCTACCAATGCCAGCCAGGCCATAGCCCTGTAGTTGGTTGTATTCAATCTATTATTTAGGTCCTAACGTCATTATAATAAGCACAATTGATGTCACCAGTTAGATCTTTTATCACATTTTACCCGAGTGTTGCCAAAATAAAACCATTGACATATCAATGAATATTTGATTTATTTTATCTGTTTGTAATTTAATATCTTATAAAGTATTTTCATTAAAGGTACCTCTGCGAATACATCTACTATACATCGCTCAGCGTTGACAACACGAGGACATTATTCGTCCATGTCCCTGACATCACAAAGTATCCCTCCGAAGTCACCGCCAGAGCTCTTGAGAAGATTCTAGAACTTTCCTTAGAGCAGGTCATTGAAATGGACAGCTCTAAAGAGGTTACAGAGAAGTTAAAAGACGCCAGTTTAGAAGACAACAAAACAGGAGAAAATTCCACGGAAACTAGTTTGTAACACCTCAAGGTTGGGAATGTCAAAGGTTTATTTATGCTATGTAGTTGAATTGTTATTAATGAATACTGTACATAGATTGTATTTACATTTATTTACTTTAAGGTTATTGAACTGTTTTAATAAAAAAAACTTATATATCATTCATAATAACTTGTGTCTACTGTCAGACGCCGCTGAATGTGACCGCCGATTTTTTTTGTGACTGTAATGTCACTGCCTAGCGCAGGCATTTACAGGCACGGCTAGCCTGTTTTTTGCGTGTGGGACAAGGATCATTCCAGACAGCCCAATACTCCGAAGAAACCTAGCGAGCCTTTTATATTACCAGTCACCTATTTCGGTGAGCCGAGATATTTAACCCTGTACGCGAACACTTTTTTTTGAATTGATGTAGTAACCGCTTCGTCATTTTTTTTGAATAGATATATTTTAATACTAGCTGTACCGCGCGGTTTCACCCGCCCTGCAATTTTACTCAAACGAAATGATATTACCTACTTAAATACTACCCTAAACTCATCATCATCTTCCTGCCCTTGCCGCTCATGTGGGGACATCGACATGACCGCAGCAATCTGCTTAACGCCAACCCTCCTCGGGAATAATAAGCTACTAATCTAACCTAACAAAACATATTACAAAAGAATGTATACGCCATTTCTAAAATCGTCTACATACGTGTAGATACTATAATTACCAGAGAGCGCCGTGCGTCTCCGAAAGAAGTGTGTGCTATGAATACCTCAATGCACAGTGTGTCTAGCTGCAGCTTGCAAAATCTCCGACACTGACCTGTTTTGAACTTTATGTAAACTTTCAATCATCATCATTTTAAGGATAATAATATAAAATTTAAAAAAAAAAAAATTGAAGTGAAGCTACATCTGTACACTTTTTATTAGGCCAATAGTATTGAGAAAATTGTTATTGATTTTTAAGCGCCATCTATTTGATAATCTAAGTAACGGAGAATTGATTATCGTACTGGTTCGCATTTTTTCCGCTAGGGTTTTAGACGTAGTAATGAAAAATACCTAAAATTTTGATTTTAATGAGTTATTTGATATTAAAAGTAATACTAAACTTTGTTGCTTTTATTATCTTTTGATGGGATAGGACTCCGTGCTAAACTTTCTATCATCACCATTTTAAAGACCGTAATATAACTAATAACATATACAACTAAAAGTTCATCCTATTCAAGTGAACAGCTATTTTCCTATACGTGAAAACTGTTCCAAAATCCAATGAGCATGTTGCTGACGCATGTTTTTCACGTGAATCTATAACAATTTTCCCTACCAAATATAGTCTAACGCGGATAAAGAGCTTTTTATTTCAAAAAAACATATTTAACGTACACACCATTCTGTATTTTCATCAAGTCGGTGTACAGAATGTTCTTTGAATTATACGGAGGGAGGTTGTAAGTGGTGGAGCCACTTGCTTATGTTGTCAGTCGTTGAAAGTCATAAAGTCTTGAGGTGCGCCGCGGCCGCGTTCCTGGCGAGGCGCGACGCCGGTGCCTCCACCAGCAGGTGCAGCGGCAGCGCCAACAGGTGAGCCGCGCTGTACACGCCGAGCACAGTAAACGCCTGCAAAAACACGATACATTATATAATAGTAAGTTAAAACGCGGTTAAAATATATTGGTTAGTTGAAAGAAATATAGTAAACTAGTGATCCGCTTCGAACCGTTTCGAAATCCATAGCGAACATCGCCTTTTATATATGTAGAGAAAAAACACAAAAATCCACGGGAACCAAACATTTTTTGGGATTTTCATTCATTGGAATAAAATGTAGCCTCCGTGCTATTCCAGAATGTAATTCATCTCTGTGACAAATTCAATCCGTTCAGCCGTTCTTGCGTGAAGAGTAACAAACATCCATACTTACAAACTTTCTTTTAACATATTCAACAACTTTTAAGCCGGTACAGTAATGCATTCGTAGTAGCAGGCGTAGCTGCACTATATTAGGTACTTGTAAGTGACCCTATCTTTGCCCAGAGACAAAAAAATATATATCCTATGTAAGTCTTTCTAGAGGAGCTTTTGTCGTCTTGATAGAGGAGCTTTTTGTTAATGAAATTGAGTGCTTATTCATAAATCATACTAATCTTTCCTGTTTATAATAGTACAGTCGTGACAATAAGTGTAACCGTAAACTTTAAGTCACCCAAAAATTTACTTCCCAGCGGCGAATGAACGTAAATCTAAATAAAAAATCATGGAAGCATTCTTATTGCTCTGTATGAGCCACAACTGTACCATGACGGGCGGGGCTTGTAAAATGTACCGCGCGCGATTATACTTCTTTCATGACAGCTGATGAGTCTTTGACAATTGTCACAGCCCAGCAGATTGTCACACGTGATCAATTCACGCACTAATCGTGCCGTTATTACTATTACTGCTTAGCCAATTAGCGACAAGCATTTACAATAGAGCCAATGATTACTTCGCGATGGTAATAGAGAACAAACTGGTTGCTTAAAGAAAACAAACGACTTGAGCCGTTAATCGAAGAGAATTTTGTCTATTCTATGTTTTATTCGTTCACTTCTTACCAGATTATACATAGACACGTGCGAGAGATGCGTCCTGCGAGCAAGAAGCACGTGTACTAGGTTCAGGTGTACAAGGTACACACAGTAGCTCAGCCGCCCGAGCACTGGCCAGCCGTTCCACTCGAACAAGCGACTGATGGGCCCTGAAAATGATACAGTCTCAAGAACAAAGAATTATCGATAGGCTCACCAGGAGCGGAGTTCTGAGGTAACAAACATTAAAAAAATATAAACGAATTTATAACCTCCTCCTTTTTGAAGTCGGACAAAAATAACTTCTCTTTGCCATGGCAATAGCTTTCCGGGCTACCCTATTGCTATTACTCACAAGACATTGGCACAACGTGCACAGTCCAAAATTTTTTTAATTAATAAACGTGGTTGACTACACTTTACCCGACGATAAGTGGCCATATGATCTAGTAATGATACGAAATAATTTAATATCAGACGCACAGACCGAGCAAAGAATGAAATCCGTTTGCTAATTAACTAACCATTCACCCGCATCACGAGGGCGACGATGACGAAGCTGGCGATGGTTGCCATGGCGACGCGGTGCAGTGCCGCCGTCGCCATACGCAGCGGCAGCGACGCGCGCTCCCTCGCGTAGAAGACCGAACACGCCGTGAACAGCGACACCACGGCCGGCACCACGAACCAACACAGGTGCTTTAATATCTGTAGCAACAACATGTAACCAAATTTCTGTATAAACTGTCATATTTTTATAGCAGAAGGAGATACCACAATTATCACGAATTGCGAATGCATTTTTCCAATTCCCCACTCTACCTTGGAAGTGCAGAGTGTGTAAAATTGAACTGTTCTTAAGGATTAAGCGGCATTTTATCAGGCTTTGGAATCTGGTATTAACTATCTTTATTGGTTGCAGAAAGCAAAGGAACATGGAGTGATAGTGGTTTATGGTGGTCTGTCGAAGGGGAGGATTGAATTACTGATTCAATTACGAGGAATGATGTCTTAATAATGAGCTGTTTATTTTTTAATAAGCCAATAAGTCTTACGTTATTTTTTGACAAGTCCACTTTGTTGTTTTGCATGTGGTGTACCAACATTGCAGTCCAGATCCCGAGAACGCAGCAGACGATGTTGGCGTGCCCCGATATGTGTGACAGGTACGTCGGATTCTCGAAGTTGCGGAAAAACCTTGTCAAATACATTAATTTAATTAGTAAGTACAACACAACAATACCACAAGGCGATACCGACTTCGGAGCCAGTAGTAGTTTTAGTACCTCTATGCTGGGACTCAGGTCTACTACGGAATAATATTTATGAGACTTCAAAACAACATTTGTTCGCGCCTCACACGTCCAGAGCGCGGGCGAATCATCAGGCTCCGTGGGGAGCGGTGGCTTAGACTTCGCTGAGGGGAAGAGGACAAGCCGCGACGAGCCGCCGGTGTACACGCGAACTTAAATTTCTACTTAAGCAGTGTAATTTACGTAGAATAAAGCAATCTAGTTAGTAGCTAGCAATTTGGTCCTTCGAACCGGATCTTTAAAACTTGTCCCTAACCATAGTGCTATTCTGTCTCTCAATTCTTTGTTGGTTGATGTATGATTTCGGCAAACTTTGAAATTTCCAACACTAATCTAGAAGTATTTATTATTCTGTTGTACAATACTCCGACTTGCAGTCACATCTATACAGATAAATAAAATTGAAGTGTCTGTATGTATTAACAAAATAACATTTTCACAATACACATGATATAACTACGGTACTTATAACAAATATACATTTTTTAAAATTTTGTCTGTCTGTCTGCTTATTCCGGGTAATCTCGGAAACGACTGAACCGATTCGGATGGGACTTTTACTGAAATATAGTTAATATTGTAAGGATTTAAATAGGCTAATTTAATTCAAGCAAAATAGTTAGGGTTCCGCGAAAAAAGTAAAAACCCTCGAAATTGTGAAAGAAATTACGCGTCGCGGTATCGAAAGCGACGCCCGCTACCTGCAATATCACAAAGGTAGCCTAAGGTAAGAAATATAAGCAGTATAAAATAATATTACCTAAATTAATTCTATGGCCGACGAAGTTTGCCGGGTCAGCTAGTGGTAATATACCATATATGCAGAATTTTTAAGTACACAAGTCAATACTTACTCTGGTTTCTTAAGTACGACTCCATCCAAGTCCTGAAGCCAGACTTGCCATGCCGGTAATATCAGGCCTACGAGCAGTAGCCCAGACAGTGCGAGCTGCCTGTTCCTGCCGCGCGTTCCTACCAGTACTGCCGCGCCCAGTACGAACAATTGGAAGTCAGCCGCTAAGTACCTACAAAAAGCGATGTCTCTCTAGAGACGTACTATATATCCACAAGCTAAATTGACATAACCTCAAATTGCGTCACGTCAATTATTTTATTTCTTTTAAAGTGATTACCTCTTAAAACATTTTTAGACTACATTTGTTTGAAAATCTCATACTTGGAACAGTTTCGGAGAACTTTTTTTTTAAATCTTAACAAGGTTTTATTATTGTTCGTTATTTTTGTAGCGCCTTCCCACCCGCTTTGGGTCTTCACTTCTATCGGTAAGAAAAATGTCAATCTCTGACGGATTTCTTCACAAATCACCGTGTGAATGGGCAAGCGTGTTTAGTGATGTGCTTGCGCCTTAATCCATCTCAGAAAGTCGCATGTTCGCGTCTCTGCTTATTTATTTGACGCTTTGAATTGATTGTTAACTACATGTATTCTTATGCTTTTCACGCCGCAGGTCGTGGGTTCGATTCCCACCCAGGACAAACATTTATGTGCATGAACATGTCTGTTTGTCCCGAGTCTGGGTGTAATTGTCTATATAAGTATATATTTTCAAAAGAAAAGTAGTGTATCAGTTATCTGGTTTCCATAGTATAATGTCCCAGGATCAAAAAAACATTGCCAAAAGTTTTTAATACCCCACCGTTTACCTCTTTTGACTCACATTAAAAGCTATCCGGTTATCTACGCAAATGCTTTAAAATGAGAGATACCTTAGAATACCTTTTAAATCAGTATAATTAATCACCACGTGTGCAGAGCGCATGTCCTGTTTTCGGTGACGTAGTTGTTGAAGTAGAGGAGGTGTGTCCAGGCGTACTGCTGGCAGCTGCTGGCGACGCTGTCACCGGCCAGCTTCCAGAGCGGGCCGCCTCCGGCGTAGCGCAGCCAGCTAGCAGTGAACGCCAGCACCACCGCATACGCCGGGGTCAACCTACGCAAAGTCGAATGATAAATATCGTATATAGATACGTTGTAAAATATTTATATCCTCATCTGTAATTTGAACCTGAACTAGAACCTGGTTTATATACATTACTAATACAGAAATCACAAGTATGTTACCGAGTTAAATCTAGGGCTGACACTGTTAAATCATGAAAACCAAATTACGTTGAACTCATAACTCGCCTGTTGCGATTCTCGGAGTCACGTTTATGTTGACCACTTCACAATTTAAGCACCAATAGCCTAGCCTGATAGTCCATTATGTCCAATATTCACTACAATAGCCAGGCCGTACTCTCAAAGTTGTTGATGAGTGTGTCTACTTGGAAAAAACTCTTCGAGCACTTTGTGTTGCCAGTGATGACTCATGGTATAACTGAGGCGTGGCCCCTCACTGTGGGCTTCATTAGACTCGAAATCACTCTGCAGTAGAACCAAAGCAACTACCATTGCCTGAAGAATTGCAAGTGGCAATAGGCCGGACACATTGCTCGCAGATCGGAAGGCAGATGTGGTTGAAAAGTCTTGGAATGGCGACAACGTACAGATAAACGCAACGTAGGTAGGCTGGAGTCATCCTGGTGACTAGATAAAGGTTGCGGGAGCCCACTGGATGAGGGCGCCAGGGGACAGATCTTTGTGGCGATCAAAGGACTACGTCCAGCAGTGGACGACCTTCGGTTGAATTTTGGCCGCGTTGCAAACAGCTTTTTAAAAAAAAAGTTACTGCTGCCCTGCCTATACAGCCTACAAGTATGTGTCTCTATAGAAAAAAAACACTCTGTATATTTTGAAACATTTAATGATTGTGCTCACAGACGATCTAGACGTAAAGTTAGAGTGCGCCCAGATAAAGATAAAATTAAAATTATGTAAAGAAAATGTTTATTGCTGGTTTATTGTGTTTTATAATGTTGACATTGACATTTGGCATTGCTTAAAAATGAAATTTAATTTTACTCATGTATAAATGTTATTATAATGTTAGACATTTCCTAGAATCTTAATGAAACAATAAAATAAATAAATTTCCGGTTAACATTTAGAATGGTATAATTATGTTAATAAAAAAAAATATTTAACTTCACTATAATATTTACACGCAATACGTGGCAGAATGTGTTTTTACCATATTCTTGCAAAGAAAATATTCGATTGATCGATTGATTAGGAAGTTCGATTATTAGACGAGAATCGAGAATATTGATCAAACACAATATTTTATCTATCTGTCTAGAATCGTTTTCCGAATAGTCTTTGTCAGAATTTATGTCAATTACATTTTAGTACACCACGAAATTGACTTACCTCCAAAGTCTAAGCCTAATAATTTTCGGATACGCAGACCATGTCAAGAGCATTTTCTCATTCTTTATGAGTACACTGTAGGCGGAGATGAAGGCGGAGATCACGAGGAACATCTGCACCAGCATCATGCCGCCATTCACCGTCTGGTAGTACCACGTCTCGTTATACTGATTCAATAACAAGAATAACATTAGAGGGGATATGGATACACACAGATTAAAGCAATAAGATTATTATTTGTGTACATGGTCTCACTCTCGTAGTCCAAACCAAATTTGTATGATTTTGAAATCACATATGTTTGTATAGGACGGTAATACTTTTTTAATGTATCGAAACAGACAATTTATTAAAAAAAATCGATTAAATTAATCGGAAAATCGAAGGGGTATTTCTTTATAAAGCGAGCAATTGTAACCGAAACGGCTTTAACGATTTAAATTAAATCTTGTATTTAGATACGGTTTTTCTTCATACATGGTACCTCTATCCCATCAAAAACATAAAATATAAAAAATCCAAGTGAATTACAAGTTTTGTAGTGTCTATGGAGGCATCTATCCAAAAACTTTGTTATTTATGTGATACTAGTGTCCCGCTCCGGCTTAGCCCGGGTACCACTAATTATGTTGATCTGATTGCTACCAAACACAGGAATGTGCCAATCTGGACAATCCCTGTAAATTTTATCGAAATCGGTCCAGCCGTTTCAGTCTATAGGTCTATATACTTCGCTTTTTATATACAATTTTTTTTCATAAAAAGTATCCTATGTTACTTCTAGTACCTTCAAGAATATGTGTACAAAGTTTCATGATGATCGGTTGAGTAGTTTTCGCGTGAAAGCGTAACAAACAAACTTACATTCACATTTATAATATTAGTAGGGATATATTATAAATTGTTATCTATGACCGTATCGTATAGTGACCGTATCAATATTAGATATATTTATTTTTATAATAATCATAATGGATTGGCATTTACAAGTCACCTTATTCTGCTCATTTAAATATTTAAGTGCATTATGTAGATTTACTTAATAATAGAAGTTATAGATGATTAGTAGTCGAGTATTTAGAAAATTGGCAGATTTTAATTTATATGGTATTTTATTTTTCATTTATATTTTTGAGAAATGAAATAGCGACTTTGCCGTCATCAGTCACATGACAAAGAACGCCAATCAGAGCGCGTGACGTCACAGTCTGGTAAACACATCAAGTTTTCAACGACTTCTTAGTGAAAATTAGCGTTTTACAGTAATTTTGTAAACAAAATCAACTCATTGATATGGAATGGACGCAGGTTTTATAAAGGCAAATAGTTGGTGTGCATTTTTCGCAATAAACACCTATTTCTGCTCTATCTATATGTGAAAACTAAGCATCCAGTAAGCAATAGGGGTGTTAAAATGGCGATTAACATATGCTAAAGTTTTGTTTCTCCGATTCATAAATAGTTTTGAGGTTAGGATGTATCAATATCCATATGACCATTAATATTGTTGTGTGCTAATGGTGAAATTTCTTTGACCAACTCTGTATTGCAAATTGCGAAATATAGAGTAACAAAACGTGACAGAAGTTATACAGTTGACATTATTCGTTTCTCCTTAGGCACCTAGAATAACAGTTTCTGGGTTTTTATTATTAAGGAGATAATGGAGTACTATGCAGTGCTTGTAATAATTAGAATTGTACATGTACGCGGGTGAATATCGTTTCGTGAGTTCGTAGCCTTAGAGCGACAACAAAATATAACAAAGAAAAAAAACCATAGGTCAGATGGAATGTCAACTTACCCGTTCATAGTCCCGCGGGTGGTCGGTGAATGTCGTATTAATCCAAGCGCAATGGTCGAACAATATGAAAAATGTTAAGATGCATCTGCAACAGAAGTTATTTGACCAATTCGGATATATCACACGTATTACATTTCTGAACATATATCTGAAGATAATTAGCATTTTTTTTTATGTGCGAAGGTGGCAAACGAGCAAGCGGATCACCTGATGTCAAGTGAGCGCCGCCCATGAACATCCGCAACAGACAAATGCGTTGCAGATGCGTTGCCTACCTTTAAAAGACAAAGGAGGGCATAGACAGGAAAAAGGATATTTCCTTTCCCCCGTTAACCCCCTCCCCATCCTATCCTCTTCCCCTTCCCGTCCTATCCTTATGAGGAAAGGGTGGGAAGGGGAAGAGGACTAAAATTAGGCCTCCGGCACCTCACTCATCAGACGAAACGCAGAATTATCTACTTCACGCCTGTCTTTTGTGACGTCGTGGTATTTGACCGGTCGAGCCGGCCCATTCGTGCAAGATGTTGTTGCGGGCTCTACCGCTGTTGTATCAAATTTTGGAACAACATCCCACCTCCTATCAAGTACTTAACATCTCAAAAAATTACTTAAATATAATAAAGCTAACCTAGATAAAAATATTTGTGTTGTATTTTCCGTTTTACTTTACTTGTATGATTGGTTTCGTTAAACCAATTCGGATGTATATTTTGTTTCTAAAAAATTGTACATATACAATTATGTTTTTCGTCTTCGAAATCGTTCATCCGTCATATCAGTAAGCACTGCCTTTTTGAATCCAGCCATCTTTTTAACCTACTCCTACCGATATATCCCTTTATATTCATATATCACCTTTTCACATGACATTATTCTGTCATAACATGCCCAGACCATACTAAACTTTTGCTCCTTCATTTTTAAATCACTGATGCTGATTTCAGACTTCCTTAAGTATTATCGTTTCGTACCTAATCTGTGTATCTACACATTCATGTAAATATTCGCATTTTTCGTATGCACTCTTCGCATTCCTCTGTCGGACTGCCCAACACTCCGATCGATACAGGTCTTACGCTGGTTTTCTTAAATCTTCCCTTTTATCTTGTAATGGACTCGCGGGTCCTGTCCTGTTGCTATTTTATCCATTCCGCATTTTTATAATACTAGGTGGCGAATGAACAAGCGGTTCACCCGACGATTGCTGCCCATTCAATCAAGTTATTGCTACCCATAGACATTTACTCATTATGTAAACATTGTAACATGTAAACATTGTGTACTTACTTAACGCAGTGCAGTCCTTTTAGTTTTTCCAACCTCGGGTCCAAAGGTTCATAAGCTATCAGCCATTTCCAATTTTTAAACAACGAGAAAGACAGTAAAAACCGACTTTCTGTAATAGAAATATGAATTCCGATTTCAAATAATATAGTTAAGATTTTCCTTATTACCTAACAACATAGATAACATGTCACCGAGCGACTGTGAACTTTGTTAGTTCATAATCGGACTAGTTACGTCAAGCAGTGGACAACCTTCACCTGAAGAGAGAAAGAGACAAAGAGAGAGCCGGTGCGTATTACGTCTCCGTCCTGATAGAATACCATTGACATAAAAGGCCGTCACTTTTAGTGGTTTTTTCTACGTTGATGTTATTTTTTTCGTAATTATGCACAACATTAAATTCATATTATTGTTTGACTTGAAAACCGGATGTTTTGGAATTTACAAATGTCAAATGCGACATAAATAGTAATTCTTGAATTATTGACTGGTTTTTAAAACATATTGAATGAGTCAAAAAAAATCCGATTTAGCTACGTTAGAAACAAACATATTTGATTTATTTTACCATTGAAAAATGAAACAAATATACACCAAGAAGAACCATTCGATCCTATTATTTCAAGACATAATAATTGGGAATGAATTAAGTTAAAGTAAACTTAAAGTGAACCCTGTGATCTGTAAGAACCGGAAGACTCCTTTGTGTATCAAGAAAAGGTGTAGATAGAATAGTCTGTTTAATTCGATAGAAGAATAATTATCAAAAACATTAATCTTCTTTCTTATTTTCAACCTAAATTCGTCCCCTGCTGGACGTAGGCCTCCCCCATTGATCGCCATAAAGATCGGACCCCTGCCGAGTCCGTTCATCCAGTCATCCAGTTGACCCCATCGTCGGTCCGTCTTGTGGGAGGCCTACCTACGCTGCGTCGCTTAGTGTGGTAGCCGAATCTCTTCTGGGGATTCTTAGTACCCCCGCCGTCGCCCTCACCGCTACCGTAGCCAGGAACGACGGGGCTGCCGGGGGCGTTACTCTTGTCGCCATTACGTGGGGGGGGTTGTGCCATAATCGCGACGCTTGGCAGGCGGGTTGGCGATCGCAGTGGTTGTACCGTACAGAGAGGACCCTGCTACCCGTCCTCTGGTGGTTCTGGACGCAGTTTAACGACTTATACCCGATAAAATTATCTATTTAATCCGATAAAAGAATAATTATCTAGAATATTAATGCATTATGTATACAAAAAGATGATTTATGTATGTATTTACCTTTGTTATTCTTCTCACTCTTTGACTGATAAAAGTCGTAACAACTTCCATAAATGTTAACCGCCAATATGACCAAGAAACAAATCGCCATTATCAAATCCAAAGCATCATATTCGGTTTGATCGCCATGTTTGTCGCAGTTGTATATTGTTGTTAACTTGGCTTGTACCCTGTGATCTTTGTACAAAGATTCGTTAAGGCATTTCTCAAGGATCAATCCCAGGTCCGCACTAGTTCCTATTGTTTCAGTATTGTTTGGTATAAACTCTCCGCATGTAGTCCGGATGCAAACACCTCTTTGCAAATAAGTGTAGTTGTAATGCTTCACTGTATATTCCGAATAGTCCTGTCAATATGTCGAGACAAAGAAATTAACATAAGTCACCATAGAAAACAACATATTAACATTGTTGCTGTTATTTTATAAAAATAACTCCCTACTAATTAATTAACAAATTTTTCGCGAAATCCTCCATCCATCCTCTGGTGTTCCGGGTGTCCATGGGTGTCGTTGATCACATCGGTGTTCCTGCCGCTCGTTTGCCCCCTTCTCTTATAAAAAAAAACTAAGCCATCCATTAAAAAAATCAAATTAAGTAAAATATGTTTAGAGTCCGTCCGATGTAACAACATCTGTTGCACGAATTGGCCGACTCGACCGGTGAAAAACCACAACCGGAAAACAGGCGTGAAGTGGAAGTACTTTGCGTTTCATCTGATGAGTGAGGTGCCGGAGGCCTAATTTCAGTCCTCTTTCCCTACCTAACCTTTCCTCATAAGGGGGAATGGATGGGAAAGGGAAGAGGATTGGTCGTGGAGGGGATTGACGGGGAAAAGGAAATATCCTTTTTCCTGTCTATGCCCTTCTCTGTTCATTAAAGGTAGGCAACGCATCTGCAACACATTTGCTTGTTGCGGATGTCTATGGGTAGCGTAAAACAACGGGTCGCCTAAAGTTATGTGCGCACCGCCGCCCATGGACATCCACAATATCAAGGGAACTGTAAATGCGCTGCCGGCCTTTAAGGAAGGCGCGTAATCTATTGATGGCGATTTAAACAAACCTTTATGAGTTTCATGAGCTCATTGTCCTCTTCAGCGTGCAGGTCTACCCGCAGCATGCAGTAGACCGCGTGCTCCCGCCGCAGACAGGCGTGATACGGGTCCAACCCGAAAATCGCTGGCATTCGATCGTATTCTGAATCTAAATATTTACTTATTATTTTTGGTTAAACATCGTGTCGGTGTCACAGCGTAAAAAAATAGTAATCACAGCTATATATATATATATATATATATATATATATATATATATATATATATATATATATATATATATATATATATATATAGCATATATGTAAATACAGCTAAATAAAAGGATATTTCCTTTTCCCCGTTAATCCCCCGTCCAATTCTCTTCCCTTTCCCATCCTATCTCCCTTATGAAGAACGGGTGGGAAGGGGAAGAGGACTGAAATTAGGCCACCGGCACCTCACTTATGTATCAGACGAAGCGCAGAGTACTTTTACTTCACGCCTGTTTTGTGTGATATCGTTTGAGGTCGTGTTAAACCGGTCATGCAACAGATGCTGCGGGTTCTGCAACTGTTATTGGGGTCGGCCTAGGTGTATACCACCAAATAGGTGACATACTAAAGAAAGACACTGAGAGTACCGATATCCGACGAGCACATGTGCGTGTCAAATGTAAATCTGTAAGTTTCACTACCGTTACATAAATCGTATACAGTATTCTGTTGTGTAGGCCGCAGCGCAATGCTTCTCGTCACCTCGTCACATAAGATGCTATCTCTCCTATAACTAACCTTGGTAGGTACAATGGCCTCCAAATTATACGCAACTTAATTTTATTGCATTATTATTTTGTAACTTGTGGAAATTCATTAACAATATATACACTTGTATATGTTAATTATTTCCCATACCTACGTGATTTATACCAATTAATATTTAAATGTTTTTTTAAAGATTAATGTTATTCTCATTTGCTTTGGGCCTATCATGTCAATGCGTAAACGCTACCTGGAGGCCTACCGTCTGGAGAGTTGTACTCTGGCGGTGCTGGCCCGTCATTTTTAGTAGGAGATAACAAATGTATATCCCAGAGGCCTAATTCTGGTTCTCTCCCTCTTCCCACCCTTTTCTTATAAGGAAAGGATGGCAAGGGAAAGATAACTTGATGGTGGAGGGGATGTCTAGGAATTGGAAATAACCATTTTCTGTTTGTTCCCTCCTCTGTCCATTAAAGGTGGGCAACGCGTCTGCAACTCATTAGTTAGTTGCAGATGTCTGTGGGTAGCGATCACTTGACATCGGATGAGCCGCTTGCTCGTTTGCCTCCTAGTACTATAAAATAAAATAAAATCCTCCTCTGCTTTTTGATCAGGACCTAGATTATATGTGTATATCAGAAGTGGGTTGGTCGAGTCGAAGTCGAGTCTAACATTCCGATGTGTATACGTCAAAATCGAGTTGATTCCTAGAATCACCAACGACGAGTTACCCAAGGTTTGCCTATTTTTTTTACGCTTTACAGCCGAGTTCGCACTATGCTAGTATTTTAGCTTAGTAGCGAGTAATTTAGTGGCTGAACGTATCGAAACACCAGTCAGGAGAGGAGAGCAAGGAGCCTCATAGCACAGGGCAATCTAGTTCGAGCTCCTGTCTACCCTAAATTATCTCATTAAACTAGATATAACCATATGTGGCAGAAAAATAAAGAAATTTATATTTTATCTGGGACTAGCACCACGTATTTCACCGGCTAAACAAATCCGAAACTGTCGAATTAGTCGAGTTCAAGCTGTAAGCTGTTCATCTTGCAAAGCTCCATTCACTTGTAAACTTTTTCTAGGCAGTAGCAACAATCTTAGCTACTAAATTACTTGCTACTAGATTAAAATACTACCATAGTGCGAACGAGGCTTCACAGTTTTGGCCCTAGATTTAGCTCGGCAACCCACTTGTAATTTATCAATGTACATATTATCCAACAGAAGATCCAAGTTCTGATCAAATAACAGACGAGAGTATACATTTTTTACGCCATATCTGAGACCATTAGTAAAGAGTCGCACAGCGAGCAATGAAAAGACCTATGCTAGATGTTTATCAAAGGGACATAATTCGGAACGAAGAAATTCAACGAAGCAGAAATTACGGATTACTATTTCTGCCAACCCTATCGCGATTTTCCTGCATCAATCTACTTACACATACCCGTCGATCACGGCTACTCCTAAATACAGTCTTTCCTTAGCATGTCACCACTGCAACTCAATGAATACTTGGCCTACTCAATCTTTCTTCATTCATCCTTTCAACATGCCCGAAATACCGAAGCACACACACAAGCAATGTAACGTAACGAAAATACCTTCATTATTATTTTTGTCTATAGATCGGAATTAATTCCATAGACAGACATGTGGGGCAAAAGGTATATTGCTTTTTTAACATACAGACTACACTATAATTTGTGTTTTAGTGCATTATTGTCAATAGACTCACGGAAGATTGACATTATGTTATAAAGCACGCACATAAAAATAGTTTGCTAACAAAAGTGAATGTTTAGTGATCAGTTTAACTCCTCACACAATACATACATATTTATTTAATTGTTTTCGGCAGTGTGAACTCACGGTATGAGAAAACAGAAATGTTTTGTTGTAAAGCATAATATACCATTCCGTTATATTGACGGTCCTGGTAGTAATATTAAAAAAGTGCCAGAGAACTGGTCTTGAATTTACTCAGTCAAGGCAAAGTTTGGGGAGGAACCTAATATTTTCATTAAAATATACGTATGGTATATAAAAAGTGATGTGTTTATTAGCGATCAGATCAACATAACCAGTGCTAACCAGGCGAAACGGGGGCGGATCACTAGTAAATCATAAAATAGGTCCTGCTATATTGTAAAGGGTCCATTACAATCTTGAAGAAACTACGGTTGACTAACAATATAAAAAATTAAAAATAAATTTAATTTAAATTTATATTAACTAAAAATAGTGAAAATGAAGACGTAAAAGTACTAATATCTTACCGTTTATTTGATAATTAACAGCATAGCTTCGAGATATTAATATAAATAAATAAACGAAATGGAATACGAACATTGTACACAAGTTTTTTCACTACACTAACGAGCTTCAACTTGTACACACGCTTATATTCACCTGAAGCAGGTTTTTAATAACATTATATGCACGTCAAAGTCGGCTTGACTTAATTTGGCTATAAAAATAAATATAATAGCATTATACGTTTGTAAAACAGTTGTGTGAAGAGACATCCGGACCACCTGTGGATGTATGACAACTGTTACAAATGATTGACCGAATCAAAACTTTTGCCAAAGTAAACGGCACCGTAGGGAGAAATAAGCTTTTACATCCTTTAACCTTATTTTGTTAGAAATTACCTATGTCATGAGACCAGGAAGGACGGTCTTTCCACCAGTAGGCTATTCAACTTTGAACGCCCTGCCCAGTAGCGGCATTAGGGTAGGGTTGGAAGACCGCTCAGGGCGCTGGGCACCGAGGGTCGCCTTATGTCACTGCGGGTAAGGTAACGTCCTGGTTAAAGAATATCGTCTTTAGCAAATGAATACTTATTCGCGAGGTGAGGATGGAGCGGAAGAGCGGAAAAAAGGGCTAGTCTTACTTATTCATAAATTCCCTAAATTTATTGAAAAAAATGATTATGTTGCCAACACTAGAATGAAACGGCAGTGTTCAATCCATACGGAGTTGGCATGCAGTTGGCATGCAGTTCATATTACTTTGGCTATTGAATCTCAAAAAAGTAATGTTCAAATCTCTTATGAGGCTACTATTCGCGGTAAGATTTTTCCTTATTAAGTATCGTCTAATGCGGCTCACTTCGAAAATCATTTTTACCGCCTACTTTGGCCTACTTCTGCATAGGTTACAGTGGGTTTACACTCTCTGTCTGTTTTTTCAGACAGAAAGCTTGTATTACAACACAATTTTACGTCATTGAAAGCACACGGTTACTAAATATCATTTTTTTTCTCAACATCTACCTATAACGCCTCTTAACCATCACACTAATATATGCGCACCCTAAGTCTAGGCTTACTGCTGAGCCGTTAGCGGTAAATTCGCCACTGCCCAAGTAAATTCAAGAAACAAATTTCTAATATTATTTATTAATATATTGAATAAATAGTGCTAATTGTCAACCTATGTTTGTATCAAATCGTGTATTTAATTTATGCGCAACTCTTACGTGTACTATGTCTAATTTGGTTAATGTTGTTGGTGTCACAGTTATGCTAACTTACTTTTACGTTTATATATTTAAGTAACAAATACATCTGTGAGACTGTCTCTTATTTACCCTAATAAACTAAGAAAGTCTCAACTATCGAATTGTGTGTAACGAAATCGATGTTTTATCGCATATTGTCGATGATATTATATTAGACTGACATCCCTAGCTTCTCAGTTTTCGGTTTGTCGATTGTCACTTGATAATTTTCTTTTCAAGGCGAGCGGACTGTGAGGAAGGTATGTTTACAACAGTTTTAAATGTGAATTGAAGTTTTTATTACTGAAAATTAACTATGAATTGGGCAAATCAAAACTTTTATGTCCATTGCCTTTCAATATTGTTCGTTACTCTGTTAGCTTCGTTGAGATGTAAGCAGATTAAATTAGATTCTGTTTTGCCTTTTCAGTAGAACATGGCGATTTCCATAGCGGTCATGTTCGGACTTAAAGGCTATAATATTGCCACGTGTGTTGATTCCCAAGTGTAACGCTTAAGGGTTTTGATTCTTTTAGGCCTTGAGTATGTACGCTTGCAACACCTAGTGGCGACAAACCCTCCAAATATTAGCCTGTAAAATGAATGTTCAAATCCTTCAGTCAAACTAAACTTGTTGCACGAATTTTAGCTCGCCATCATGGTGAACAACCGAGTACCCTCGGTCTTCTCCAAGACCTACGTAACCCCGCGACGGCCTTTTGAAAAGGCGCGTCTGGACCAGGAGCTGAAGATCATCGGTGAATATGGGCTCCGTAACAAGCGCGAAGTATGGAGAGTGAAGTACACGCTTGCGCGCATCCGTAAAGCTGCCAGAGAACTGCTCACGTTGGAAGAGAAAGACCCTAAACGGCTTTTCGAAGGTTAGTTTTGCCATGCGTTTTTGTGTTAAATTTATATTGGAGTGGATTCCATCTTAGTGCCTGTTACAATGAAATAGTATCACTATGAATCGTACCTACAAATCTGAATAATGAACTAGAAAAAAAAACGACTGAGTTCACATGTGGTATAAGATAGCATTCCGGTTAATTTGTAATGGTAAAGACAAGATAAATACACAATGGAAAAAGAAGCAGAAAGAGAGAACAATTGATCGAATTTTTAAATTAGATAAAGTTTAGTTAATATAGTTTTTTTTTTCTTTTCATAAAGTCCCAATTCACGTTGGTACAATGTTTCACTTCAATGTTTCATATTTTCTAAGGTTGTTTATCTATATATATATATATATATGTATGTATATAATAGTATTAATAACAACACTACCTGTGTAAACATTGTTGGAGATACTAAATGTGGATATAATTACCACACTAGCGTACAATTATTAAAATGATGAGTAATCCTCTGGCAACCTCTTGTCAGATATAATTTATGTTGAGAAAATTTCCTACTGACTTATATCTGACAATTTGTGGTGTAAAATGCAAAAGTACCTAGTATACATAGCTTCATTACCTTTACAGGTAATGCATTGCTCCGTCGTCTAGTCAGGATCGGAGTGCTGGATGAGAAGCAAATGAAGCTTGATTATGTGCTCGGTCTGAAAATTGAGGACTTCTTGGAGCGTAGGCTGCAGACCCAAGTTTTCAAGGCGGGTCTTGCCAAGTCCATTCATCATGCCCGTATCCTCATCCGACAGAGGCACATTCGGTGAGTAAAAGGTTTCAATTTACAATTACATATTGTAGTATTTGTGTATATTATTGTGTCCAATCAGTTTGATGAGCTTTGTAGCTTAGTTATAGGATGTAGATGTTATGCTGAAGGTCCTGGGTTCAATTCCTAGCCAATATTATTTGTTTTGTTTGTTACAAAATCAAAAGCCTGATCCACTATGGTTAGAGACTCACTACCTGACACATTTGGACTGGAACTATTTTGTTAAAATCATTGCTTTTCACATAATTGCGATATGTCCTTCTCATATCAAAATTGATGTAATAACTTGCTATGAGAATACCGTTATGTAATGGAAGTTGTCCAGATATGTATATTTTTAAAACTGCCTGATTTGTGGGCTAAGGTAAACTGAAGCAACCTCTATTTGTGACAGATAGTATTTATACCAAAGAGCGGTGAAGGACAAAATTTGAAGAAATGCTGAGGTTTTCAGCGATTAAACATTGTGACTAGCGTGTTGGCTGCTTGGCTGCCTTTGCAAATGTATTCATAAAGACCACTTGTACTCCTGCCTTGTGCTGAGTTCAATGTCTTGAAATTTATGCTTGTTACAAGCTTTTTTAAGGTAATGTATGTCTTGTGTGATTCTGTTTTGAAAACATAAGCAGAAACAAATAGGGAAACCTTAGACTAACTAATTAATAATAACATACAGCAATGATCGATCGGCAAAATTCAATATTTTACATTACATTAATATGTAATATGTGTATGTTCGTCTTCCCAATATCAGAATGGATTGGCTGTTGGATTTTTAATATGATCACAAAAACTTTTAAAATGGTTGTAGTAGCCGCAGTATGCCCCCCCCCCACCCATTTATGTTACAATTTGCTCGTTTTGCTAAGGTATTAATTTACGATCCTCCTGGAAAGCCTATCTAGCATCTTTTGCTTACAGATTGTCAAAACACATGTATATTATAATTGTCATAAAAAATCTGATGTAAGGACCCTATGTGACATTGTGTTTGTGTTGTAGTGTGCGGAAGCAGGTGGTGAACATCCCGTCGTTTGTGGTGCGCCTGGACTCCGGCAAGCACATTGACTTCTCGATCAAGTCGCCGTTCGGCGGCGGGCGGCCGGGACGCGTCAAGCGCAAGAACCTCCGTAAGGGACAGTCTGGAGGTGCCGCCAATGATGACGAGGAAGATTAAGCAATAAAGTTATAATTGTACAGTAGACTCTTGTTTTATTACATCTATATTTAGTGATCGGTGAACTTTTGAAGATTTTAACAGCGGTAGAGTCCGCAACAACATCTGTTGCACGAATGGGCCGGCTCGACCGGTAAAATACCACGACCTCGCAGAACTTTGTTGACCAGGATAGTTCGATCCACAAGAAAATATTAATTTTTCATATCTTTGCCATAGTTGCTGTCGCTGTCTGTTCCCTTGTCTTTCAAACTACGCAACGGATTTTATGCATCAATAAAAGTAAATTCAACAGGATTATATATATATATTTGTCGTATTCATGTGTGCTTACACTGTAAACTGGCTGAACCGTAGATGAAAATAATGTACTATGGAGTTGTATATCTGAGACACATTTGCAAATGGTCTGTGCTTGCAAATATTTTATCTTTTGAAGGTAGCATGACCACCTAGACTCTGGACAAACAGCCATGTTTATGCACACAAAAGTCTTGTCCTGGATGGGATTCGAACCCACGACATGCGGCGTGAAAAGCATCAGTAACCACGTCAATTGGCCCATCGATACGTTACCCTTATCAGCGTTTTATGCACATCATGGAGACGTCATTGCAAAATGAGAAATTATTAATCGTGTAATTCAAGCACCCCGTTCGCGCCCCTTGATGTCGCCCACTGTGCTCAAGGTCAATGTGATTTTAATAAAGGGATCGACCGGGGTATAACTCGTAATAATATAGTAATTCTAAGGCGGAATGAAGTTTGCCGGATCAGCTATTATCATATATAGTTCGAGAATCCATGCAACTCCATACAAAATAATGGTAGAAGTTTCCAAGCAAGCCTTGTATAGAAACAAATGGCTTGTGGTAACAAGTTTCACGTCTGCCACTCTTTTTTTTTTTTTTTTTTTTTTTTTTGTGACTGAAGGGTCACTGTTTGCCTTGAGGAGGCATTTACAGCTACACCGGGCTCGAGGCGGCAGGGCGCAGAGGGCGCCTAGCCTAAGCCTCTTTAAGAGTAACTAAGCTCGAGGGCTCCCTCCGTAGAGGGAACCTCGGCTCGGGCCGTTACTTTAATATTATTACCGGATTGGGAGGCCACCGAGCTCTTAGGTCGCTTCGGTGGACGCTCCATGGAGTGGCTCGGCTCAAGGGCCCCCGAGAGGGGACCTCGGCTTGGGCTGTCACTCAATACGCGTTTAGCTTTCCGATTCGAGGGTGCCCGAGAGGGCCGAGCCTCGGCTCGATCGGTAGCCATTATCTGATTACAAGTATTATTACAGCTAACATTACTACCACTTCGGAAAGCGTTAGCGCTGGGAGAAGAAGTGGCGGAAGAAACTCCAGCAACGCTTCTATCATGAGTAGGGGAGAAGAATCTGCCGGCTATGTGGCCGTATCGAGAAGGTATAGAAATGTAATAGCCGTCCTCGCCGGCGAGAACGGTATGTGATTTTGTTGCGATGTTGTTTCATCCTAGCCTGAGCGATGGTTATTGCATCGTCTCGATAGTCGAGGACGTGCCTAGGTCGTCTATAATCGCGACGGAACGTACCGAGCGCGATTGGTTTGTAGGTGGCGGCACCTACGACTAACGGGTTGGGGTGACCGGCGGCGGAGTCGAAATAGCGACGCGACGCCAACTTCAGGTGTTGAGCTATGGTGGGCAGCTCTAAATCCACGTGTAAATCGATGTTGCGCATGAACCACGGCGAGCCAGTGGCCCTGCGCAAGAATCTGTTTTGGATCAGCTGAAGTCGGTGTATTTGTTTTGGGGAAATGTGCGCGAATACCGGACTAGCATATGTCATGATGGGCCGTACGACCGCTTTATAGAGTGTCACCTTGTTCCGGAGGGACATTTTACTCTTAAAGTTAATTAATGGGAAAAGGCGGCCTAGTACGAAAGCCGCCCGGTTCCTGACCCGGGTCACGTGAGCGGCGAAGTTAAGTTTATTGTCAAGGATGACACCTAGATATTTCACCTTATCTTCCCAGGGAATTGGGCTGTTCATGAGGTGAATGGTTGGGAGATGCGTTAATGAATGGGCTTTCTTATGTCGCGAAAAGAAAAGGGCCGCGCTTTTTGCTGGATTAATTTCGATCCTCCATTTCCGGAACCACGCACCGAGAGTGGTGGCTGCGGTCTGGAGGCGTCGACATATAGCGTCAGGCTGAAGGCCCGACGTGAAAATGCAGGTGTCATCGGCAAATAGGGCTAGCTCTACACCGCGTACGCGCGGTATATCATTGGTGTAGAGGGTAAAGAGGACTGGGCCTAGCACTGACCCTTGAGGCACCCCGGCTCGAACGGGGTGCGCTTGAGAGCTCACTCCCTCGACGCGGTAGCGGAACGTTCGATTGCTTAAAAAGTCTCGTATTATGCATACGAGACGGTCGGGCATTGTCTGCCACTCTCACATGAGTCGATCTTTATTGTCCTACCAGTCTGCTTCAGCAAGGATTGTTAATAAATAAAAATGTAAGCATGTTTGAGAGAAATACCATCGGAAATAAAATAATTTTTATTAACACTATAGTATAATATGCAATATTAATAAAGGCACAAACGAACATATTGTAATCTAAAACGAAATATAGACAATTAAAACTTCTTATATTTCAAGAAACCTCTGTACTTCTTCGGGTTCAACCCGTATGCCTTCAACCTCTCGTCCGATAACTTATTCAGTGGGTTTTCCGACTTGCCATCTTGTTTCTGTTTGGACTTGTTTTTGTTTTTATTTTTATTGAATGTTAATGCATCTGTTTGCTTGACCTTTTTTTTCTTCTTATTTGGAATTGAGCTAGTTTGCACACTTGGATCTAATTTTCTTTTCAACGTACCTCCTTGTTGGTCGGGATTCTCAGATTTTGTCCAATCCTTGTCAACTTTAGTGTGTATACTATGTGGTAATTGACTTGGTGTACTTGGCTCTTCAGTTTGGGAGACATTTTCAATGGTAAAACTATTTGCTTTCTTTTTCTTCTTCCCTTCTGGGGTAGTATTTTTTTCAAAATCTGTACTCACTCCAGTACCTTTACCAAATTCTCCATTATGGTGATTACCTTTTCTCTGTTCTTTCTTCTTACTTTTAACTTCTTTAATTATTTCCTCAACTTCTACAACTCCATCTGTTTTCGAAGCATTTTCCTTAGATATCGATTTGTTACTATCATTGACTTTCAATTTCTTGTCTTTAACATCTTCGTCATTATTTTCTGTACCGTTTTCTTTGATATCTTCTTCAACTTCTTTGTTTTCCTTTTCATTGTTTACTTTTGCTTTCTTCTTCTTTTTCTTTTTGCCAGCTCCTTCTACTGGAACTATTAGTTCTGGTTCCCTGTAATAAAATACCAATATTTTTATTAGCAATTAATATTCTTAATTTTTTGCGCACTTATTTCATTATCTTGAACGGCATTATTTATATTTCACTTTCTATATATAACATTAAGAAAGGAGTACGTACGTATACTTCTATAATCTGTTAATACTTACTTTGGTAGGTCTTTAAAGAGACTGGGCAAGATTTTCTTCTTGAGTTGTACGTCGGCGGCCTTCATTGCATAGGTTTTGACCTCTCCCTTCTCCGCAGCGGGGGGGTGATGTTTCACAATCTTCTTGAGCGGCACCCACTGCGTTAACTCCTTGTCGTCCGCTAGAAGTATCTAGAAGTAACGATAATAGTAATTAAATATGTATTCGTAACTATAACTAACGTAATCGGAACTGTTAATTATGAACGCGCTTGTATTAGCTCGGCCTGTATGTTTGTTTATATCTAACGACATCCGTTATAATTTACACTATGTACGTCCAATTACTTGAGAATATCCACTCGCATCTATAACCAACCGATGAGAATAAATTTTTCATAACTTTGTTTTGGTCCCGTTCAGGGTTATGAGCAAAATATATTATTTTTCATTGAGATTAACGCCATCTAGTTGCAAATTTAAGTTAACTTTTCGGTCCCTCAACAGGCAGAAGCACACTGCTGAACACGGACAAAGGTAACACCTTAGAAAGACAGAAGGTTTCACATTATTCATCTAACATTTTCATCTTATAAGGCTATAGACCTATGTCATACACCAAGCAACCAAACTTACAAGGACAATTTAGATTCTCAGCCCGCTCCTAACGGACAACTGCGCGATTAATAATTGACACTTTATAAAAATGACATTACCTCCTCAATGGAGAGTCCATAATCGTTCGGCAACACTTCTCTGTACTTGAACCTGGTGGGCAGGTCTCCTCCGATGATGTCCTCGCAGTCCATCTTGTAGTACTCCTCCATGAACTGGGCATAACTCTTCTCTTCCTCAGGAACGAACTTTGGTTTTTCTTCAGCTAAAAGCTCAGCCAGTTTCGACTTCTTCTTCCTGTTGCGTCTTTTCTTTCCCATTCCACGTTTCAACTCTTCTAGAAGATTCTCTCTTGCTTTCTTAGGATCGTAGTCTGCGTCCATCTGGAAATTGAAGTGATGTGTTAAGGGATTGTAACTGAGTACTGTGCATCTGCCTCTTGCTTTTTATCTGTAAATTCAAATGAGCAAAATATTTTAATTTAGTACTGATGTGTACTCGTAAGGCGAGGGCGGCGGCTATCAATCGGCACCGCATCAAGTATTTAATATTGTATTGTACTAACAAGTTTTATATCACAATATTAGTACTTCATTATTTTTGATAATGTAGTGTTTTGTTTAATTTTTTACACACATTTTCTTTGCATTTTACTATTTGAGTTAATATACTGTCAATGCTTACCGATAACAATACACCCGCACATAAGACTCATGAGTGGAAGAGAGAGCGAAACACTGCATCGCTCCCACATTTTATAGCCCAGTGCGCAGCGAGTGAAAAACAGTACTATAATCTCCAGCCATACTAATGATTATTAATTAAGTAGTAAAGACTATAATAACGATTGTCAAGTAGTCTTACATTAAAGTCTTCATCTTCGCAGTGCGGTCCGTCCTCAGCGTCTCCGTCCCGGCCTTGTCCACATTCATGCTCATACTTCTCCCAGTTTTCTGTAATTGTGTAAAATCAATTGTACATGTAAACTAGCTGCAAACCACTTCGCTGGGTTTTTTCCTATAATCATACAATTACTGAACATTATTGTAAACTATGTATTTTTCAACCCTCATATCTCTCGCACCCTCAAACATGCACACATGTGAACACAATGACATTGATTTATAGTTTTATTTAAAAGGTGAAATATTCCTTTCTATATGCATTATATAAGAAAAGAGAAAGGTGTGCCAGGACCGTGCCAATTGGAAATCTACACCACTGTAAGTTGAATTGTGAATAACTAAAATTAATTTATAAATGTACTCACCAATCTCCAGCTCCTCGTCAAGATCAGGGAACACTGGCTTCTTATCGTCTGCCTCCCCGTAGTACTGTTCGTCAAATATCGCCCTCATCCTCTTGTCGTGCTCCTCCGGGTCGAAGTCACCTTCGATGTCTTCATCCTACAAGATTCACTACTCTTAACAACCAAAATGTCCAGGAACATTGCCAGCTTGAACTTTAACTGATAGGGTGACTGGCATACATAAGATAGTTAATACCCGTTTCCATTATGCAAGTTTTACTGTGCTATGTGGTTTAAAGGCAAGACAACAAAGTGACAAATGTGTAAATAATGATTACTTATGTTAAAGCGTACCATTTTAGTATTTGTGCCCATCGGTTAAGTACTTTACTTGTGGGCACGAGTGGGACTCAGGTGTCAGACGTCCCAATGTCAAAGTTGCTGGTGAAGTACCCACTTATTTTCAATTATTACACACAGACACAACTTTCGTATACGTATAGATTATAATAAACTCACATCAAAAGCTAGATCCTGATTGCCAGTGACCTCCTTCAGCTTGGCGATCTTCTCCTTCACCTCCTTCAGCTTGAGCGCCTTCAGCCGCGCGATCTCCTCCATCTTGCTCCGCTTCTCCGCTTCCTTCCTTTCCCGGACCTCCGCGCGCTTCCTAGACCGCCTGTCGTCCTTGGGCCTTATGTAGTTCATTGTTCTCGGGAAGCGTTTTAACTGCACAAAATGACACAAAAAATATACATTGTAATATAGATAATTCAACAACTCAAAAAGCTGATATAAGCAGTGATTTTAGAAATTGCAGTTATTGTGAGGTTTCTTGTAGCCCAAACAACTAGTGGCTTTGCTCATTGGACTCCGCAGCCTTCCAGTTTCATTAAACAACAAAAGTTCACTGAAAGAATGTAATATTTGTGTTACATATTCGTCATCGGGCTCTTCGAAGCGGAAGTTGTAGGCCCGCTCGAACTTGCCCTGCTCCTCTACAATCTCCTCGTCGGCCTCCAGGTCTGCGTCATCCCGTATCCTGTCTTCCGCTTCCCCAGCGTCGCCTTCCTCTAGATACCTGTAAAGTAATATAACAGATAAATTTATTATACCTTACAAGTGATGATATATAGCAAAAAACTAGTGAACATGATTTTGTATGTTAACATATCTGTAGTGTAAAATATCATGGTTTATAATAGACTAGTGACCCGCCCCGGCTTCGCCCGGGTACCACTAATTATGTTGATCCGATCGCTACCAAACACAGTAATGTGCCAATCTGGACAATCCCTGTAAATTTCATCGAAATCGGTCCAGCCGTTTCAGTCTATAGGTCTATAAGGAACATACATACTTCGCTTTTTATATACTATTTTTTTCATAAAAAAGTATCCTATGTTACTTCTAGTACCTCCAAGAATATGTGTACAAAGTTTCAAGATGATCGGTTGAGTAGTTTTCGTGTGAAAGCGTAACAAACAAAATTACATTCACATTTATAATATTAGTAGGGATATATATATAATAGAGAAAAATAAAAATACTGGATATCAATTTTTATATTAATTACCACTAAGTTTAGTTAATATTGCAGATAAAACAGAATTATTAAATGAACCACAGTTCAGCGAGTAAAGTTTAAGAAACACATTCTTTTGTAATGGATGTTATGAAACGAAATAGAGTAATCATTATTTTTATATTAACCACAACAATTTGCATCTTTACTAATATTTTACTTTAGTAGGTGCTTCCATTTATCTCTCTATCTCTTTCATTCTGTCCTACTTCAATCTATAAAAAAATTGTCGATCAATATCTCTCTCTCACAATAGCTCACGCCTGTAACCCAGAGGGGAAGGCAGAGATCATGGATTTCCATTTGGCGCGATCCTCCAAGTAGCAACACACCTTTTATTCAATATGTAATCCCTGAGGAATGCTTCTCCCTCATTAATCTTGGGATCAGACCAGAGAGCTTTCAGAGGAGCCAGGTCTTTCTCCACATCCTCTTCAATATGCTCCGCTTTGCCCAAAAGATAATCTTTTAACTTTCCATCCTGGAATTTAAAAAATATACAATTATTAATCAGTTCACAGTAGTATTGCCTTCATTCATTCATTTTTTTACTTCATTGTTTTATTAAAAAGCGGCGGCCCTAGGCATAGGTGTCACTGTGGGCGACAGTAAGGGGCGCCAAAATTCATAATGCATTAAAGTTCATGACGGTTGCAGGTTCGGTTCCCATCCAAGGCAGATCATGTATATCAGTTATCTGGTTTGCATAGCACAAGCTCTGCTTAGTTTGGGATCAAATGGCTGTGTGAATAATGGCCAGAAATTTTTTTTTATAAGGCGGCAAACAAGCAAGCAGATCACCTGATGTTAAATGAGCGCTACCCATAGACATCCGCAACAAGATGCGCATTAAAGGTTGGCAATGCATCCGCAACAAATGTGTTGCAGATGCATTGCCAACCTTTAATGGATAGGAAAAAGGATATTTCCTTTTCCCTGCCAAACACCTCCCTGTCCAAACCTCGTCCCGTTCCCATCCTATCCATATGAGGAATGGGTGGGAAGGGGAAGAGGACTGAAATTAGGCCTCCGGCACCTCACTACTTCTACTTCACGCCTGTTTTATGTTTTATTATTATTAGTAATCATTATTATTTATTTAATATGAACTGAAATACAATCTCGGACTAACTTGATGAAAGGAAAGTTTGGAAAAACCTTTTTTTTCGCAACTACTCTAAGAAGGCAACATGATACATAAAATTATAATCTACTTGCAACATAAACATTATAATTTTTATTTAATGATATTTTTCTATCGATAACTAAAGTTAAAATTAATATAACATGACCACTGATTACTTTGTCGTTATTCTGATCCTGTTTCTCTTCATCAATTTCCGCTTTCTTCTCAATGCTGAATATGTTACCACTGGCATCATCATCATCCTCATCACTGTCCGTGAACACTACTTTCTTTATGTTACTTTCCTTCTCTGAAATGAGAGTACCATAGAATAATAAACCTCCTTTTTCTCCATATTCTGCTTAGTGACTTTAATTTCAATTGTTAAATGTAACCCAATGTGAGCGTAAACTAATTTTACAGATTATAGCGCGTTTATTTAATGTTTTTGTTCCTGACATTTTGAGTACTTTACAGCACTCATGGTCAGAGGAGTAAAATGTCTGACATCCTGTTATTACATCAAAAAAAAACGAACACAATGTACAATCTTTTTATGAAGTTTTAAGTTCAAATCCTACCAACCTAAATAATAATTCTAAAGGTATAGTTACTGAACCTGGTATTTAGGGTTCACTAGAATCATTTACATGTTCTATATATTTCTAGAATAGTTTAGTACCTTTTTCCTTTTCTACTTTTTCATCAAAGAACTTGTAACCGGGATCGTATATTCTAGGGTCTTTTGTCTTTAACAAGGCCAGAGTCTTTAGAAACTGCGCCTCAGTTTCTTCTGATACTTCCAAAGGTTCGTCACTTTCATCTTCACTGTCCGATGAAATTGATGCATCAGAGTTTAATGCTTTAGACCCATATTTTTGCTCTACTAAAAACATAAAACAATTATATAATAATAGGTACAAGAGAGTTATCTAAAACGTATGAAAGAGTAATAATCTCACATCTATATTTTTCTTCTCTCTCACGCCAGGCATCATATTTCTTGGCGTATTCATTTTCAGTTTTAAGACTTACTTCTTCTTCGGAATCTTCATCAAATAATTTATTTTTTGGCATTTTTGCTGATCAACTCATAAACGAGAGAAATCAAAATCATATCAACAAATAACCTATTTCAAAACACATGTCAAATTTTGTATATTTTTTTGCAGCACACTGCATACGCGTCAAAGTACGTTCAGTCCCAATTCAGTCCATAACATTATTGGGAATTAATTTTTTTTAAAAAAACATTGTCTGCATGTCTATTAGTTTTACTTGTATTAAACGCCGAATTCCTCGATACCTTTAGTTAAGCTGTGAATTATTTAGTCTGAATAAAGTGATCAAACACTGCAAACATTTCACATCATAATTTTTTCGTAAATATAGATACTAAATTATATTCTATATATTCTAAATTATAGATGGTATATTAATAGTGTTTTTGTTAAAGCTTCTGTGATTATTCTAAATATTTTTCTTACTCAAAAATTACCCAATTGCGATATAATATCGACAAAAGCGAATCGATATTTATATTACGTTTGTCAGCATTTCGTTATCGCGTCAATCGAATTCAAATCCCTGATCTCTTTCCTAATAACCTCATTTCCATTTACCGCTGCTTGCTTGTGTCAGTTTATGTTTACTAAATTCTCGAAACGTAACATAATAAATAAAGCTATTTTTGCCATAAATGACAGGATAACAAACAGTTAAAATGACTACAAATCCTAGAAAGGGTACTGACCCTGCCCCAATGGAAGAAAGCGACCAACTGACTATAAGACCTTTGTAAATATTTTCCTTACTAACTTGTTTCCGTTTTATTTGATTTTGCTACACTCTACATTAAATCGACATGAGTGATAAACTAAAGAAAAGCGGTATAAGGAGTATCCGTAACCGACGAGCGTGTATGCGTACTATGCGTATGAGTTTCGTTATCGTACGACACGACAGACCGCTAGGTACCATCCACACCATCTGGATGGCTGGCATTCCTCAACAGTGCGGTTTTCTCGACATTTCCTGCCACGCACAGTGGCGTTGTGGAATGATCTGTCCTCGGAGGCATTTCCAAACCAGTACGCTTAGGGTCCTTCAAGAGGCGAGCCTATCTTTTCCTAAAAGGCCGGCAACGCATCTGCAGCTCCTCTGGTGTTGCGGGTGTCCATGGGCGTCGTTGATCACCTGGGTGTTCCCGCCGCTCGTATGCCCCTTCTCTTATTAAAAAAAAAGATGTATGAAAGAGGAAGAGGCGAGAGAGGCGTGATAAATGGAAACCCGTAATCTCTGCCTTCATCGCTGGTTTAGGCGTTTGAACAGAGGTATATATAGACAGTAAAATAATTATGTTCCATCTTGTTGGCCATACTCGATTTTTGAGTGAGAGTATTTGTTCGTAATTGTGTACCTAATTTTATTATAAAAGTAAATTTAAAAATGAGCAATAATTTACGTATTTCGTGCTGGTACAGAAAATGTTCTGTACCAGATGTGTAATGACACATCACCTACAAACATACAGATCAACTGCTGTACACAGGCTTATCCTAGAAACACTTTAACAATTAGTCCCAATTAGTATCTGTATGTAATGGCCATTCAATTATTTATAAATCAAAATATTTATTATTAACCCATATAATATTTCAGAGGTGCTGGCCAAGAAGTAGGAAGATCATGTATCATGTTAGAATTCAAAGGAAAGAAGATTATGGTAAGCGCTGTATTTGTTAAAACAATAACTTAGACTTAATAATACTTTAGTATGTATGTAGAACAAACAAGAGAGGTATGCCAGGATTGAGCCCAATGGAAATCCATTACCCTCATAAATAAATAGCCTAGAGGGGTTACGGGCATGAGTGCATATTTATTTATTTAATAACTTAGACTAATGTAAAGTAATGTTTAACTTTCTTAAAGTTATATGCTTCATAGAGAATTAATAAGCAGGCTTATTTTTCTATCTCATGGTATTATATAGTTTTTATATCCGTAGTTGTTACACCAAAATTATTCTTTTGAAAATGAGGTTTAAATTGAAATAACTTAAGTGTTCATTGCTAAAACCAAAAATACTAGGTAGGTATTATAATCCACTGTATTTGTATTCATTTGTTGCAGCTCGACTGTGGTATTCACCCAGGCTTATCGGGAATGGATGCACTGCCTTTTGTGGATTTAATTGAAGCCGATGAAGTTGATTTGCTTCTGATATCACAGTGAGTGGTTGTTATTAAATAAATATGATATAAATTTATTACCAAAGTTTTGTAGTAAAAAATTAGTGACTAAATTGAAATGAAACAAAAATTATATCTTTTAAGAAACATTCCCTGTAAATACTTAATAGAAAATTAAAGATTTTCTTATATTATCAGCTTCCATTTGGACCACAGTGGTGCTCTTCCCTGGTTCCTAACAAAAACCTCCTTCAAGGGCAGGGTTTTCATGACACATGCTACAAAAGCCATTTACCGATGGCTGGTTTCCGATTATATCAAAGTCAGGTGAGTACATTCTGGAGTAATCAGACTTTGTA
This sequence comes from Papilio elwesi, assembly GCA_029849275.1. Taxonomy (NCBI): domain Eukaryota; kingdom Metazoa; phylum Arthropoda; class Insecta; order Lepidoptera; family Papilionidae; genus Papilio; species Papilio elwesi. The sequence goes on from CM056702.1 coordinate 10,897,033, forward strand.
ATATAAAACTAGAGCATTTTATCGTTTTAATGTTAATTTATGTTGGTTTAAGTTAGTGGTGTGGTCCTTTACTTGGACGCATGAGCAAGCGGTTTATAAACTTGATATACAATCACCACAGAATATTAACATATTGAAATTGAAAGAAGGTGGATGCACTCCTAGCTTTTATGTAGGAGATGGATAGATTTTTTCAACAACATGAAAAGAGCCATGTGATTGTATATGCTTATATTCTAAAAGCTATTATTTTTAGCAACATATCAACGGAGCAAATGTTGTACACGGAATCAGACCTGGAAGGTTCGATGGACCGGATAGAGACAATAAACTTTCACGAAGAGAAGGATGTGCGCGGAGTCCGCTTCTGGGCGTACAACGCAGGTCACGTGCTGGGCGCAGCCATGTTTATGATCGAGATAGCTGGAGTCAAGGTATGTCTACAAACCATATTTGTCTCCCCCTATATACATTTTTCAGTTAGTAGTTAGGAGCTACTTTGCACAACTCCATGGCTTGCTAGATCATTCCAACCAGCCTAGCTCTGAAGAAACCCAGCCTCTCTTTTATATAGTTGTCAATCTCCGGAGTGATCTCAGTGAGAAGGTATTTATTTTAATATCATGTATACAGATATGTAATATAAAACTACCGCAATAGACAAATCTTAGGTTTTGTAAATTAGCAGAGTTAGGCGAAAGCCAATTTATTTACAGCCTAATGAGCTCAGTGTAAGTGGATAGCAATAATCTGTCTATCCAATATTAATTTAGAACTTGAAGAAATAACCTAAAACCTTACGTTCTTACACTTTTCTATTAGGTCCTTTACACGGGAGACTTCTCAAGACAAGAAGATCGTCATTTGATGGCGGCTGAGATTCCCACAGTACATCCAGATGTCCTCATAACAGTAAGTTCAATGTTTTTATTTTTTTAAGGGACAAACAAGCAACGGGTCGCCTAAAGCTAAGTGATCACCGACGTCCATGAACATCCGAAATACCTGAGGATTTGCAGACGCGATGCCGGCCTTTAAGGAAGGAGTACGCTCGCTTCTTGAAATACCTTAAGTCGTATTGGTTTGCAAACACCGCTGGCGACAGATCATTCCACAGCGTCGCTGTGCGAGAAAGGGAATTACGTGGTTGACGAATCCGGTTGCTCTTCGTTGTACGCGGAAGAAGGTTGTATTTGAGAGCTGCAGCTCAGAGATGCAAGCAATATTCCATATGAGGCCAAGTCAGCGCCTTATACAGCTGTAAGTGATGCGCCAGCATGAACTATTACTTCGCTCTTTTTCGATCCCAATCAATTTTACCCAATAAAGCACACTTCTCGTGACAGATGTTTATTTTTCTGGTTTGTTTTGATTTGGTTGATTGTAAGTATGTGTCTGTAGGAGTCTACGTACGGCACGCACATCCACGAGAAGCGCGAGGAGCGCGAAAGCCGCTTCACGGGCCTGGTCAACGACATCGTGACGCGCGGCGGCCGCTGCCTCATACCGGTCTTCGCGCTGGGACGAGCTCAAGAATTACTACTCATCTTGGGTCAGTACCCACCTTGTTTTCAAGTTTTTTCTTAAAAAAACAAAATAGGTCAACCCTATATGAGAAATGTTAAAATATTTGTCTTATGCAGTCTGTCTATTTAAATTATTGTCGCAGATGAGTACTGGTCGCTGCACCCCGAGCTGCAAGACATCCCGATCTACTACGCATCCTCGCTCGCCAAGAAGTGCATGGCGGTCTACCAGACCTACGTGAACGCCATGAACGACCGTATCCGCCGACAGATCGCCGTCAACAACCCCTTCGTCTTCAGGCACATCTCCAATCTCAAGGTCAGTGGCGTCTTCAACATGTAAACTCATGTAATCACATCTCGCAATACCTTTAGGGAGTCCTCTATCAACTTCCAGTGATCCAGAAAATCCAATAGGTACAAGTTCTATACATCTACATAGTGCCATAAGTCAATCAATTTCACAATTAAGTAATTTATTTTCCTATATATTATCAATCTATTGCAAAATATAATTTATCTTAGATTGTTAAACTTGTGTCGCATTCTGCTCTCCGATAGCAAACACATCTATCTCCGGTTTGACTTTGTCATACAAGTGCGGGAAGGCTCCTTCAGCTTTGTACTTCTTCCTCACTTCCTCGTACAGAGTTAGATCGAACATTTCTTCAAATTCCTCTCTTGTCATAAATATATCCGCATAGAGAAAAGAGTAACCTCCGACTTCTCTGGTAAACTTCTCCATTTCCCTCATGGCAGTTACTGGATTGTAGCGCTTCTTCGCTTTCACTTTACCGGGCACTCCATAAACTCCCAGATCGTTATACATTGCGTAATTGGTACCTGGCACAAGGTACTTTTTATTCGGATGTTTGAGTTGACCAGACATTGGACCGTGGTCAATAATTTTGCATGGATACACCAACAAAGGAAACTTTTCGAACAGTACTCTGGCCACCTCGATCTGTTTCTCGAGCTCTGTTATCGGTAAGACTATATCTTGAAATACCTGTTTTGTGAACGTATAAGCGCGCACCCCGGGAGTGGTTGTGAATTTTAGAAAGGCAGGCTTAGGAGGGAGTAGCCAACCAAATAAAGTTCTAAAGATTGGATCGTTTCCGAATGACAGCATATCTTCTACGACCCAGAAGATGGCTCGATTATACCTGAGTAAGTAATCTCTCAAAGGTATCAGTTCGACACTTTCACCTTTACTAAGGAATGATTCTACATGCTTGTGGAACCAGGGCTTGTACCACCTGGAGCAGTGGTTCACTCGGATTGTAGAGTCGTATTCCGAATAGTCACCCGTCATAATAACGGCACTATCTTTACTGAAGATAGTACCTTCTATGTAGTCAGGGTACACCGCTGGATTGGCTGAATTAGCGCCTGATAGATCTCTAATCATGTCACAGTAAGTTTTCTGACCCATGACAGGTGTGTACTTGAGTTTGATGTATGGTTTGACCTTGACGATCCTTAAGGTCAATGCTACTAGGAAGCCGAGGCTGCCGTGCGACCAGGGCAAGGCTTTGTAGAGGTCGGCGTGCTGGTTGCGCGCGGTGGCGGCGACCAGTGAGCCATCGCTCAACACCAACTCATAGCTGGTGATCGTCTCGTGGTAGAGACCCGCTTTGTGCGAATGTGTCGACATGCCCGTGCCAAGCGCGAGACCTGGAATAACGGAAAAGATTAGTAAAGATAAGGTGTCTACCTTATTGTATTTTCGATTTGGCCTTTAAAGAAGAATGAAAATTCTTTTGGTTTGAGGTGTTGGTAGTAAAAATATTACCAATACAAAAAAGTTTGTGTTGGGAACTTAGAATCTCCTAATAATGGTCTTTTGGATGCGGTTTCATAAGTGCTGGTGGACGTACCAACATTAAGTTACCTCCTAAAGTGGCGTCTACTAATTCTATGGTGACCGCCAAAGAGTAGCCCTTCGGTATGAGGTACTCGGTGATGTCTCCGATGGTGACCATCGGTGCCACTCTGACTGTCATGGCCTGCTCGTCCAGGTCCAGGATCTCGTAGAGCGGTATCGGCACACGATGGTGCAGATGCTTCTGGAAGAACGTCGTGGACAGCGACAGCCAGTTGGGCCTCGCAGTGCAGAGGAGACGACGATCTTGATCCGGCAACTTGTTCCAATCTTGGACCTGAAAATATTTTATATCGATTCGTGTATGCAGTGATCGCAATTCTACCAGAATTCACAAAAATCCTTCATAAAAGCTTTAAATATATCAAATCTCACGCACCTCTGTGCTCAAAGCATTCCTAAAATTATTCCTCAAGTATACACATAGTCTAACCACAAAGCTGTGAGAGCTTATGCGCATATCTTACCCTACTCTGTATCTCCCTGACGGCGGTATCATGGTCCGTGCCAGCGCCAAGGCTCCGCAGCCAAACCCTGGCCTTCAGTAGCAGCGTGAAGAGAAAGCTGGCGGGCAGGCAGAAGACCAGCACCACCAGTTCGCGGTGATCTTCCAACCAATTGATGAGACGCTGCTTTATTGCTTCAGGAATCATGTCTGCCGAATATAAACATTTTTTCCTGTCCTAACAAGATCTTTAAGTCAACTTGTTATATATTTTAAAAAAAATGTAGGCGAATAAACAAATATTTTCCAATATTTATATATAGGTGGCGTTGTTCTTAATCGTTGTGTTGGTCTCGGTTTTTCATTTGCCCATTCTTATATTAGTAAAAATTATATCAAAACATCAATATAAAAAAAATGTTTTGAGATATAACTTACTTGCCGCATATATATTAGTAGATATAACCTGAAGTCTTGCACAGCAACAAACTTATGTTTTATCTTATGTGTTACGATAAGGCACAATAATAAATAATGTATGTATATTTATAGTAAATATACACAAATAAATAATAACCCGCCAAATTTACGCCGCGAATTTACATATTTTTATTTATTTTATCAAAAGATTTGTAGGTTTTCACTTTAGCCGGTACGCGGCTACCGATAAATAATGACGTAACACAAATTGCGTTCCTTTTCACGTAATCGATTATGTTAGTTTATTTATATGGACTAACAAATTATTTAAAATATAAAATTGTATTAATTTTGCGTTATATTTAATAAGTATAAGCAATTTATTAACAATAGATCTAATTAAATTGTAAGTGACGTGGTTACGCTCGAAATCGTACATTGACCTTGAATCACATTCGTCTATCAGCAGTGTGTCTGTGTTACGCTAAATAAGACCTAATTCCAATGAAAATAAACGTTGGTTTACATTCTTAAACTTGTTATTATTATCGCTAAAGAAGTTTATCCAAAAAAAAGTTTTGACAAACTGTCGAACAAGGTGTTACGTGACTTATGGAATCTCTTGCGAAAGATACAGGTATAGATTCCTTGGGATTACTGTTCGGAAAGTCATTCAACCCCGACTTACGTACTGTAGGTCGCGGGTTCGAACCCAGGCAGGCGCTTTACGTTGTGTAATTTATTTCATCACCACTGCTCCAAAAACGGTGAAGGAAAACATCGTGAAACCGGCATGTTCTTAGAACCACCTAATTCGAAGACATGTGACATCCACCAACCCGCACCGGGCCAGCGTGGTAGATTACGGCTCATTCCCTCTCTCGGAGAGGAGGCCTGGGTCCATGCAGTGGGGAACATTCTAGAAAAGGCCGATTTATTATTATTATTTATTTATACTGCCTTGTGAAATGATTAGTTCCGTTCCACAGTATATCCAAATCTATAGAACTCAGAGAACTTTGTCGAATTCCACATTAACATTCATACAACATGGATGTAACATACGCCTCCCGCAAGATGCATCAACGATATGATTAAAGTTACTGGGGTCCACTGGCTTAGGGAGGCAAGAGCAAGGCTTAGGGAAAACCTACATACGGTAGCAACTTCCGGTTCAGCGTAGCGTCTGTACCGATAAAAACGTGCGCCGCACAGTCCCATTCTGTAGCATTGAGTTGCAACTGTGGCGATGCGTCTGTATCGAAACTGTATTGATTTTGGTCGCGATTCAGTAATTACCTTAGGATGCTATACGACCTGCGACTATATCGCGCGACAAAAAGTCGCCGTAGGTCCTTTTATGTATTTGGCTGTAATTTTATGTATTTTTTTGTTTCCAGGGCATCGACCACTTCGACGACATCGGACCGTGCGTGATCATGGCGTCTCCGGGCATGATGCAGTCGGGGCTCTCGCGGGAGCTCTTCGAGTCGTGGTGCACAGACCCCAAAAATGGGGTCATTATTGCAGGTTTGCAGTGCACTATATTTTTTAAATTTTAACTGGGTCCTGCCCTTTCCCGCAATATGAAATGCATTAATCTATCAAAAGATTTTAAAAATCCCCTAGAAAGACAGTGCCATTTATCTGTAAGAGTGTACCGTAGTCCGGGTCTGAATAATTCTCACAGGCGGCTCCAGAGTAGGTCACAGTAAATTAACTCCATCATTACATATTTTTCGCAAACCAATGTAACCAGTCATTTAATATTTATGTTAAGAAATGTCCACGTATTCCTCGTTGCAGGGTACTGCGTGGAAGGCACTTTAGCCAAGACGATCCTGTCGGAGCCTGAGGAGATCACGTCGATGTCGGGACAGAAGCTGCCGCTCAAGATGTCCGTCGACTACATCTCCTTCTCCGCGCACACCGACTACCAGCAGACCTCCGAGTTCATCAACATCCTCAAGCCGCCGCACGTCGTGAGTAATACAATTCAAAGTGTGTGTAGATATAAAAAAGAGGGAAGTCAGAAAGGTCAGGAAGTGACAGCCGTTTTGACACCTGTTCGTGCAACGTAACTAGGGACGTAAGCTAATCGACGATTGCTTTAGTCGATTATCACTAAAAATTGTTACAGATGTATGTGTTTATTATCTTATGTAGCTTTGATCGGTCATTATATTAAGAATTTTATTTATTTATAAGTTAATAATTGTAAAGGTTAAACGTTTCTAACTTGTTTAATGATTCTGTCAAGTTGTCTATGGAGAGCATCTTGTGTCGCGTTGGCCTCTGTACTCTATGGTTGTGAGAGATGTGCGGTGTTGCCAGGTGCTGGTGCACGGGGAGCAGAACGAGATGTCTCGGCTGCGGGGCGCGCTGCAGCGGGAGCACCGCGGCCGCCTGCTGGTGCACACGCCGCGCAACACGCAACTGCTCACGCTCGCCTTCCGCGGCGACAAGACCGCCAAGGTTAGACTAGCTTTTCCCGCGTTTGTGGTCGCGTTGATATTCTTAATTTCAGGGGAAGCATAGCAAAGAAACATGTAGATTTAAATATTGATATTGAACGCCACGGATAGAACAGAAAATATTGTAATGTATTTATGAAGGTCGGACAGCTTTTGTTTGACAGTTTCATTTATTAATGTGACACAGTTTAAATAGAACTCAAAGTTTGCTATTCCGTCTATTATTGCACGATAAATGTTGCGCGAACACATCTTTAGGAAAACATTGTTCTTAATTTAATAATAAGAATAACTGACACTGCTGCGGGGTTTATTCCAAAAAAATGATTAGATACTCTATGGTCATTTGACTGATGTAGGCAAGTTATACACCGTTGTAAAGGCTGGTTATCTACAGAGTCATGTACAAGCTGTTGAAGATTTGTCGTACAAAAGTGTTCTTGTACGCTCAACATTGAAAACGCTGGCGAAACCTTGCGAGATGGATCAAAATTATGTACTACGGAATTGTATATTTTTAAAAAGTCCGTGATGGCATATACCCTGCCGGAAAAAGTTTGAGACCACCTTGAAAAAATTACAATATTGAATAAAACTCCAAAAGTTAGTGCTCTACGAATTATTTATTTACCTTATTAAATAGGGAACTTTTTATGTAACATAAAATAATTTAAGAACTACAATAATTGCCATTATTATTAATAAAAAAAAAAAATTATTTAAACTAACTTTTCGTCGAAAAATCTTCCCTTATTTTTATAACGTTTTTGACCAATCTTGGTAACCGGGCTATTAGTTTATTGATAGTTTCTTGCGAAACATTGTTCCAACTCTCTTGTAAAGTCCTCCAGAGGTCTTCTTTTGACGTCGCACAATGAATACGGACGTTTCTGTCCATCTCCTCCCACAGAAGCTCTATCGGATTGAGATCTGGACTCTGAGGGGGCCACTCCATGTTTTTCAAATCTCCTTCCGTCTCTTTGTGCTCTAAATATCACCTGCATAGTTTAGAACTATGTTTTGGATCATTATCTTGTTGGAAAATGAATCCATCTCCAATCAAACGTAGCCCGGAAGGAACAGCGTTTCGCTCCAGTATCTCCTTGTACTGCTCCTTTTTCATTATTCCTTCAATTTTAACCAAATCTCCGGTCCCATAGCCAGAGAAACATCCCCAGACCATAATAGAGCCTCCACCATGTTTGACTGTTGGCACTACACAGTCTGGCAACATCTTTTCTTCGGCACTACGACGTACAAAAACTCTTCTTTTCGAACCGAATATTTCGAACTTTGATTCATCAGTCCAAAGAACTTTCTTAAAGTCTTCTTCAGTCCAATATCGATGAGTAAGAGCCCACTGCAGACTTCTTTTTGTTTTGTGTCCGTAACAGTGGTTTACGAACAGCTACGCGACCAAACAAATTGGCATCTCGAAGTCTTCTCTTTACTGTTGTCAATGATACAGGTTCCGGTCGAGTTTTATTGAGTTCAGCACGAATTTCTGGTGCTGTTAAACGTCTATTACGCTTGCTTGTTACAACAATGAAGTTGTCTTCGCTAGAAGTGGTTGCTCTCGGCCTCCCCGAGCGCGGTAGGTCTTGATGACTGCCGGTTGTCTTGTATCGAGATATTGCGCTATGAACACAAGTCTTTGATAATTTCAGCTTAGCGGCAATTTCTCGTTCAGACTTGCCTTCGTCGTATAGAGTAACGATGGCGGAACGAGTTTCACTGGAGATTTCACGGACTTTTCCCATTTTTGGAGATCTTCACTTGACAAAACAGTAACTCAGACTAACTCCTTAAGTAGCCATGCTATAAATAGGATTTATGGCTTAAAATATTCCTAAATATTTATCAACGCAAAACAATAACCAAACAAGTACAAGGGAGCCGCCATATAATATAATGACAATTGCAACACCTGGTCCTTACGCGGCACTCATCTGTGGTAAATAAACAATGCCCATTTATGGCATAGTCATTGTGTAAAACATAAGAGAAATGGTGTTTAGACATTCAAAATGATTAGTAGATTACACAGGTGTTTATATTGTTATGTTGTCATACGCAGATTTAAAATATTTTGCAAATTATAACCTGTGTACAAAGTGGTCTCAAACTTTTGGCCGTCAGTGTACCTACCATTCAAATATGCTTAACATTCTATCTTCTAAAAAATGGACACGTACAATGCGGTAATTGAAAAACAATTTAGACGGATACAGTATTGATCCTTATCAACGCAAATGCTTTAGTTACCTTAAGCATTCCATTCACACTGTAAATACTTTACGCCATGTAATTTGAACGATTATCTTAGGATTTATCGCAAAATAGAAAGTAATGCGTGCAAAAGTAAAATCAAGCGCGGGTCTCACATAGTTCTCTGGACTGTTAGCATGTTGCGACCACCCCCAGCCACTGTGCTCAATGTGCTTTCTCTGAGGAAATCAACGCCGGGGTAAAGAGTATTGGGGAAATAACATCGCCCTGTCTTACACCGTGTCAGTTAACCGTTAACGACTAGTACCCGAGTCGATTTCAGATTAGGTTTAAAGTTGAACTGTTCTTGGCATGACTTACCAACAAAAATTGTCTAAAGAAAACGATAGTTGATTAGTGACTAGTTAACTGTGATAGAGGTGGGTAGTTGTAAGTATTGCGTGCGGCAGGTGATGGGCTCGCTGGCCATGGAGCCGCCGGTGCCGGGCCGGCCGCTGCAGGGCGTGCTGGTCAAGCGCAACTTCAACTACCACATCCTGGCCCCTTCGGACCTTAACAGTGAGTACCAACAACTCTCCGTTAAAAATAATAAAGCTTTTTGTTACTTTTCCTAATAACAGTTAATCGAATTGAAGATGTGTGTGTGGTTTTACGTTCTAGTTGTACCTTAGGACAGGAAAGCACGTGATTGTTAATTTATTTTGTGACTTTCCGCAGAGTACACGGAGCTGACGCAGTCCGAGGTGACGCAGCGCCAGTCGATCCACTTCGGCGGGTCGCCGGCGCTGCTCCGGCACGCCGTCCTGCAGCTGGCCGGCCACGTAGACTTTATCAGCGACACGCGCTGGCGGCTCTACGGTTGCCTCGACATGACCATCGAGCCGCCTATCGTCACGCTAGAGGTACCCGCCTCTACCCGCCCATCTCACGTACTACCTCAGCACTAAAATCCTGGTATTTCATGAAACAAATCGTAGTAAATCTTCCTGTAATAAAACAGGAAGACTTACTGCGGATGGTGATCATTTGAGTTTTGAGTTACTTGGATGCTTTGACAAACTTTAAGGGCTCTCTCCCACCTCCACCCATGGCCCCACCGACCCTCAGGTCATACGGGCCGAAACGCGGGACGGCGCGCGCGGTCTGGCCATTTTTCGGCTCCGTACGCACTTTTCTTGGCTCCCTACAAGTTATTTCGTCCATTCTCATCTTTTCCTCACTCTCCCCCTAATGGGCATGACAGGACGTATACGTCTTGACCGTCGGACATCCACTCCAGCGACTAGTCTTGTCTGTATCTTCTTTGGTACCACCGATGCGCGAAACTTTAAGGGCTGTGTGTGTGATATATTTAATTGTGGTTATGTGGCGCAGTGGCAGGCGCAGCCGGTGACGGACATGTACGCGGACGCGGTGGCGGCGGCCGTGCTGGCGGCGGCTGCGCTGCCCGTGCCGCGCCTCGCCCCGCTGGCGCCCAAGCTCGACCGAATGCACTTCAAGGTTAATATTAGTTCGAGATATCTCTGTATCGAATATAACTTAAATCTTGTGTATGTATGATGTTTGTTTATACAGGAGTGCGCGATAGAGATGCTGCAAGAGATGTTTGGGGAGGACGCCGTGCCGAAGATGTTCAAAGGCGATAAGCTGCAAATCACCGTCGGCGGCAAGTGCGTCGACATCGACCTGCTCACCCTGGTCTGTACAGTAATGCAATTTACTTTACATTACAATATCATTCATCACAGCGGTAGAGCCCGCAGCAACATTTGTTGCACGAATGGATTCTTTATAGGTAACATTTCTTATAAGGATGGGATGAGCCCCTCTCATGAAGATTTAAGGAGGATGAGGCAGGAAAAGGAAATATTCTTGGTTTATCCCCCTATCCATTAAAGGTAAGCAAGGCTCATTAGCCTTGCATTAGCTGGTTGGGGGGAGGAAATTAGAATTTAGTTAAAAAGGATCCTCCTCACTCATCAGATGAAACGCGAGAGGTAGAGTCGCCGCTTCTAGCGCCACTGTTGTTAAATATTGACACTGGGTAATGTGTTTTGTGGCAGGAGGCGCAGTGCAGCGCGGACGCGGCGCTGGAGCGCACCGCGGCCGCGGCGGTGGCGCGCCTGCACGCCGCGCTCGCCCCGCCGCGCGCGCCCAGCGCGGCCGCGCCCGCGCCCCCGGCGCCGCCCACCCAACCGATGGACACCTAACCTGTGCAACATGTCCGACACGATGCTAGTAATAACTTTCACGAAGCGTTTTATCCTTCTATAGAAGTATTAAATGATACAAAAAAATATATATTCTTTTATCTGCTGCAAAATTTGTTTACTTCTAGAATTCTGATAACGAACTAGGATTTGTTTAATGAAATAAATTTCCTGAACCTGTCTTTAAATCTATTCACTTAAGATGTGTGCGTAAAGTTCGAAAGCGAAATGACCTATTTTTAAGTATTTAAAAATGTGATGCATTTAGTCTGTAAGTCAGTTGCAATAAAATATATTTTTAACAAAACGATTTATTTACAACCCCTCACTTGTTGCTGTGCAATTCATTATGTAAATTGCGAAACTTAGCTGCTAAAGGTCGAACGTAACGTTTTGGAATAGCGGACAAGTGAATTCTTAAGATCAATGCATAATAACGGGATTCTATCCAAATTAGACCACAATAGTGGCAGTGCCCGCAATCTGTTGCACGAATGTGCTGCCTCCGCCGGTGAAATACCACGAACTGATGCCTATGGGTAGCGGTCTCTTAAGACCGACATGCTCGTTTGCCACCTTGTTCGATAAGCAAAATATGCCGCGTACACAGATAATTTACTTTTGTTGTTAAATACCTAAGAAATGGAAAATAAGGTTTAACAGTGAGTAGTCCGCAACATCTCTCAACGCGAGCGGTGAAATACCACGACCTCGCAGACGATATTCTCCGTTCCGTCTGATGAGTGAGGAGCGGGAGCCTAATCCTTTTCCTCTTTTTATATTAGACAAGGGAATCAGGATTTGACAGAGGAGAATCCTTTGTCCATTAAAAGTAAGTAAAGCATGTCCAACTCATTTTTTTAGGTGGCAAACGAGCAAGCGGATCACCTGATGTAAAGTGACGCCACCCATAGACATCCGCAACAGCCAAATGTGTTGCAGATGCGTAGCCTACTTTTAATGGACAGGGCATAGACAGGAAAAAGGATATTTCCTTTTCCCCGTTACCCCCTCCCCGTCCAATCCTCTTCCCTTTCCCATCCTATCCCGCTTATAAGGAACGGGTGTGAAGGGGAAGAGGACTGTAATTAGGCCTCCGGCACCTCATCAAACGAAACGCAGAGTACTTCTACTTCACGCCTGTTTTCTGTGAGGTGGTATTTCCCCGGTCGAGCCGGCCAATTCGTGCAACAGATGTCGTTGCGGACTCTACCACTGTTATTCATTAGCTTGTTGCAGAGAACCTATGGGGCCACTACAAGTATCAGTGTTTGACAACTCTTGTACTCCAACTCGTTTGACAAGTTAAATTAATAAAACCAGTTGATAATATAAACCGCATATAAAAACTTTATTTGCAAGTATAAAAGTTGAGCTTCGACATACACATTGTTTTATTATTAACTAAATAATCACTGTAAGTCGCTAACAAACTAACAATTACATTCCTCACAAGACACAGTAATACTAAAATTCCTACCAAACCGATTCAAGTAATCTCTGATGGAGAGGGGTCATAAACATCATAATTATCGCCTGATACTGGCCATATGTATATTCTTTGAGGTCGTATATGAACAAAATACAACCTTATTTAGAACTGCAAGTGATGTATCAAACATCACTTTTCACCTAAAATACACATCCATCCGTTAGCCTGCAGACATTAATCACTGAGGATGTGCCATAGACTCGCATCTTGTCACGTTTGATAGCAACGATAGTCCTGTCACTACTGAACACATGAAGGAATATTTTGACAATTAGGAAATTTCCTTGTGCATGCAAACCGAGTTTGCAATATGGTATTACGAGATGTAGGCCGCGGTGAGGTGGTGACGCCGCTACGATGGCTTGGAGTGCTTCTTCCAGTACTTGCGCACGCACTCGTGGCCGGCGCGCGTCACGATGACGGTGCGCGTGCGCTCGCTCTGCCACGTCAGAACGCCCTGCGCGCGAGCGTAGTCGCGAACCAGCGCGAAATCAGCCTACACACAGACAGATGAACAGACGTATTACACATACGTTAGCCGGCATAAATCGTTGTGCGGTTCTGTGAAATAGTACAGTAGCCGTCTTTCGCGATGTTCCACTTACAGAATCACAAATAACCAATTAAGTAGCAGTGAGTTCTGCTAATGACCGGATAATGATAAACAACAATCAACCGTGTACTGCTCTGTTCTGTTCTCGAGCCTCACGACTTCTCCTACTCTATTTTCTTTACAAACATATTTAAAAGCGGCATCCCATTGGTTATTGTTGCCGCGTCATCGTCTCAAGGCGCTCGAAACGTCCAAACGATTGTCACTTTTAACATAAGGCGCGGTATGCGAGGTATACCTGCGAGAGGAACTGGTTGTAGACGACGCCGTCGGTATAGGAGAAGCGGTTGCGCTCGGCCTGCCACAGCCGGATCTGGTCCACAACCGTCGGTGGCAGTAGCGACGTGCTGCGGATGCCCCCCGTCTCCGACTTCAGCATCTGGAATACAAACGAGACGTAGCGGACACGATGGACTGGTATCATGGCGTGAGATGTAGCGGGAGGCGGGCAATACCTGCGGGTGCGCGTGCTGCTCGAGGTAGTGTATGATCTGGTCCGCGGTGATGCCGCCGCGCAGCGCCTGCCGCACCGACTCGCGCGTCACCACGCCCACCACAAGATTCGGGAACCTGACCACAGCGGAACATTTAACATTACGTCGAAAATAATCAAACGAATACAAAGTTTCTGTCTTTCTGTTTGGTATTTTCTCAATCAAGTTGGTTCACAGACCTGTACAGCAGCTCAGTGAAGAGCCCGAGCAGCGCGACCTGCAGGCTGGTCTGCGTGTACGCGTACACGCGGTAGTTGGTCTCCACCATGATGTATCCGCGGGGCTGCGAGCCCGCCTGCAGCGGCGCCACCGCCGGCGCCCCCGACCCCTCCCGCACGCAAGTTATGTTCAGCGCCAGCCGCGTCGGGTAGAAGCGGCCCGCTTTCCTCTATTACAGTAACGATAAAAGAACCAACAGTTGAGAGACATGAGTTCACATGGAGATGGAGCTGTAGCCTCTGTATGGATAAGATGGTGAAAGGAAGGCCTATAGAGCCCCATATCAAATTAGTCACCGGTTGAAATGCACACATGAGATACATCCTCGAATTACCTATAACAATTATTACACGTCATAAATTAACTTAGTATTACAATCCTGTAAATGTTGTGTTGCATGGTGGTATGTACACTGACCTTCCTCTGGTAGACGAGACCGAACTCGCGCAGGTGCTGAAGGAAGACCAGCATGTTGTTGCTCATGCCCTCTGTACTATAGTCCTGTCAATTAATGTCACACACTTAGAATTTTTAATGACATAATGGCTGAAACTATCTCGGTTGGGAGTTTGAATGTGACGAGCATAGTAGATGTCTCCGTATACCATAGTCTTTTCATGAAATAATTTTCGAAATCACAAGATGTCAATATTACAAGCGTCTTCTAGTCCCTCACCTTGCCCAGGGTGCTGAAGCTGAGCTGGTAGAGGAAGGCGAGACACTCGGCGGCGCTCAGGCTGCGCTTCTCAGCCGTGTGCAGGTAGTGCTGCAGGAACAGCCACACCTCGGAACAATTATATATAGCATCATTACAGAAACCTTATACTGAAATACAATGAAACAAACATATCGGACATTGAAATAGTTGAAATGTATTCAGTTAATCGTACCCACATATATTTTTAGAACGGAGTTCTTATGGTTTAGTCGCTAAGGACCTAGACAAAGTGTAACAACTGAAAGCCGAGTGAACTTGTAGTGATTTTTGAGGCACTTTCCGATCACCTAGTAAAGTGACACAGATATTAAATGTAAGGGGGACGGCTAGATGTGAACTATCTAAACAGTGTACCTGTGCCTCACATTGATATGTAGCTAAAATGAATCTATAAATAGTCACCTGTTTCGCAGTGCTCAGCAATAGGAACTGGAAACCGGCTCTTGTTATGACAGCGGACCCATCTTCTGCATCTCTGTAGTTAATTTAAGATACTTCATTATAATTGAATCAAAAAGTTGGGACAAATCTAATGATTTGTTTTGTAGCTATAGAAAGAAAGAAAAGAGTAAACGAAAGAGTAACAAACATACATACATCCACACATATAAACATTCGCATTTATAATATTATGGCGTTGAAGTTAAGTGAAGAACATTTTTTTTATTATATTTTTCGTAGTATCCTATGTTACTTCTAATACCTCCAAGAATATGTGTACAAGGTTTCATGATGATCGGTTGAGTAGTTTTGCGTGAAAGCATAACAAACAAACTTACATTCACATTTATAATATTAGTAGGGATAGATAGGTATTATTAGACACATATACTTTTTTCTTCTTACATATCTAAATACATAAATGAAGAAATTGACTGATTTATATATTAACACACAATCCTAACTACTGGGACTAGAGACTAGGAATTTTGCACAGAGATTTCTGTGATTATGTATGTTAAAGGTCTTAAGTAGGAGATGAAAGTTTGTAGGGAGAAACAACCCTTGCAAATCTGGTGGGGGTTTTTAGTGCTAATATATAATATATATTGGTGTATTTATAAGCGGGTTTAGATCGCCTAAGCTGTCTCTAAATTTGATGCCTTACAGGATAATCAGGACTGGTATTTTGCACATGGTACACATTCAAAAGATTTTTTGTTTTGATACTGTTTTTGTCTTAGAAGAGACATAATAAATTTTAACTAAGTCAAATGCCCTGCATGAATGTATAAGTTTCACCTGGTCATTAATCCAGCATGCAGAAGTATTCTCACAGCATCTGCGCTGATACCTTCTGTCTGTGCGCTGCCCACCATGTAGTGCAGTACACACTCCCACCGCTCTAAAGCGTAAGCATCCAGAAATGCAACATCCCGAGCTTTTCCATCCGGCTCCAGGGATGATGACATGCTCCATGGTCGACCTCTATTGTTGAAACAAGTGTAGTTGCTATTATATTTGGTATGGTAACAGATTTATATATACTTATACATGCAGAACTATTATCTGTCCTGTCTGCTACTGTCCAATTAATTTTGGGTAAGACATAAACGGTTTTATTTATTAATTTGTAAATAGAGCCCAAACTTTGGGTCCACACTCACATTCAAACCTGTTTGTGTGTCCAAGAGAATATTGAGTGGGCAGTGTTGCCATTAGGATATTATAGTTTGTGGCTACATCTTTTCATTTAAAGAGAGAGGTAAAAGGTGGGTCCCGAGATTTGAAACTTTTGTTAGATGGATCAAAACCATAGCTCCAAAATTCATGTCATAAAATTATGATGACAATAAACAGAAAACAATTTAGGCAACTCACCCTCCTAGAAGTGCCACTTTGAGATTCTTTTTAAAGGACTGAGCAAGAATCCAGCCTGGTAGACCTCCAGGTATTGGAGCTTCCTGCCACACGGAAAGTTCTGATAATGCCTCACATGCTTTACTTTGTTCTCTGAAATAAAGTACATAAATCCTAAGTATTTTTTGGTCATATTCTATTTGCACAGTTAAAGTGCAGGCTCAGGAATAATTTCCCTTGTTTCGTTATTTTTACTTACGACATGTTCTACTTTTTTGTTCAAAACCTGACAGGGCAGGCCTCTACAAGATGTAGGAGCCTGAAATGTATATATAATAATATAACCCTTCAATGGGTAAAAGGCCATAGTGGATCAGGAGGTAATGATGCGACTGATGAATTAGCCCAGTGGGACTCTGGAAGCCGAGCAATATTCCTAGCCTAATAATATCCGAGCCTAATATTCCGCTACCACATAGATATTTAAGTTTGGGGATAATGAGATGTTACGCCACTCACTGTGCCCTGTGGAACAACACAAAAAAGTGCAGACAACCGAGAGAAGGCTTTCCAAAAAGGCTTTTCCATTTGGTGGAATCCTGGCACACCTCTCTTGTCTTTTCTACATCCATATATCTATGTATACACACTCATCAGTTAAAGCTAGAGGTAAAAGGACTAAGATAAGGCCTCAGGCACCTCACTCATGAGATGAAACGCAGATAACTTCTACTTAACACCTGCCTTCTGTGAGGTTGTGGTATTTCACTAGCCTACATGTGTGTCACACCAAGTTTTGTTAGGTCAGACTGGATCTCTGTATAATAATTTGGATGAAGTGATTTGGAGATTCAGCCTGAGTTTAGTCTTTTATTTTGTAAATATTTAGAACTCTTAATAGAGGTTATAACAAGAGCAATAAGCTGAAGATATAAGACCGAGCCAGTAGGTTTTCCCTGTGTAAGATATTCCATAACAGCTGCAAACTGCAATTGAACTCGTAAACTTACTTTGCATGCGTTTGTGAGACCCAAGACGCAACTACAGCCTGTGGAACTGGCTGTTCCACAAATAGTAACCTAATTACAAAATGCCGAGCCAATTCTGGTAGTTCTCTGAAAAAAAACGTTCATTTAATTTTTACCAATTATATTATTAATTACTGATAAGTGAAAATCATTCGCAAAAATGAACAAACCGGTAAACAGCTAAGCATATAGTCGGATAGTTGTATAAAGTTTCTAAAAATTGTGGAGTTCGGCTCTGCAAATATTCGTGAAGATTTTTACATTGCAATGTCGGTGACGGATTTAAATTTAAGGACTTTGATTTGGAAGATTCTGACATTTTTTTTGTACAAGGTACTTAATATTCTATGAAACAAACTTAAAATATAATCTACATAAAATTCTAGAACTTCATTCAATAACAAAAAGGTAAATTATCAATTTTAACTTTATAGTCACAGTAAGTTATTGTGTTGTTTTACAAGTGTCATGATTGATAATTGATAGATGTCACTTTTTTAACAACACAGATTACCATAGAACAAGGAGCGTCATAGGTTATCATAAGACTGCCACCATTCCCAATCACAAGTCCTTTACAAATTATTCTTAAAATTCAATTGCATCGTATATTTGTAGAAAATGGCTTGAATTGAAATAACAATACTCATGCTCACAAAATTTTTCTAAAAGTATAATTGATTGAAAATAACTAGTTATTTTTTTCTGAAGTTAAGTTTTACACATAAGAAATTTACATACACATAGTAGTAGGGAAGAAGAAGGACTTTACGCATTATTTTACCTTAATAACCACAAACATCGGAATGAACTAGCATTAAAATTAAAAGTTCTCACATATTTGGCACTGTCAAAAGTAGCCGTTGAAGTAAACTTTGTCTAAGAAAACACGTACAAGTATAAGGTTGAAAATTGCTTCGAAAAAGAGTTAGTACTTAATGCCTGTTATAATTCCATCCCAAAGGATTTTTTTTCGTCTCTTTATCCCATACAGAATAAAAAAAGGTTTACGCACACTAACGTAAATGATGCATGTGTGGTGTTCCATTATGTCGAAACGAGTCTCGCACACCAGTGTACGATAGCGTAGCGAGTTCACGTCACCGCATTCATTGGCATTCATTCTCGTCGGCAGATGGCAGATGCAGTAGACGCTTTACGCTTTCCGTCAGTCGCGCATAGACAACGGCGAGGGCAGTGCGAGTCCGATCCACTCCGCACCATTTTGTGTATTTCGTTTCGAACGGGACATTGTGTATATGTGCTCCGTGAATAATCACAAACCACTGTACTAAGTGTTCGATCTTCATCTAGTGTTAACTTTCGACATGTCTGTTGAGGGATCGATGCGATATCTCTGGCGCTCATAGAAACCGCGCCTCCGTCATGAACGAGTGATCGTCGACGTAAAAAAAGTTGACACAGGAAACATGTCTGGGCGGCCCGTCGACGCGGATGCGAGCGAAGGGTTCGAGTTCGAAATTCGAAAGCGGTCATGTCATCGCCTCTCGGATTTCTTATAAGTCACCGTCCAATGTCAAAATCGTGCACGTACCGCGAGCGCCGGGCGTCGGGACAGTGCGGACAATGCAGTCGTTGGTAGTGTGGTGGGCCGTGGTGTCAGCGGCGTGGGCGCTGGCGGGCGCGTGCTCCTCGTCCATCTCGAAGCGGCCGGCGCGGCCCGCGCGCCCGCAGCGCCCGCCGGCCCAGCCGCAGCCCCAGCCGCGCATTAACGTCACCTTCCCCATCTTCAAGTGCGAGCCCGACTACTCAGAGTACTACTGCCTCAATGGGGGCTCGTGCTTTACCGTCGTCATCTCCGACAGCCCCATTTACAACTGTGAGTGCCGGAGCGGCTTTGTGGGCCAGCGCTGCGAGTTCAAGGACTTGGACGACTCGTACGTGCTGACGAGTCGGCAGCTGATGATGGAGACGGCGTCGATCGCCGGCGGGGTGACCGTGGCGGTGTTCCTCGCGATTCTAGTCTGCTTCGGCGCGTGGGTCCGCCTGCACCGGCGCGCGAAGGCGCCGCCCTTCGGTGAGGAACGCGGGCCGCCGCCAGCCGTGCAGCTGGTAGCCGTCGCGGCGCCCCGCGGCCGTGTGCAGCTATGTGCGGCGGCGCAGTAGTGCCCAGTGCCAGTGCCGGCCTTCCGCCTCGGACCACTCGTGTACATATAGATAGATTTATGCGTTAAGTTATGTGGAGAGAACGGAGATAAGAAAAATTTATGTGATAATTATTTTACGAAGCTTATAATTTATTTGGAAGGAATTTCTTTTGTATATAGAGATCCGAGCTGTTCAGTTGCGTTGTGTGGTTGTAAATTTCAGTCTCTCTCCCCATGTGAATGTACACTGTACCCTGTTTATGTTCAGTGTATTGGATGTTTCGATCATCTGTGAAAATGTACCTAATGCTACTCGTGTCAAGTAGAAATGTTTTGTTGTGTTGTCGTGCTCCTGTATTCTGCAATATGGGAGAAGTTTCTTGGGAGGGAATAATTTACATAGGTTTGTTGTAACAAATGTGAGTCCCTATTAGGTTCATATTGGAATTAGGATTATGTAAATTATTCCATGTTGGGAAAGTGTTATTCTGTGGGTGCCTCGGGTTCCATAGCAGATGCTGCATGTTATTGTTTTATAATGCAGCAATTGTTTAGAGTGTGGGGGGGATGTCTGGGTACAAAGCTTTACACCGTTATTACTCTCTATAGAATTGTAAAAATGTTTTGATGTACAAAATGTTATATGTAAACCATTGCTTGTTACTTAGAGAGTAATGACTTGTAAGGGTTTGACTAGTGACTATATGACAGGCCTAGGGACCCTAGGGCCTCCGCTACAGCATAGATAGTTGTAAATCAATGTTTACTGTATTTATTAGTACTTTTTGATCTATGTTGAATGTAATTGTGATGAATTTGGAAGTTTGTGAGGCAGCGAGTAGCAGAGTTCCTATATGCGTCGCCGTGGCGCGCGCTCGCACATTCCATCTCGCGATAGAGTATTTACTGGTGTCAGTATTATTTTGTAATACAGATGTTAAGCCGGCAGCTTTACTTTTAATTTATACCAGATATCCCGCTGGGATAAAGCTGTATTATATTTGTTTGAAGGCTGAATGTGGCCGGAACGAGAAAGGCTTCTTGTACATATAGCCCATGTAGGTATTTATTAGATATTTATAAACGTTTATTTATTGACTGCTTTATTTAGTTAAAAAACTTGAGTATCGATAGCATCCAAGTTGCCTAATAACAAGTAACTGTTGCATCTTAAAACTTGCTAAGCACGGCCTCGCATATCTTATTCCCTGTTGTAATCTCATCTTGAATCTCGTCTTGTAAAAATTGTAAAACATTGGATGGTGTCTAAAATTAATCCCTGAGCAGTGCGAGCCTAATTGTGTACAGATATTTGTTTGTTAATTTTTTATAATCTAATCTGTGCCCTAATTGTTCTCTTGATCTGTAAAACATTGCTTTGGGCTTGTGCTTTGTGAATTATAAAGTTTTGTAGACTTATATATCAATTATATTTTTGTCAATCTATATGTTTATGGCTGGCACTGCAATGGGAGACAAAAAAAATAGTAAAGTTAATGTCCTGTGATGAGTGCCTGTCTTGGGAGCTCTCCATTTGATGAGGTTTTATATTAGACTATGAAATATCATACTCTGTAGTTTTCACATGTCGAGATGTCTTATACCATCAATTGGTGAGTTGTCAGTGCAGGCACCGGCAAACCGATGTGAGAGGTGGCCCGTGTTGTCCATGTTGAGTCGATTCATATGAGACAGTTTGTATGAACATTCCAAAGTATATGTAACATATTACCTACATCACTAATAATTTTGAAGTATCTGTTAAGACGCTACATTGTTAATTATACAGTTTTCTATTGATCATTTGTTAAAAGAAAATTATATGAAACTAAATCCTTACTCAATGTTTTTCATTCAACAATTTCCATTAAGGTATTACTGTGTTCCTATACACAAGTTTTTTGCTTGTAATTGATATATTAAAAACCAAGTATTCTATAGTTTTTTAGAATGATTATATTTTCTTAAAGAATACTTGATAATGAAGCAAAGTACTACGAATAGTAACAATACGTTAATTGCTGTAATCTTGACCCAATTTGATAATACAAGCCGAAAATATTCGTAAATATTGCTCGAACTGAATGTGGCAACATTGCACCATATAACAATATTGTGTAAATATTTTAATGAACCGTTGCTGTATACACACATGCATTGAAACCTGCGCGCCGCCCACGCACTCTCATGATGTTTCCAGTAACTTATACGATATTGTTACACACCTGTCATTAAAATTTGCTCATAAACAATACTCATGAAACTGACAAGACACAATTTAGAACACATTTGTTTACGCTAAAAATATATAGTATTAATTGTTAAAGGAAATTTGATCTGTCCCCTATATTATTCTTTGAATCATCGCTTTTCGAATAGCATTTAAAAATAATACGCGATCAGTTCTATACACCATAAAAGACCTAGAAGACAAAAAAAAGCTCGCGCGAGGCAAAGGCAACTGGCCATTGAGCCTCCGGGAGCATATATTTTTATGAATAGGTACCCGACCGGTCCGCCACCGACGTCGCATAGAGTTCATTGAATGAGTGCCCGTCGGTTTGTTGACATTCCCCGAAAACCTGCCTCGCTCGGAATAGCCGCGCATCACGAGCTCCCGATGGATGCACGCCGACCGAAATAGACACCGCTCCAAACTAGATTAGAGCCCTTTTAGAAGTTCAATACTGATGAAACTCACCCATTTAACCGAAATAAGGCAGGATGTCGGATTAACGATTAACGCATCCCTCGCGTTCGTCACAATACACAACACACTATTTAGTTGTTAAAGTATTTAAATTACGAAATCAATATTTCGGTAACCGTTAAGGCTTAGCCGTAGGATAGAAATGCTAGAATATTAATACCAAAATATGTATAACTTTATTACTAATACTATACTATGTATTTTGGATAACCTAAATTAATTTTAAATAACTTTAAAATCTTTAAAAATTTAAATAACCTACAAAAACATGAATGACTTTGATGTGAAATAAATTTGTACACTTAAAACATGCGACGTAAATAATTTATAGACGCATAAATAATGTTCAGCACAGAAAATGACACTGGTTCTGAATTCGTTGCAGGTTTGAGTTTGTCGCTTTGCGAAATTTTGGGTCGGAATGGTCATCGGATGGGCTATTTAAATCGAGCTGACGTTCACAATCAAAACTGCT
The DNA here is from genome assembly GCA_029849275.1 of Papilio elwesi. Classification (NCBI taxonomy): domain Eukaryota; kingdom Metazoa; phylum Arthropoda; class Insecta; order Lepidoptera; family Papilionidae; genus Papilio; species Papilio elwesi. Next base: position 10,919,879 of record CM056702.1, read on the forward strand.
GTGAATGAACACATCAAGCCAAGGCGAAACGAGACGGTCGTTGAAGACATCCAGCGGCATCTACGGGCCCCGTCGCCATTGTAGCGAGATCTGCCTCGCCGCCCCGGCTTTACGGAAACACAGGCGAAATGGCGGGCGCCAATAGACGTTTGCGGGTCGCCGACTTGGTTGTGGGTTAGACGGAGCGTCGCTCGGCCCACGCTGGATCCTTTATGGTCATCGGCCAGTGGTCATTGCGTCCAATTAACATGCCTACGTGCCCGGCCCACTTTGTCATTATGTTGCCGCGCGAAAATCTTCCTGCTACTTCTAAAAGACAATATGTCTTCGTATTTTGAGACTTAGTTATGTCGACCCTTGTTAACGTACAAGAAGAACCAATTGTTACTTTAAATAGTTTTTGAATTAGTAAAAAATAGATAGATCTTATATTCAATTAAAATATATATTATGGCCTATTTATTTAAAATAACATAAATTAAAGTGAACGCATTCACATTCAATTAAAGAGAAACAATAACACTTGATGATACTGAAATGACGGATGATAAGAGATGAAAACTTGTGACAACCCTAAATAAAGTAGAACAGCAGAGGGAGAAGCTGCCTGTTACACTTGACATTTATGTCAGAAATTATTCAAAATTTTGATTTAATGAAAGAGGCTAATAATTTGATTGTATGTTATGACAGTGGTAGAGCAAACAACAACATATTCTGTTGCACGAATGGCAGACTGGACCGGTGAAATACCAACCCTCGCAGAAGACAGAGCGAGAAGCACAAGTATTCTGCGTTTCGTCCGATGGGTGAGGTACCGGACGCCTAATTCTACTCGTTTTCCTTACTAGTAGTAGTACTATGATCACAAGGTATTCCTTTCTAGTAGGATAAATGTATCAATATAATTCATTGCAAGTTGAAAAACTTTGAACTTTGAATTGAGAAACTAGATTGATACGCCATCAACAGAAGTACCAACAGGTGTCCTTCAATGCCTCTTTTTATCAATACAGAGCTCTCTCTGTGAGAGAGTTGTAAATGCTAACGCTCGTATAGACGTGTCACATATTTCCTGGTCTTTACAGACTCATTTCTGCAGTGAAACGCTTTTTATCATGCAAAGTTATCTGTTTTTGCTTAAACTAATTTATACGTGAGGACGGCACTTAATTAGAATTTGTTTGTATGCGATAATTAGTCATGGTATTCTTTGTCAGAAACGGCGAGCGAGATGCATCTGGTGATTCGGTCAAGTCCACCTGATTGCGCACATCTGACCCTCGGCTCGAGGCTCGAAGCCCGCCTTCCGCCCGAGCGCCTTCCTGCGCCAGATGGCGGCACGTGCGCGGCAAAAACGACACGCTACTGTCAAAGATTAACGCATTTAATTACTTCGATAAATAAACGCTTGTATAACAAATTAAAAAAATATATTAAATGGATATAAATGACAATGTTTTTAAGTAATTGTAACGATGATGGTTATTCTAGGTTAGTTCTTTAGATATTAGATTTTATACAAAGATTCTTTTAACGTTATCGCCTTTAATAAAATTGAAGCTGACATCAACTGCATCCGATTTGGTGCTGGCATCCGACGCATAAGTGAAATATTTAACTCCAAAAATACGTTCTCGAGACAAAAGCAGTCGCGGCGCGATCGAGTAGGCAGAAATTATAAGTTTTTAGTTTGCGCTTCGCGGCACTTCTTTCTTTTTTTGTCATCTAGCAGTAACTAAGAACGTTGTCACTCATTTTTGCATCATTAATAATGACATTCTATTTAACCAATTAAAATCATAGACTAAATGTTTAATATTCCGTATACGTGTCATTTAAAAAAAATAGTTCCCAATTTCCAAACACAAGCCATCTCAACAAAACATTGAAGTGTTAGATGATGTCACGTATAGAACTATATTTATATCTGTGACGGTTCTAGAATAGACGTTTTATTGCATACACACCTGTACGCGCTTGCCGGCTACTTTTCATTGTTAATAATGGAAGAACAACAAACAAACTTGTGATTAAAATTTAATAAAGTATTAAAATCTATTTATAACTTAGAAATAAATAAATTTCGGTAAATTCTTTGTGCCTCAGACGATAATTATCGATGTAGTTTTTTCGAACTGTCCCATCTGGACAGATTGCAAAATATTCTACAATCCACTCCAGTGCTCAAGCTCTTAAACCTGTTACACTCGGGGGTGGGCTAAAAAAACTATTCGAGAACGCACGTGTCACCTGCCTTTCATCACGCCATTGTTTGATGTAGTGCCCATCATCGACTAGGATGTTATTTAAATCTTTGATCGGCTGAATGCCATGTTACCTATGCCTTTTAAAAAAAAAACATGCCCCCATTTTGATTTTCATGCGTTGGTAGTTTAGAAGAAAGAAATGTATCATCAGTTTAATAAAGCTCGTGTTATTTTAACACATGGTTTTTTTTCGACTACGTAACGAATCAAATAATTGTGACTTTTGCATGTTATCAGCGTGCCGCGGTGTGGGATTGAAAAATTACTAACAAAATAATTTTTCATTGAACTCTAGCTAGCTACAAGACAAATCGAGTCGACGATAAATTTTATCACAATTATGTTAGGATAACCAAAATAATGTTAGTGTGGGCGTTTTGTAATTATTCTTCTAGTGTCGAATAGAAAGATTATTTCCGGTGTATGATTTTAGAAAATTTACGTTTTTTAGTATTTTAAAAATGTGAATGCGACATGACATTTAGTTGTGTTAGCGGCTGAAGGTCTCTACAGATGTAACTGAGGTAAATAAAGCATAGCTTAGCTTTAATAGTTGATCCAATCGTTCAAAGCTACCTTTTACAGTGGTAGAACCCGCAACAACAACATTATTGTACAAATTATACGGACTGGCTCCGCTGGTTCGTCCGCCGAAGCGACCTAAGAGCTCGGCGGCCTCATTCCGGTTATAATAATAAAGTAACAGCCCGAGCCGAGGCTCCCTCTACGGGGGGGCCCTCGAGCTTAGTTACTCTTAATGTGGCTTAGGCTAGGCGCCCTCTGCGCCCTGCCGCCTTGAGCCCGGTGTAGCTGTAAATGCCTCCTCTAGGCAAACAGTGACCTTTCAGTCACAAAAAAATATGATGACCCGCTTGCTCGTTTGCCAACTTGAACCCGTACCCGTTGTCTGTCACTTACTGAAATTTTACCTGGGCTCTAACATTGTTAAGACGTAACGATCGTATGTGTCGGTGTGACATGCTTCAACATAATCTATTATATTTACCACTCACCATTTATTATCAGTTTAGGTTAGAATTAGTGTTATGGATTCTAAAATATGTTGTACGTAGCTAACATGTTCCGAATGAGAGCATCGGTACTTCCGCACTCAGCAGTTCGAGGGCCAGTGACGTCAGACCTCGCAAGAGGTTTTACGACCGGCCACGCGCCTTAGTTATTGCGCTCCCCGCGATGTAGTGACACCAATGTACACACAACTACAAATACAGGGCTTATGATAAAAAATGGTTAATAACATTACACTGGCACACACAATGTGAGATAACGCAATGTTTTTGTTTTATGTATCTCGTACGTGACTTAACAAAACATAGAATTTAAAATTAATATTTCAATGTGCCGGCAGTTTTAATCACATTTTTAACAATAAAGTCCTTACCCTCAAGCTTCTTGACTAACTATTTTTTTTATGTGAGAAGGTGGAAAACGAGCAAGCGGATCACCTGATGTAAAGTGAGCGCTACCCATAGACATCTGCAATAAGCTGTGTTGCAGATGCGTTGCCTACCATCGATAGAAGAGGGCATAGACAGGAAAAAGGATATTTCCTTTTCCCCGTTAATCCCCTCCCCGTCCAATCCTCTTCCCTTTCCCATCCTATCCCCCTTATGAGGAACGGGTGGGAAGGGGAAGAGGATTGAAATTAGGCCTCAGGCACCTCACTCATCAAACGAAACGCAGAGTACTTCTACTTTACGCCTGTTTTCTGTGAGGTCGTGGTAGCCGACTTCGAGTACGCGCGCAAGTGTGGTCACAGTGAGTGTGTTTTGTCGACAACAAAAAATAAAATCGAGTGCGGACTTAGCGTGCAGTGACAAATCGAACAATAGTAGTGGTCGCAGAATTAGAAAGAAGGTTACGATACGCCTACCTATAACATTTTCTCGCACTACCGCATAACTCCAGTCAGGCCGTGACCATGGCGCATGCGACTGTGCCGAAATATCGGGAGCTCAAAAAGTCTAAAAGTGGTAAGATTCCATTCTCTTACAAACCTTATATTAACAAAAACCACGAAAGTTTAAAGTTATATATTATAAATGGATAAAAATTAACAGGAGCAGTTAATGAAAAAATCGATCGGTTAAGTTTTAGCGGTTTTTATTGGTTTAGCGTTATTTGAACGGTCATATCAAATTAAGTCCAATTTTCATACAATTGCGAATTACACGGTGCCGAAGAGCCGTCAATTTCTAAGTTCATTTTAAGTTAGACACAGTGAATTATAGTCGCAGCCGATATCTAACGGCGTGGCAGTAACGAGTCGAAAATAATTTCACTAGAAAACAACGGGCCCGTAAGATGGGTGTCTCTCGCGGCGACGGCGCATCGTGGGAAGTCGATTCTTCGCCGCCGCGAAACTGCCGGAAGGGACCCGGCGCTAGCGTTAATACGACTAACAATTCATTTAAATTGTCGCAATAAAATAATTACGTAAATTCGTTTCAAGTTGTATGCATTACAATCTTTATTCATTTGATGTGTGCGATCTTATCAGTGGTTTTTATAAGTAGAGGATTCGAGTTCAATTCTCAGCATAGGGAAAATTAATATTGGTGTTCAGCTAGTAAATATTTTAATTTATATATCATTATTATATTATTAAAAACCCTATTCCAAGTCAGTGAAATAACTAATATACTTGTAGAAAATGCGCTCCCGTCCATAGGCCAGAATGGTCTCTCCTCATACTTGAACACTTGTTATATCGCCTTTCTTTAGAATGTTTCTAATATCCCGCTGTTAGTAGTTGTCGTGGATATGTCCTGAGGCTATTAGCTACTTACGAGGATAGTACCATGGGACAGACATCTAAATAATTTTATTTTTATCGGTCCTAGATAAGTTTGCAACTTTTCAAATGAATCCGACGTTTGGGAGGGCCTCGAAATCACGTTCAAAGATATACAAACATGCAATCATACACACAAAGTTAATAAAAGCGTGAACCGTGCATTTTAATATTGTAACCTTAATAGACTGAAATAAAATAACTTTTAATTCAAAAATTGATGTGTTTATTACGTACCCTTAATCTTTAATTGATTCAATGATGCATTATGTGAGCGTATCTATCAGCGAGATATCTCCGAAGATAGCCAGCGATGTGTCCAATTAGACAATGTTAGGACGTCAGGGGCAACGAGGCTGTCGCAGCTTTGTTGCCGGAGGACGGCTGCGTGACTCATCTGGTGAAATCTTAGGCAATATAAACGTTTGGTTGATTCGCTTTTTCAAACTTTAAGCACATATAATAATTCGGCCTTGCACTGCAGAGACAGGCCTCCTCTCCGGGAGAGGGAATGGGCCCTAATCCACCACGCTGGCCCAGTGCGGGTTGGTGGATGTCACATGACTTCGAATTTGGTGGTTCAAAAACATGCCAGTTTCCTCACGATGTTTTCCTTCACCGTTAAGTTAACCTATATGACACATATAAGTTACAGTTCAGTTTTCCTTGTTTAATTAAAAATAACTGATAAATGTTTATTTTATTTAATCTGCAATTGGCTTCCCATGAAACAAATAGCGCAATAAGCTTTGGTTAGAAGTAGACGTCAACACCAGAGATGCTTAGCTCAAGAAAGGAGATTACTACATGCCCAGGACCTTAATACTGAAACTGCTTAAGGTATTCACATTGGACCACATAAAAAGGCGGGAGGTATACGACCTCCTTTTGTGTTCGTGGTCTGACTTTTCAGCCTTGTTTATTGTCCTGTTGCTAATTTATATATATATATATATATATATATATATATATATATACATATATATATATATATATATATATATATATACATATATATATATATATATATATATGTTTTTAGGGATCCGTACCGAAAGGGTAAAACTATTACTATGACTCCGCTGGCCGTCCGTCTGTCTGTTCCAGGCTGTATCTCATGAACCGTGATAGTTAGACAGTTGAAATTCACAGATGATGTATTTCTGTTGCCGTTATAACAACAAATAAACAGAACAAAATTATAATTTAAGGGGGGTCCCATACAGACATGTTTTTTTTGCCGTTTTTATAGATGGTACGGAATCCTTCGGGCGTGAGTCCGACTCGCACTTGTTTTTGTAATTAGATCCGCGTACGTACAAACAAATTCGCACTTGCAATATTAGTTAGGATTCCTAACGTCTTGCATTGCTATCTTGAGGTTGCGTTTGTTCAATGCGGGTTTTTAATGCGAAACGATAATTGTTGGATTGAAGCGCGTTTTTGAACGATTTCAAAGTAGCTTTCTATACAAGATAGAAGACTCTATGTGAAGTTTGAATTTACTCCAGTTGGGGATTGCCATCGTTGCCATACGGCAGTCCTTGGTCTCCAGTTGTCCAGCAATTCCACTGAATGTGGTGCGTTGATTTATCTTTCGGTGCTAGTATATTAAGCGATTTTTAATTTTACCCCAATAACAATAGAAGGCAAATTCGCTTACCGCTTACGTAACTGTATTACGGTGGCTACGCACGTTCAGCGCGTTTGCTTTGCGGGTAATACACGGGGTCACGACTACCAGAAACTGACTTCCGAGACATAACAAAAGTATTAAGTATGTTACAATTTTGTTTAGCTTCGTTTTAGTTGTGGTCCAGGTGATAAGGGAGTGAATCCTAAGGCGGAGGACTGCGAAGGGCCGTGAAGGGCGGCGGGTGGCGATGGAAAGCTGCGGAAGGTCTCGGCGGAGAGCTGCGCAGTGCGGCGGAGGGCTGCGGGCGCGTGGGAGCGGAGGACCGTACAAGGCGCGGTAACGTCACTGCCTCGCGCCGGACTTTTTAATAACACTGCATGACGTAGTGCGCATCATTCCGCTGTACGCAGCCATGTTTTAGGTTCACTGCCACGAATTCGGCGTCGAGCGTCTCAATGGGTGTTACTTTTATGGTCTGCTGTTTTATATGACACTTTTTGTCATAGAATTTGATTGATTAAGGTGCACTGTTCTGCTTAGAAATAATGACAAGGCAGTAGATCACTAGATTGAATCAGTAACATAGATTTTCATAAAAAGAAAATGATAGTTAAATAAACAACATTAAGAACTCCGTCGAAACCACAATGAGTCTAGACAAATCTACCGGTCAGAGATCATAGCCCTGGTCGTCTAGTCTGTGGTAATTTTAAGCTAAACAATTTAGTCTTAGGCTCTTAGTGAAACCGCAAGACACTTTACCAGGAAATGAAAGTAGTATAACAATGACGTTCGCCATCATTCATCGCAATCTTTTTCGCAATACTAGTTCGGTTCAAACATTGACCTAATTATTATATACTGTCACAATCTGGAACTAATTAATACAATGGGTTTTATTTACGAAACTAGCTGTTTTCTGCGACTTCGTCCGCGTGGAAATAAATTCGAGAAAACAATTTCGAGGGTTTTTTACTTTTTGCGCGGGACCCTAAATATTTTGCTTAGATTAAATTAGCTATCTTCGAGAAAAAGTCCCATCTGAATAGGCTCAGTCGTATCAGAGATTACCCGGAATAAACAGACAGACAGACAGACAAAAATTAAAAAAATTGTAGTTTTGTTATAAGTACTGTATATACATCATGTGTATTGAGTATGGAAATGTTATTTTGATATTACATACAGACACTTCAATTTTATTTATCAATATAGATATGCGTCTATCAATAATTTTAATCTGTTGTGACTATGAAATCTTCAAGGATTGATCTTGGCCACAAAATATTCAATATGACGTGGCCTGTAGTAACAATGTTACTTCTTGGTACCTTATGTGTATAAGAGCACTCACGCCCTTAGCCTGTCCGGTCATCCCCATTACGAGGAAGAGTGAGAAAAAGGCGAGGAATGGACGAAATAACTTGTAGCCAAGAAAAGTGCAAGCGGAGCCGAGAAATGGCGATAGAGATTCGGCCCGTATGACCTGAGGGACGGGACCGATCTATACGGATCTCGTAAGTGGGGAAGCGAACTTTGCTGGGCTACAGGAGTCCGCGCATCTGTGGTACCAAAGGAGATACAGACAAGACTAGTCGCTGGAGTCGGTGACCCAAGGGGAGACCCTTACGTCTTGTCAAGACTATTAGGGAAGTGTGAGGAAAAGATTAAGAATGGACGGAATAATTTGAAAGGAGTCAAGTAAGGTGCGTGCGGAGCCGACCCTACCTAAATCAGCATTTATTATACAAATATATTTATCTTTCCATAACTTCCCTTCATACTAACAGTACGAGCATAGATCATACACGAGCTGTTTGCAAACATACAAGACAACAAATAACGAAACGATCAATTTGTCAATAAGATTATCCAATTTCCGAACGCAGCGCCGCCATGTTGTCCGCTGCCGGCAGGCGCCGCGCGTCAGTTTGCGCGGGAAGCGGCGCGACTCTCGCCATCGAGTCATAGCAATTGCTGTAAGCAGGATGCCGCCGATTTACCTACACCGCGACTACAATGATTCATGCGTACTCAAGTTTTTGGCACGAGAAAATTAGGGAAACAATAATGACATCCTTTGATATGGCAACTAGTTGTAGACTTTACATCTTCACGCTTACATTATGCCGGTTTGTATTGTGGACGGGACTTGTGAATGGATTTCAGAAAGAAAAACTACGGCTAGAGGTAAATATTACGGGATTTCAGAAACAGATCTCCAGAAAATGATACCATCGGAATTTTTTGTTAGATACCCGTGCGACGCCGGGGCGGGCCGCTAGTTTAATAAAAAAAGTACACTACTTAAATATATTGTTATTTAAATAGTAAATATCAACGCAAATATAGTTTGTAAGTATCTATGTTTCGAATTTCATATATTTTTTTTACACTATTTTTTCTCTTCTTTTATAAAAGGTTGCACGCAAGCAAGCGGCTCACCTGATAGCACATGAGTTGCTGTAACACCAGCCATCTTCTACATGCGTTTACATTTTACTTATATATAAAATTCAGAAACCAGAAACTCCAAAATTTCCATTCAAGAATTTTATTTATCGACGATATTTCACTAACAAGATCCTTTGAAACATATAGTGCATATTGTAGCTGACTAACACCATCACACTGTATGACCCCCACGATGCGGATACTTGTTGTCTCGCTCACACACTGTAGAGTGGGAGGACTATAATGGTCTAAACCCCCCATGAAACATAACTTCCTCTCGTGCATATAAAGAGCGCATTTAGGCGAAATAAAGGCCAATCCGGTAATAATAATAAAGTAACGAACCGAGCCGAGGCTCCCTCTTCGGAGGGAGCCCGAAGGCTAAGCCTCTTTAAGAGTGACTAAGCTCGAGAGCACTCTTAAAGAGGCTTAGGCTAGGCGCCCTGCCGCCTCGTGCCCGGTGTAGCTGTAAATGCCTCCTCAAGGCAAACAGTGACCTTTCAGTCACAAAAAATAAAACAAAATAAAGGGTCAGCAGTCAGTCTAGAAGTAGTCGAGAACTAGAAAATCCTTCTACTGTTAAAGTTACTCCTTATCAACACGAATTTAGAATTGGTAGGGTTGGTTGGTTGTTAGGATTTGTTGACAATTCGTAATAGGTACCTGTACCCAATAATTTTTAAATATCCAAAAATTAATTTTGGAAATTACTATGTTGTTTGCAAGAAACCAACATACCATACACTACAAGATTAAGAAGTATAGTATATGGGTAGTTGTATATGCTAGGAAGATCTAATAAAGCTATATATAACTGTCCAAGTCATAGTCTTGTCACGAGAAAGAATAGTCCTGGCGAATATCGCTGCAATACAAGTGACGCAAGTCACGTAGGTGTTCCCTCAATCTGCGGTCGAGAGTACTACAATAAATACTCGAATCATGATCGTAATTTCACAAGATTATAATTATATTAGAGCCGTGGCGTCACTTCCGACGGGAAGGCGTGGGCGTGCCGAGTTTTCCTACGTCCGCGCGGTGACCAAACGTCGCGTCACTCAGATTCGGAAGTCCGCACTTCTCCGCCATAACATTAAGAATACAACACAATAAACAAATTTTCTCACCAATTTGCCTCAAAGGCATTTACAGTATCACTGGACTTAAGGTGACCAAGTACAGATGGACCCTGGCCTAAGCCTCTTAAGAGTAACTTAATCTCGAAGCTCGGGCTCTCAGGGGCCTCAGGGGTTAATTAACCATCCCTCCTCCTCGATTCGGAGTAACGGAAAATGAGTTCGAGTTCAAGAAACATTACCATGGCAACCGATATCATTAATGAAGGTTTTATATTTTTTCCTATCCCCCAAAATTTTATTTTCGGGTTAAATAAAAGGAACCGAATGTCATTTTCTGTCCCCCTGTATGCGCAAAATTTCATGATAACGGTTGCGGTTGAAGGATTACCGTAACAAACAAACTAACTTACTCTCCCATTGCATTTATAATATTAGTCATGAATGTTTTGGTTAGGATGTAATATCCCATATACTTGGAATATCTATTGAATTAATTACAACTTGAACTTTACAAAAAAACACACACACAAACTGTAGCCAATATTATAAAAACACAGAGAAGTGAAAACTCAAAACAGGTGGGAAGTCGCGACAATAGTTCAGAAATAGTGATCAACAAAAATGAACCCTTGTGCCTCAACAATACAACTGAAAATTGAATACAAGGAAAATGAATAAAAGACAATGTATCGGAACTGTCTAAAATTCAAAAAAGCTGCTAACGCGAGTAAATGACGCATGTCGAGTGTTGCTCACGCGAACCTATAAGGCTTGCCCTACCAAAAATCGTGTTACGAGGCTAAACACTTCAAACATACGTGTAATATCACGATGGTAATTGCCTTCTGTACCTGTAACTCATAACGTGCGTACGTCGCCCGTAAAAGTTTTGCGACAAATAATAAAATGAAATGGCGCTTTGTCAGTTGACCTGTTCCGTTTAGCGCAAATTATGTTTATGGCATGAAAGCTGTTTATTAACAAGCCGATCCCCGATTATGTAGTTACCGTCAAGCTGACGACAGAGTTGCTGTGTCAAAAATGGGTGAACACGTAAATATGTTAAATGTACATAACAAGAGCAAACATCAGGCATGTAAGACCTGATGCACCAATTCCACCGAGTACTTCACGCATGGTTCGCGCAGCGTAGGGCGTGTCACTTGCGACACCGTCTAGACAAACCTATTTAGTTCCCGCTATGTAGGCCAAGTGGACCCACGGCTAGCGATCTAAATTGCCCGCAGGGTCGCTATTGTTCCTTCATCTGTAACGTATGTTTTAATACTACACAGTTTGGAATTGGATAAATAACAGTTCACACAGATTCTCCAAATTCTGAAGTGCCCACGACATGAACCACTAGTGCTCTCCGTCTCTAAATCAGCCTAGTCTAGAATGTTTCCCACTGCAGCGACACAGACCTACGCTCCGAGGGAGGGAATAGACCGTAATCTACCACGCTAGCCCAGTGCGGGTTGGTGGATGTCACATGTCTTCGAATTTGGTGGTTCTAAGAGCATGCTGGTCTGCTCACGATATTTTCCTTCACCGTTCTTGGAACAGTAAATAACACAAAGTTCGTACAAAACTTGGGTTCGATCCTCCGCCCTACAGTACGTAAGTCGGGGCTTATACCACTGGGCCACCACTGCTCCGCACTATTACGGTAATTATTGTTTATTATATTGTATTTATTACAATCATGCGAACAGACAGACGCGTCGAAAGACGTGTTTGACTCTTTATCTCAAGATAGTCTTTGCAAAAAATCTTAAATTAAATCATGTGTATAGAAAATAAATCAATTAAGATTTCTAATATTTTTCCACAATATAATTTCTCATCTAAACAGAGTGTACTGTGTTGCCATTATTTTGAATATGAACTATTAAAGATTGGAATAAACTGCTTGCATGTTTACATCAATGTCCGTTATCAACAAAAGAGTATTTGAGTCCACTGGTCTGCTATACATATCTCCATTGTCAAGCATTTAACTAATTCATTAAAATTTCTAAGCTTAAGAGAGAAAAACAAAACAAATTTATGTTGCGGCAGTGAGTGCCTGTTGGTAGAGGGGAGAAGAACTTCTATCGATCAGATTAATGACTTACTAAAAAAGGGCGATATAAGCACCCATAACCGAAGAGCTTGTATGCGTAGATGCATGAATGTGGAAGAAGCGAGAGAGGTTTGCCAGGATCGCGCCTAATGGAAATCCATGATCTCTGCCCAACACGCTGTGTTACGGGCGTGTGCGCTTATTTATTTACTTACATTTTTAAATGTCAGTCGTTAATATACCACTATGTTTATTATCCATTTTTGCATTTATTGATATTGGATGTTTAGTTTGGCTACACGTAGGCGAGTAATTTAATGAAATCAATAAATGCTACAGCGTCTAGTTATATTATTGATGGTATTTTACGCCCATTACCTAAAACTGCTAAAGAAATTAGTATAAAGAAAATACTCTAATGGCAAATTTATCAAATAAGAGTGGGACAGCATGATTGAATTCGACATATATACCTAAAATAGGTGTTGCTATGGTTACAAGAATCCTTGGGAATAACTTGCTTTAAACAATTACAAATGATGTAGTCAATAATGAACGTAAATTAAGCGTGAAGCGTGCACCCGAGCCATCAATTTTCGCAAATAACTCCTACGTGACGAAATAATAGTTTAGGTAGACTATTTAAAAAGCAAGTTCACACGCCGAAAATAATATAGAACAATGAGTTTCACTCTGGCTGAATGCCAGGCGGCAGGTGACGAATGCAAAAAATATGAAAAAAAAATATATTTCTTTGACAGTTGGTGCGAAAGCGCGGGAAGGATTCATTGATGATCCGGAACAATGGTGTTTATTATAGTCGTAAAGTTTTTTGCGTTATCTGTGTACGTTGCTTATTCAACGATTCCCCGAAACTTTACAACCGCGAGCCGCTAGGCAACCTGCAGCCACAATAAAACAGTCGCCATTCATAAAACCCGTCTCGTCTCGGATCCAGCCGTGTCCGGACTTTTGTTACCTTTAATTAGTTTTTTTATTACGAACAGGAACTGTGTGAACTTAAAACTTACCACCCGCCATATTTACAAATTACAAATGGCCTGCATTTGTTTAAACAAATAAAGTAAAATGTATGTTTTTCAAAATCCTATCTATTTAGATATATTGTTAAAGACATTAACGAGTAATTATTTTTTGATACACAACAGTTTTAGTGTCGACTGGGAATCGAATCGTCGACCCGGACCGTAACTTTTACATAATTAATCTCTAGACCAAGGAGTGTTACGTTATTGTTGATTTATTAATACTTAAAACATCATTATTTTGCTTAAGCAAATATATTAACACAATAATAATAAGCCGGGATTAAGAATGGCGTTTCGTTATTTAAAACATTTCAAAAATTATTTAGTGTTACCTGTTAACAAAACATTCCGTGTCACATCTGGTTAGCATTAGCCCATTATCTGTTTTGACGTTCGGAAACAAAGCTATGCGTTATCTGGAAGCGGCTCAGTTGTCCGCGGCGACTACACAGCCGATTTGCACCTATTCTTACCTGACAAACATCTGTTTGGTATAAATTATTTAAAAACAATCGCTTTTGTTGTAAATGAAATAAGAAAGACGATTCGCGGCCTAATATCCCTAAGTAAAATCGGATTTACTAGTTCTTGGAACTAAGCAAAATATACTTTGATACCAAATGACGTTAGTCGTCAGTAGTAGAGTCCGCAACAACGACATCTGTTCCACGAATTGGCCGGCTCGACCGGTGAAATACCACGACCTCACAGAAAACAGGCGTGAAGTAGAAGTACTCTGCGTTTCGTCTGGTGAGTGAGGTACCGGAGGCCTAATTTCAGTCCTCTTCCCCTTCCCACCCGGAAAAGATGGAAAAGGGAAGAGGATTGGACAGGGAAATATCCTTTTTCCTGTCTATGCCCTCCTCTGTCCAATAAAGGTAGGCAACGCATCTGCGACACAGTTGCTTGTTGCGGATGTCTCTGGGCTACCCACTCACTTCACATCAAGTGATCCGCTTGCTCGTTTGCCGCCTTATTACATAAAAAAGACGGTAGTGGAAGGTTTTTATTTGGTATTCCCTGCTGTTGTCAAAAATATGCTCCGAGGATTGAATGTTGTGACCGTGTGAGTCAGAAAATTAGAAATAGAATGGTTAAGGAACAAAAGGTTGGCATGGTGTGTGCATTATAGTTTGAGAAATTGATGTCAATGGATACTTCGGTAGATCTAAGAAAAGACGGATTGATTGCGAGAAAGTTGACATGTTCAACTTGACGTGACGATTGAAGTAACGAATGTGGAAATCGAACACATGAATAAGGCAAAAGGCTGGGGGATGAATTGTGAGACGGAAAATTATATAAAGAACTAACTTCCCCGGCTTCGCCCGGTTGCCACTAATTATGTTGATCCGATCGCTACCAAACGCGGGAACACCCGCTGTGCCAATCTGGACAATCCCTGTAAATTTCATAGAAATCTGTCCAGCCGCTTTGGAATCTATAGGTCTATAGGGAACATACATACTTCGCTTTTTATATACTATAAAAATATATTTTTCATAAAAAGTATCCTATGTTACTTCTAATACCTCCAAGAATATGTGTACAAAGTTTCATGATGATCGGTTGAGTAGTTTTCGCGTGAAAGCGTAACAAACAAACTTACATTCACATTTATAATATTATGATAGTAGGGATAAATGTCAACGATCTAGATGGTGCATATGAAAAAAGAAGTTTTGTAAGAATTCACGAATATGTCAAGTTTTATTTATTGATGGTAACTTGCATTTGCCGTAGACCGTAAAGAATTCATTGAGATTCTTGTGTATTTTTTGACAGATGTACGAGTAGAATGTACTAGAAAGATTATTTCATGTTTTATGTAGATTAGACCGTTTGAATCTACACTGAAAGACCTAGACCTGAGTTCATTTACAATTGCATATCTTGAAGGATTCAGTTAGATTACAGAATGAGTTCCTTAGATCGGAGCGCGCCCTTTATCCGGCCATTTGTTGGACTTCGTTTCTAGTACTTGGTCACTTTCCACCTAATTATGACACAACGTTGTATGTAACTTGTAACTAGAATAGTCAAGGTAACGGCTGTCATTGACGCAGACACCATTATCAGCAGTTACTCACGCGCGGGGTTTCCTGCACCGCTTCATAGTACTTCTTATTACGTATTTACTTAGACTTAATGTAACGGCATAACTAAGTTTCGCGAAAAGCAGATTCATGTCGAGTAACCTCATGGCCGTTTCCACGCCCTTCCTGGCATCCGCATTGTTGTGCGGCGATACATATTGTTTGATATCAGTTCTCACTAATAAATGTTACCAACCATGGCAACTTTGTTAGTTTATAATCAGACTAGTTGTATCATAAACTGTCACCAAATTGAACGAACCTTTGACAATTTGGCGTATTATTTTGGCAACAAATCTACGTTGTTAACTATCTTTTTAAGATATTTCTATGAATAGCTATCGTGTCCAACTTAAACTATAAATTAATAACGCAAGTTTATAAGTTGTGATAACATGCTACGTCAAATTGAGAATGATTGTTGAGCTTATTGTATAGTCCGATTGTAAACTGACTAAGTTCACAATTTGTCGGTAACATAAATATTATATAGGCAGCAATCAAGCGCCACCAAGAGAATGTAGTCAATTCACATCATTAAGCCATATTTATAACCCCAAATAGAAAACAAATCTGTGAGCAAATCACCTGGTATCACGTGAACGCGCTAACCCGTCAGCTGCTGTCAGGAAAGTTGCGGATGCTTTGCCAACCTTTCCGTAGGACGTTCTAACCTTTTAACAGTGGTAGACACTGCTACAACATCTGTCACACGTATAAGCCGGCTCAACCGGTGAATACCACGACCTCACAGAAGACTGACTGGATGTCTTGCGGTAGCTGTTATTTGACAGCAGGTGAACAGCATGCTCTTTTGCTATCTTCTTCAATAGCAAAAGAAAAGAGTGGAAAAGAGAAAGGGAAGAGTAATAAATCTCTGGAGAATAAGAATGATTCATCTGCAAAGTGCGCTTTTCAACTTCCTTTAATGTCACCCATCAGGTAAATTGTTATCTTGTTATAAAACGAGATCTTACAATATGTCTTGTACACGTGACAAGATGGAGACACGGACGTGGCCACTTAGCATGACGTGCAAGATGTCCTGTGAGTCATTCGTACCTGAAGCAGCTCTATGGCAGGCTGATTGTTCGCACTTCCTCATCAGCACACAGCTGCAGGAACCGGCCACTTTGCGCCGCGCACACGCTGGTGACATCAGCGGCCCACGACAACGTGATTCCGGTACGCCGGGATTCGTATGGTCTACTTTAGTTTTATTTACAATTTACATACTTCTCGGGAATTATATTTTACGTTCTTAATGGTTAAACGGTTATAGATCTAGAGATAGAGTAAATTATTATTGCTATACTCCTTATTGTTATGCAACAGGTTATTTAATATATCTACTTAGCTGTCTCCTGTATACCCCATTCGAACTTATCTATGCATATGTAGAGATGGTAGACACGTTAAAGATGTTGAACGACGACTGAATGCGGGAAATAAAATGAATGGGGCTATAGGTACAGTAGTGAGGAGTCAGAATGTGTCTATGAAGGCTCACCTGGCAATACACAATGCGGTACTAGTCCGCTCATTAATGTATGGAAGCGAGAGCTGGGTTTGGCAGGAATAGCATGCTAGTAGAGTTAGTGCCCTTGAGATGGGATTCTTAAGAAGTATGTTAGACGTGACATTAAATGATAGGATTAAAAATAACGTTATAAGAGAGGAGTGTGGCTTAAGAGTGGATGTTGCGACTAGAATTGAGAAAGGTATGCTTCGATGGTTCGGGCATGTTGAAAGGATGAATGAAGAGAGAGTAACGAAAGTAATTTATCTTGCAATTGTGAGTGGCAGTGTTGGTAGGGGACACCCAAGGAGAACTTATATAAGGAGAACTTATATAGTGATATACTAAAGAAGGGCGATATAAGGAGTACCCGTAACCGACGAGCGTGTATGCGTAGATGTATGGATGTAGAAGAACCGAGAGAGGTGTGTCAGGATCGCGCCAAATGAAAATCCATTATCTCTGCCTACCCCTCTGGGTTACGGGCGTGAGTGCATATTTATTTATTTATTTATAAAAGCCGATGTTTGTATGTATGTCTCCTATAGACTTAGAAACGGCTCGACATATTTCGATTAAACTTTCAGGGAATCCTTAGATAACCCTAGCGGGTGTTCCTGTAATGTTTGGTAGGGATCGAGACAACATAATTAGTGCTACCCGGCCTTTATTTTTGTTTTTAGTTACATTACTATATTACGTGTCGTTGAGTTATGAATTCATATGTACATTACGGTTGTAATCCTACATGAACTTCAATAACAATTCAAATGTACATTACGGTTGTAATCCTACATGAACTTCAATAACAATTCAAATGTACATTACGGTTGTAATCCTACATGAACTTCAATAACAATTTAAATGTACATTACGGTTGTAATCCTACATGAACTTCAATAACAATTTAAATGTACATTACGGTTGTAATCCTACATGAACTTCAATAACAATTTAAATGTACATTACGGTTGTAATCCTTCATGAACTTCAATAACAATTTCTCAATTTTTCATTTTTTCTAAATTAGGATAAATACAGTTATACAAAATTTATAACTTTGTCTCTAAGATTGGCAAGCGGCATCTCCCCTCGCGAAACAGCTTGTCCTTCGACAAAGTCCTCCTCTAAACATTTCCACTCCTTTCTGTCTTTTGCGATGCGGGTCCAATCTGGAAAAAAAGTTGTGGTTCCGGCTTATAATGGTGTTAAACATTTTAAGATTGTACCGTGGTTTTGAATCTAACAACAACAGAGGTGTGAGGACAGGAGGTCGCTGGATGAGGTGCACGGAGAACCGTATACTGCGGAAGGCATTCGGGAAGGCCTAGCCAGCGGTGGAGTGATATAGGCAATACCATAAGCCGAGGTGTGATCGGACACCGTCTGAGAATAAAATAACAAATTACTTTATTACTTTGTGTGTGTGTCACAAAATCCAAACCACACTACCGATCTTTTCTTACACCAGAAGAGCCACGTTGATTTATTTAAGGCTTTACGACCAGTAAAGTAAATGTTACCCACTAATCTCACCGTCAACATTGTGTTATCATTTAATTCTAAATCGGGATTTGAGTGAACTCGATTCATAAATGACTAATTATTTTTTAACGTCAGTGAAAACATGCATCGGAATGCGCGGACGGCGGACGGCGGACGGCCTTGTGGGTGAGTCAACGCGCGAATACCGCACCAGGAAAATATGGCTACCTGTTGCAACTTGACCATTCTGTGATTTCTTAAAAACAAAAGGATATCGCGATTTATATATACTTTTTTATAAGTTAACTTCATGAGGAGCCGGCTCATTCGAAGAGCTGCTTCAAATTTTCTTCGGAAGCAATATTAAATAAACTAAACTGTATTGATTGATATTTTTTTATCTGTCATGACGATTACTTTGAAATAACACTTCGGTCGTGTTACGTCTGTGAATTAAATGGAATTATTCACAGTCATATATGTAGAAAAATTCTCGAAATTTTTACTATATTTCCGGTGATATTTTCCACTGTCTTATACACAATTCTTGTCATGAACTAAAGATTTAGTTCATTCACCTTTCATTGAATATCATAATAAAGTTGAATGGCCGTAGTTTATGTATTTCATATAACCAGTAAATCTTGAAAACTCACAAATGCGTAAAACAAAGTTTGGGCAACCCTGTGACCATTAACCGGCTAATTTAGGATGGTATAAGTTCAGATATAGGCCGACTACTTCGGCAAATGGCGATTAGAAGTGAAATTACTTGGAGAAAAATGATTTTCACTCTGAAACAACGTTACGACTATAGTAAAGTCCAAAGTGATAAACGTACGACTCTCGGTTAACACAAGCCATTGTGCTAAATTACGCGTCGATGCAAAGGAAATTAAACTTTATTGTGATTGAATAATGGTCATCATATGTCCTATTTATTTGGTCACGTGTAAACTTAGCTTTATACTTTAACCTGAAATTTATTTATTTATAGACACACCAGCAGTATAATCGCTATCACATTCACACACACATAATTAACAAGTTTAAACAAATTTTAGATTAAACAAAATTAAATTACTATTACAATTGAAGCAAAAAAACAATAATTTAACAAGATAAGACTAATAACAAAAAGAACACAAGATTGAAGAAGATGAAGATACCCAAAAAGTTATGCAGTTCTAAGGTAAAGTTTTTCCTTACTATGAGAGTCAGTCTGACAGTGTCAGTAAAAAATATTGTTTTGTTTGTTTCTACAAGCCCTAACGATGTACAACATCGAGATTAATTATCAATGTTACTGCCCATGGGTAGCTGTCACTTATGTCAGGTGACCCCCTTCTCTCATAGAAACATTTTAACAGTGGTAGAGCAACAACAATATCTGTTGAACGAATGAGCCGACTCAACCGGCAAAATATCTCGACCTTACAGAAGACAGGCGTGAAGTAGAAGTACTCTACGCTTCGTCCGATGAGTGAGGTGCCGGAGGCCTAATTTCAGTCCTCTTCCCCTTCCCACCCTTTTTTCATACGAATAGGATGGGAACGGGAAGAGAATTGGACGGGGATGGAGTTGGCGGGGAATAGGAAATATCCTTTTTCCTTCTATAGGTGGCGGTCACTTAAAATCAGGTGATCCGTTTGTTTGTTTGCCACCTTATTTCTTAAAAAAAATGAAAAAGAGTGGTAGAGCCTCCTCTGTCCTTTAAGGGCAGGCCACGCCTGCAACTTATTGCTTTACTTATGGGTAGCTGTCACTTAACACCAGATGAACCGTTTGCTCGTTTGCCACCTTCTTGCGTAAAAGTAATATTAATTAGGTTGAGTCCAATGGCGCCTGGCCACGCCACAGATTCGATTTAAGTATTTATTTAGACAGCGTCAGTGTCAGCTCTATTCCCACAAATTATGGCCCCGTATTATTAGTGTACATTTAAGCTTAAGTACAACCTATTAAAGTTTACGTAGGTTGCTCTAATTCTAGCCTTACCGAACCGTCAGTATAGGTCGGCGTAATCCATCAAGAGTACTTAATTAAATCATTAAATTTTGTTAATTAAATATAGGTTGGATATAGATCAAAATTGCGTGCATTATTTTTGAGATTTACTTATTGAGTTTTGTAAGACCTAATTATTTATTTTTAGGTTATTGTACGTAATCAGGCGAGGTACTTACATTTCCATTAACAATTTGTTGTAGCAATAAAATAAATTAAGATTTGTTTATTTCCCATGCTCGCGTCAAACACAAACTAGTTTTACGAGTTTTATCGCATTTAATCTAAAATATTTACAATCGTGTTGTTTGGTTTGCTTTACAAAGCAGTTGCTATGGTAACCCACGGCGATAAATACGAATATGTAAAGTTCCACGTGACAAATGGAATTAATATCTGCTACTAAACTTTAACATATTCAAACAAATGTCTTTAATAAAAATATTTTTCTTAGCTTAGGAAACCTCTAATTAAATCTTAACTAGTTTAAACTAGTAGGGCTGTCAATGGCCGCTTTATTACGCAATTAGTTTATCTCCTTCATTTTACTTTTGTAATCTGTTGATTTCGGCGGCGGGGTAATAAAAATATTTTGTTTATATTTCAATGAGGTAAGTTAATTGGAGTCAATTAGAGATAAATTATTCAAAAAAAATATTTTATTTGTAGAATAAGCAACATTAATAATTGGAATTAAGGAATTAAAAGTGAATAAATCCCCGTATCGTATCATACGGATTCTCTCTGTATAGAGTCATTGGTGTGCGTCCACTGATCCGCACCGTACGGACCACTCGAATCTGGTCATCGATAAAGCCGGCGTTGTCGCTCCGAGGGGTATCTCTTGCGATGCATTCCAATATCTTCTATTACTCTTATCTTCTTCTTTCGATAAGAAACAGGCATTGCATCGCAAACAAATTCCGCGCGTACGCTTACGAAAATCCGCACCGGTTATCCCATTTTATTTACATTCATTCATTACATTCGAGCAAAAAATATTTGTCAAAGTCAATTTAATCATCACAACAAAAACACATAGCCTCTGATCGACATCTAGAACAGAAGAATCTAACAGTGGTAGAGCCCGCAACAACATCTGTTGCACGAATTGGCCGGTTCGACCGGTGAAATACCACGACCTCACAGAAACTTCTTCACTTCGTCCGATGAGTGAGGTGCCGGAGGCCTAATTTCAGTCCTCTTCTTCTTGGGAATGGGAGGGGGATTGGACGGGGAGGGGGTTAGCGCGGAAAAGGAAATGTCCTCTTTCCTGTTTATCCATAAAGGTAGGCAACGCATCTGCAACACATTTGCTTGTTGCGGATGTCTATGGATAGCGTTAGCTTAACATTAGGTGATCCGCTTGGTCGTTTGTCAATTCGATAAAAAAAATATAATGTCTTGGAGCGCGTGGACAATGATTATTATTTATAAATGATTGTGCAATCAGATAGATCTGAGGTGATTCATAGTTACAACATAGTATGTTACGTCTGGCACAAGACACAAAAACCAATAAAAATAATACAAGCTCAGTACTACAAGTTATATTGAAGAAGAATCGGAAGAACTTATCACTTTATTTGTATACTACTTGGTGGCAATCGAGCAAGCGGCTCAACCGATGTCAAGTGATCGCTACCCATAGACATCTGCAACTATCTAATAAGTTGCAGATGCCCAACTTTAATGGACAGAGGAGGGGACAAACAGAAAATGGTTATTTCCAATTCCTATACATCCCCTCCACCGTCAAGTTTTCTTCCCCTTCCCATCCTTTCCTAATAAGAAGACGATGGGAAGAAGTAAAGGATTGGCGGCGACGGGATGGGGAAACGATAATATTCTTCTCCCCTCTATCCCCTCCATTGTCCATTAAAGGTAGGCAACCCATCTGCGACTCATTGACTTGTTGGGGATATCCCGCTTGCTCGTTTGCAACCGAAAGATGGAACGATCCTTTAATTCGACAAAAAAAAACGCTTTAATTATTTATGGCAAGTGTCTCAATGTTTCAAAATATTGCTGCGCGTGACGTAAGGTTACAGCACGGTTTGCGCAACACGCGCCGTTAGCTCGCCGTACACTGGGTAACCTTAGCTAAGCACTCGCGGTATCTTCAGGCCCGGGTCGCCTAACGGTTAGTTGATCACCGCCAATAAACATCAGGGGAATTGCAAGAGCACAGGCTTTAGGAAGAAGTAAGCTCTTTACTTGAAGGACCCCAAGTTGTAATGATTAGGTTACCTCTGGACATATTTAATTTCACAAGGCAGTTGTGCTATTTTAAAGTCCTAATGGTTTTTGTTGTGCTCCATTGTCAAATGATGACGCGATTATTCAGAGAAGTGTCAAATCGATTGCTACACCATTGCGACGCGATTGTGTTAGCGGAATCGGCTACTTTCTCATCAACTACTAATTCGTAGTATAACAAACGAATAAACCGGACAACAAGGGCCATGAACCAAAAGGATAATAATCTTAACGGAACACTCTTTTCATTCTAACAAATATTATCACATTTTAACATTATAGCGAGGGACGTAAAACCCATGAGTGGTAATTACATGGGGGTACAAATTATACACGCATCAGTCTGGACGGTAATCGCTGGTTACAAAATCAATAAGCGAGATTGCCGCGGTCAGGTGCGCGCGCGCGGCGTGACCGCACCTGTGCGTACTTCACGCTTCGCGCGGCCAGGGCGGGGGCGGTGGGGGGACCGCGGGACGATAGCCCTCGGAACGACCACCCGGAATTTGTCGTTTAATATGTCATTAGAAATTAAATTACTCTTTATAACACGACTAATTTATCACACTCTTGATATTCTTACAAAAAACTCCCCTATCAAATTCTAATGTCACCCTAACATTAATAATTATTTATTTTTTAATTTGAATTCATATTGAATAACTCTTGAACGTATAATATTTTTTTAAAATGATAACTAACACCTATACAATGCTTATGTGATTCATGAATAGTCAGCGAATCATTAATTTAATAATTTAAAATGCTTCGAATATTGAAAGTATTTATTAGTTGATTGTAATCTTTGTAAGCACACAAATAATAAATATAACAGATTATGGCAGCGTACACTTTATAATATTACTCTTTGTATTGATGTATTGTCATAGATTAAAAAAAATAAACAGGGTAAAACTTGTTTAAAATCAGTCCTTTCAAAAGTCGTCCTTAACAAATAATTTTGTGTGTAATTCAAACAGATCACACGTTAAAGGTCTTAATTTAAAGCCTCGTTTATTGTAGGTAAAGTTTGAATCGAGTGCTGCATAAGTTGTCTTAAAGTTGAAAAACAATAGCCCAAGTGGGACTAAAATATTAGTAAGTACAAGAACATGAAAAGATAAAAAAAATATTGTATAAGTTTCATGCTTTAGTTGCCTTTGCACGCTGTTTGAATGCGCCACTTCAACCCTATCGAGCAGGGGTTAACTACCCTTAGTAATTAATCACTGCGTTAATACATTCATAATGACATAATGGCCTTGCGTGACAGTCGTGATTGAGTTAAACCACCTCTTGTGGATGTTTTCAGCTCGAGGGTTGGTTGGTTCTAAATTAAAGTTACACCCTGTCTTTTTTCAAGGTCAAATACTGAAAGGGTTATATGTGTATCGAATTTAGAGGGTAAATACATTTTGTCACTCTACTAATTATTCAGTATTTTGTAAGGGTGGTGAGGGGTGTAGATAAATGATTATAGGCGTATTTTATTGCTAGTTTTTATTAGCAATCGTTATTTTTTTACGTTTTTAGGGGAAGAAATGTGCAAGTCATTCGAATGGAAAGCGAGACGTCTCTGCGTTTGTACCGATATTAACTAGGATTTCGACGTATATACAATGACAGTATATAATCCCTACTAATATTATAAATGTGAATGTAAGTTTGTTTGTTACGCTTTCACGCGAAAACTACTCAACCGATCATCATGAAACTTTGTACACATATGGAGGTACTAGAAGTAACATAGGACTTAAGAAATATATAAGAAGCGAAGTGTGTATGTCCCTATAGACTCCGAAACGGCTGGACCGATTTCGATGAAATTTACAGGGATTGTCCAGATTCACCCACCCCGGCTTCGCCCGGGTACCACTAATTATGTTGATCCGATCGCTACCAAACACAGGAACACCCGCTGTGCCAATCTGGATAATCCCAGTAAATTTCATCGAAATCGGTCCAGCCGTTTCGGAGTCTATAGGGAACATACATACTGCGCTTTTTATATATTTTTTTTTCGTAAAAAGTTCCTATGTTACTTTTAATACCTCCAAGAATATGTGTACAAAGTTTCATGATAATCGGTTGAGTAGTTTTAGCGCGAAAGCGTAACAAACAAACTTACATTCACATTGATAATATTAGTAGGGATAGATAGATAATAACATATTCTCAGACCTACAAAATGTATATGCAAAATTTCATTGAAATCGGTTAAGCCGTTTCGGAGGAGCATGGCGACTAACATTTATTACATTAATATAGAATCAAGAGCGATGCATGCTATAAATTATTTACCTTTACTCACTACAATAAGACAAAGAGAAAGTCATACACTCGTTGATATTACCATAGAAATGTGCATTTGCACGTTTTCCCACACTATACGAGATCGGCATACACGGACGTATCGCACACGCCTCACAAACGCAGCGCAGTACAACGCCTGACAGTTGGATGACATAAGAGAAGTCAGCGGACTGGAAATACGTAATGCACTCCTGGTGCCCACGCCAAGGTTCCTTTCACTAACACAAACGGGAGAATGAGAAACTGGTCTAAACTGACGTCTATCGTAACACGGTGTAGAGGCTGAACGTGGTAATGATACTCGGAATTTCGATGAAGACACCATTTAAGGTTCAAACGTTTGCGATTATAAACACTTTAGCACTTATTTCTCCATTCGCATATGACAGTGCGAATGTAATCCCTACTAATATAATAAATGTGAACGTAAGTTTGTTTGTTACGCTTTCGCGCTGAAACTACTCAACCGATCATCATGAAACTTTGTACACATATTCTTGGAGGTATTAGAAGTAACATAACAGCTTTTTATGAAAAAAATAGTATATAAAAAGCGAAGTATGTATGTTCCTTATAGACACCGAAACGGCTGGATCGGTTTCGATGAAATTTACAGGGATTGTCCACATTGCCACATTCCTGTGTTTGGTAGCAATCTGATCAACATAATTAGTGGTACCCGGGCGAAGCCGGGGCGGGTCACTAGTGTTACATTATTTAGATGTAATATTACATAATTCGAATGTAATACTTTCAAATAAAATAGGTCTGCGAACCTGAACTTTGAAAAGTTAAAATTAATTATAGAAATATAAGATTGTGTTTAACGTCTCTGTTTGTTAAATGTTGTGCGTTGCTTGTGAGTTGTCTAAAGGCATAAAGGAATAACTAATACTAGAATCGATATTAAATCAAAAGATAATTACATTCAAAAACATTTAATTCTCTCGATATTACAAAATAACTTACAATACAATACGACCGATGTCTCTGTTACAATCATTTTGTACAAAACTTAGCGAATACGATTGGCATAAATATGTTTTTTGGACAATGTCTTGCTCGCTGCCTTACCTGAGGGAACAAGCCTCACCGTGAAGAACAAATGCACGTTAAATTTATAGCAAACAGAAACATTTTGTATCTTAACTTGATATATTTGGTTACACATTATATTCACTTCATCATTCAACTTTGAGGAAGTCAAAGTTTTTGAGTTCAAAAGCTTAAAGTAAGGTACAATCTGTAACTTATCGGTCAAGGTGTTTCTTGAATTATTATTTTTCTAGGATAGGATTTTTGTTTACTTATTAAAGACGAGAAAATATAGCACGTTTCTTTGTTATTGGAAGTGCAATACCTCCGAGATGCGAAGGCCGACGGTGCCGAGCGCGGCGGACTTTGCTCCAGTGCGGCCACCGACAGACATTCTCATCTCAATGAATTGACAGTGTACACGTATTGTTGGTATAATGTAATCGGCATAAGGAAGTTTTTGCAACGGGATAACAGATTACATTTATTTATAATTTTGAGAATGTTTTACAATTGTTTATTCCCTTACATTTACATTACCCATCCTGACGAGCATGTATGCGTAGATGTATGGATGTAGAAGAAGCGAGAGGTGTGCCCCTCCCTCTGGGTTACGGGCGTGAGCGTATATTTCTGTCGTATCACGAATTAACAATGTTCAATCTCTTGTACAATTAATAAACTGTTCACAGTTGTGTCTAGTGTCTGGTATATTACACACAATAATACAATACATTTGTACTTGTTTCATTTTTTTTTATTTATTAAATTAACACATAATCTAGTCACTCAGTCATAATAAGTGGCAAATAAAAGTGATATGTGAGGATTGTGTTTTACAAACAAGATATATTACGCATCGAAAAGTAAACGAGTAAGCGATGAAACTAGTTCGTTCGTTTTGTCATTATAACCAGACTAATTGACGTGGAACCAAGAGTTATATACACAAACAGTAACAAGATACAACCTTCACAGTTAACATACATATATTTCTTTTGTTTGTCTGTATATGTGACTAAACATCGAAATGGCTGAGCCGATTTTGATGACATTTTACGTGTGTGCGTTTTAGTGGATGGTGGCGATGCAATCGAGTATTAAGAGCTATTTAAAAATTGCATGTACGCTGGGTCCACCGGTCCGGAAAGACGGCAACATGATGTAGTCCTGTGTTGCCGTAGCACTAGAAAGTGCAAGAGGTTCACAAGGAGAGCGCTAGCTGCCCAGGGCCGCGCGGAAAGCTCAGTGCAAGGAGATCCCGGAGCCCCCAAAAACGCACTCGAGGATGGCCACCGGGGGTTTTAGTGAGTTAACCTCACATAACCCTGTCTTTCCCCCAGACGCAGGGTATCTGGGATAAGATTTCCCCCCAAAACCAAAAAAGGGTATGAGGTAAAGGCTGCTATTTTTTTTTATTCTTAAATTTTAATTTTTCGAATTTTCACTTTTTTTATAGAAGAAACTAGACGAGTTTTTTCTGTGTTTTACATGTTTTTGTGACTATAATGCAATAAGGTGCACTATTAGTTCTCTTTAAAAAATATCAAAAAATATGCTTTGAGAATCAATCTATCCAAAAGAATGACACTGGAAGTGTCTTTAATTTTAGTTCAGAACTTCACAGATATAGCGGCATCTTCCACGTGGCGTACAAGGCTTGCCGTGGTGTCTTGTGAATCCCATATCATTTCTATCCATTCTATCTTCAGTGGGTCGCTTTTATGATGCAGAGGGAGTAAGTACCACGTGCGTCTCAAACAGAATTTGATTGTATATTTGTGTGTCCATAATTAAAGATTTATTTTAATTTTACATTCTTTGTTTATTAATTATTTAGTCTGTGTTTAAACGTTCACGTCTTCGAATCGTTGTAGAAACAAAAGAATAATTCGCTTTTAAATTTTTCAGATGTCGACGAATTGTGTATGTGTTTAAGAAAAAACAATGTGGCGTGAGGTTATGGAAAGCATTCGTGCCCACTTGTGTCAAGGAATGGGGCTAATGGTTGATTACAATCGTATAATAAAATAAAAATACCATGCGACTATACGCTACCGAAAATTCCTTTTACGCTATAAAAGTAACCAACATTATTAAGTAATGTGAGTGCCTGTGAGAAAAATTATATTTATGTATGTGATATATAAAATACATAAGTAATAATGTAACCGAGGTGTGATAACGTAACAGGTCCGTATTTCACGTAGTCATATAGTAAACTGTGTCGGTCGAACTTGTATCATGAATGTACATTCAATGGGTAAGTAGACCAGGTTTATGACTTCAATGTTTCACGGAATCAACTCCATTGCGCCAATTTACTAAATATTGTATAATGTAGTATATGTGACCGAAGCAGAAAAATATATTTAATATAAAGTAATGTTAAAACAAATAAGATTTTTCAACTATCCAGAAGACCAAGTACAAGGCGAGCGGCCTGGATCCGGTCGACTTTGAGCAAGATTCTGAGTATTATCTTTATGAGGAAGACGATTTCTCTACATTATTCTTTACAATACTATGGCGTTATGTGCTAAGAAAACTATCAAAAGTCAGTCTTTCGCTCGGAGGTTGACGTCACTAGGGGTTAGGAGGCACTAGGGGGAGCCGGGATCACGAGATGATGCAGTTCTTGTCCTGGCCCGCGTTCTTCCTCCGCCTCTCGCGTTTGGCGCAGGCCACCGCGTCGTTGGGCACGTAGGAGATGCGCACGCCGCCGTACGCGCGCCGCGCCGGCACGCTGTACGACTCCGCGGAGGACGAGGACGAGGAGCACGTGCTGCAGTAGCTGCTCGCGTCCTCCTCCCTCGGCTTCTCCCGCCGCACCGGCTCGTCCGGCTCGAACGCCCGGTTGTCGTCGCCGCAGAACCTCACCGTCCTCCCCCCGCGGGGCTTGCCCGACCGCTTGCCCTCGACCACCGTCAGCTCCGGCATCGACGACGAGTGGCCCGGCGTTACCACCGCCTGCGCCTCCACGGGATGGGGCGGCTTCCACTCGCTTTCGTTGATTTCTTCCGACGTCGGCGTCGGTTGTAATTGGTGTTCGGTGATCGACTGTTCCAGTCGGAGATCGGCGAGGGCTCGGTCGAGGCTGAGGCAAGCGTGCGGCGGCGGCGGGGGGTGCGGCGGGGGCGACTCCGGCGCGAGGGACGCGCTCGGCTCGGAGTCCGCGTCTGCTTGCGGCGACGGTTCCCTCTGCGGAGACCCGCGCGGCGACTTCGGAGAAGGTACTCTTCTGGGACGTGGGACCCGCGTCGGTCGGGGCCCGGGCCCCGAGGAGTCCGAGGGCGTCGGCGGTTCGCCGCGCGAGCAGGCGATGGAACAGAAGATGGCGCCGCGGCGCGGTAGGAAAGGGCGGCCGAGCAGACTGGCGCGGCAGGTGTGACAGGAGAAACAGCGTTCGGTGGCGTGCCAGTGCTGGCCCTCGTGCGACATCTGGCCCTGGTCGACGCCGACGGGCTCGCCGCACGCGTCGCAGTACTCGGCGAAGCGGCCGTCGAAGCAGGGCAGGCAGTAGGGGCGCGCGTCTCGCATGATGTACCGCTGCCCGCCGAGCTGGCGCGCGCACTCGGCGCACGCGAAGTGCTTCATGTGCCACGCGCGCCCCTCGGCCTCTGTGCACTCGTCCGCCAGGATTATCTGCACAACAATGTTACTATCAGCATATGGTATCTAAATGCATTGTAATGTACTGGTTACACTATGCATACATTTACATGTGACACCATTTAAACAAAAAGTGTCAGTCAGAAAAATGGAGAGAAATACCTCGAGGAAACCTATGGGTATAATTATACAATAAAACGGCCTTCATTTTTCGTGTAGTTTGTGTTAAAGAGCGATACTTCAAAATCTCAAACCATGTGAATAGAAATACATAAATAGTCGGGGTAAGATCAGTGTGTTAAGTAGATAATATCTACATGGTTTTACAAGTGCTACAGGAAAGAGCTTCGCCTGTCGTCCGCCGCGGTACGCCAATAATGTAAGTAGTTTTTTGTATTTTCTATTCACTTTGAAAATGCATGCAAGGCATCATAGCCTTAATTTCTTTTTAAATACATTCACTATTTTTACTAAAACTACAATTATCCAATTTTCTATGGCTTAAATGTTGAAAAAAAAATGATGGCCCGCATCATAAAGAGCGCTGTAATTGTGACTCGCGGGCCGCAGCTTGGACACCTCTATTGTAAACGGCAACATTTCGCAACATAATAATTGTGCTAAAAGCGAGAGATGCTTTCCGATTATATACTTATACTAGTTACCCGCCCCGACTTCGTCCGGGTACCATGTACTAATTAAATAAGTAATAATTATGTTGATCCGATCGCTACCAAACACAGGAACACCCGCTGTGCCAATCAGGACAATCCGTGTAAACTTCATCGAAATCGGGCCAGCCGTTTCAGAGTATATAGGGAACATACATACTTCGCTTTTTATATATTATTTTTTCCTTAAAAAGTATCCTGTGTTACTTCTAGTATCTCCAAGAATATGTGTACAAAGTTTCATTATGCTCGGTTGAGTAGTTTTCGCGTGAAAGCGTAACAAACAAATTTACATTCACATTTATAATATTACTGGTAGATGAAAACCTATTCTGAGACCTACCGAATGTTTATGCAAAATTTCATTGAAATCGGTAAAGCCGTTTCGGAGGAGTATGGCAACTGACAGGAGAATTTTATATATATAGATTGGGCCGCGTGCTTCATTCAGACGGACAATGATTGGAAATGTTAAACATTGTGTTTGTATTAGGTGTTAACATTGTGTGAAATCGATTATTTGCGGTTTTTTTGTCTCGTCTGTCAGATATGTAAATAAGCTCGGACGTATTTCTCTTCCTTGGTGGAACGGGGCCAACAGAACTTGACAATTCGTATTTCGAAGATCATATATATAGAATAATTCATTTCTGGCCGACTGTCTGTGTACCTATACGTACATATCTCTTCCATTGTGGCCTTCATAAACAAACGGCTTGACCGATTTTGAACTATCAGTAAATACTTTTTAAATTTCAAGTTCCAAGACACAAGTATCGAGTGTATAGCCCTAAAATAGTCATGCGATTTGCCGAATAATCGTTTCGGTTCGATTTAATCTCGTTAAGGGTTGTCAAGCTTGATCGCTTTTGCAGAGGTCGCCACTGTTCGTGCCATTGCTGTACTTAGCTTTTTTTTAATGCCTCGCAGTTATTACAGTATATAAATGTCATTTATTGCGGGATGTTAGATTCAAATTTCAAACGACTTAGTTTAAAAGTTGGGCAGACAGACTTATGGATATTGAAAATGGTTGGCTGGCGCATATTTACATTGGTCCAGTTTATTACAAAATGTACAAGGTATAAACCAAGCAAGACACTTTTCGCGTACCAAATCATCTGAGTTGAACATTAGCGCGTCGTAAAATGGAATATTGTCGTCGTAGGGACAGTTCTGGTGTGGTGACGTTGGTAGTATCGAGGTGCAGTTACATAACGCAACTAGTAACACAGCGCACAGGATACAAGTGTGCCGGGCATGGATTGCACAATCCTCGGTAATTAATTATCGCGATAAAGATTATAATAGGATCTCGGGCGCTATCACCGGGCGCGGCGGGCGCGGCGGGCGCGCGGACAATGCGCGGGAAAGGTTCCCACGCGAGCTTCGTTCATTAGCGGACGCGGTGCTCATTATTAATATTTTGAAACGGTACCTCCGCGCCGTGAAATGCTCTGTGGGGGAAACACATTAAAAACTAATCCATGTAAAGGAACTTGAAATTTTGCAAAATTTTGTTGACTTTTTAATTTGATTTGATCTCCTAAAGGTCTTAAGTATGGCGAATTTGTACGAAAAAGATGTAAGTTGACCTCTGATTTATATAACCGATCATATTAAATAGGGTTCAGCTTAGACAGGACAAGTTTGATCCGTTCAAATTATTGTTGACTTGACTCAGCTAAGAAGCTTATATTTTGTTTATATAGACAATGTCCGCCAACAGAAGGGCCAGCTAACGTACACTTTTAAGTATACACGAGGATTTGGTAATGAATGGTGTTGAGCGGCGACTTCGCAATCGTCTTGCAAATCTAGACCGCGTCTAGACAATACCGGCAGCTAGATGCAGATAGACCGCACTCCCATGGCGCTGCTATACCCAATGCCAGTGAGAGCCGAACCTCCGAGGCCACCTTATACGATGTCAGTGACCTTTACGCGGGAATCTAAGCCCCGAGATTGGAAACAGATTAAAAAATATTTCTATAAAATTATTATATATAATCCTATAATTTAATGTCACTCCTAACTTACTTCTTAAGGAATATGTATATCTTATTAATATGATGAAACGTAAGTTACAGGTTTGAATGACTTTCCTCATCTATCTACTACTAGAACTACTAAACTATCGTAGTTATCGTTTAGTAGTTTCCATAAAAATAATTGAGAGATTTTAATTGCTTTGTAGATTATTAAAACGACTGGCACATAATAAAAATAAATCACAATAGACCATAAACGTATTGCGGACGGTCGCAGGTCACGTGGGTCACCGGGCCGCCGCCAGGTGTCGCCTTACCAGAACTTAAGCCTTATGAAAACGTTTTTAAATTATGAACAAGGAAATAAAAAAATCAAGCCAATTGTTGCAAACAAATTTAAATCATATTTTTGTTTGTTGCATATAATTAATATTTTGCAGGTGTAGTAGTCGACAGGATAACAACTTTCTTAACAGTGGTAGAGCCCGCAACAACAACATCTGCTGCATGAATTGGCCGGCTCCACCGGTGAAATACCACGACCTCACAGAAAACAGGCGCGAAAATACTCTACGTATTCTGCGTTTCGTCTGATGAGTGAGGTGCCGGAGACCCAATTTTGGTTCTCTCCTCCTTCCTACCCTTTTCTTATAAGGTAAGGGGAAGAGAACTTGACGGTGGAGGGGATGTATAGGAATTGGAAATAACCATCTTCTGTCCATTAAAGGTGGGCAATGTATCCGCAACTCATTAGTTAGTTGCAAGATGTCTTTGGGTACCGATCACTTGAAATCGCGTGAACCGCTTGCCCGTTTGCCACCTAGTACTATAAAAACAATGTGATATTTATAAAGACTCATACATTAAATTTAAGATCCAATAAGTTTGGTTTAAAGCCTATAGCGATATGTCTACCTCAACAGTGTTGTCATGCTTTCTTTTTAACGATTATCCCAATGTTATTGGAGATGCAGTCTTGTATAAAATATCTGACAATAGTAAAAGTGTATAAATATCAGTTCTAACATAAACGTGTTTACAGTTTAATAGAGTCAGTGATTATGGTGCAGCGAGCAAACGGCAGCGAACGCAATGACAAGCGCGCAGGCAAAACAATCGCACGTGAGTGCGCCAGCTGGCCGACTGTGTTGACTCACTCGCCACTTGCCCTACAATTAGATGTAACTTAACTGTTACGTCACGTGTTTTACTTATTGAACTGGTACATTAAGCATTCCATATAACTGTCTTTAGTTTTGAATTAAAACATCCCCAAAAGGTATGTTAATTATTATATATTTTTGCGCTTCTATTCTCGGAGGTCTTGTACTTTACGAGCTTGCCCATTAGCGTAACAGCCGCTGGCTGTATATACATAATATAATACATAATAAAGGCTGAATGAAAAGAGAATAACGAAACAAATTTAAGTTGCAAAAATGAGTGGCAGCGTTGGGAGTGAAGGGGGGAGTTGGTAGTTGGTTCTTCCCCCCGACCGGAATCCCGACTTGTCATGGTGGTGGGGCTTAGTAACCGTGGGTGAAGCTAAGAGGAACCCAAGGCCGGTCCGTGAGGCAGGGCCGGCCAGAGAGGGCCGCTCGGGGTGGGCTCATTGGAGCCCACCGTCGCGGCCTAAGTCGCGGAGGGAGAGGAGTGTTGGCAGTTGGTTCTCCTAAGAACTTATATCGATCAGAGTAGTGGCTTACTAAAAAAAGCGATATAAGAAGAACCCATAACGCGTATGTACGCGTAGATGTATGAATGTATAAGCGAGAGAGTTGTGGATCGCGCTAAATGGAAATCCATGATCTCTACCTACCCATTAGAGTTACGTGTAGCACATATTTATTTACCTAGGTACCTAGTCTTAACCTTTTTACCTAGTTCTCAATTTACAACTAGAACGCTAATAAAGTCAGATAATTATACTAAGGTAAAACGATACGGCCTCGTCAGTCGCCGGAGCTAATAACCGCAGTCGAACCGATGTCAATAAGTGACTCCTTGCGAATGAACTGTTTGTGTATTGAATGTTGAAGGAAATTTTAAATTCGTACTAATTTTTGGAGCACACTTACATTAATTAACAGCATTGGAAAACATCTGTAGCGTAAGGTTAATCACAGGAAGCATCAAATATATCAGACAGAGATTCACAGAACTAAATGCAGCTCCTGCACAAGACAAATAAATGAGTCCTAACTGATCAATCCGATTGTAATAATAAAGTAACAGCCTGGAGGATCCCTCTACGGAGGGAGGCCTCCAGTTAAATTACTCTTAAAGAGGTTCATTCAGAGGTAATCAGAGGTTATTACGGATTTTCAGTCACAGTCCTGGCACACCAGGCATACCAGATAGGGTAAGAGCCTAATTAGTCTTCATTTAAAAGTATTTCTGCTTCTAAAGGTCATTCATCATAAGCAGGTTTAATTCTGTGTACGGAACCGCATTGCACAGCTGTCCGCATCCCTATCTGCATCGGACCTGCGCCACTGTCGGCCGCCGCATTTCCGTTGCACCGACCTTGTTCGCCAGAGGTCGCTGCTCAACTCACGATTAACTCAGTTAAATGGCGGACTTAACTGTTAATATACCAGATAAAGTGTGTGTTAAAATGAATTAAATTAGGTAATATATAAATAAAACTAAATGTGTACGCGGCATACTATATTATTATGCAGTATGCTGGGTGTTACACCACGGGTCCTAGTATCTGTTCCCGACCAAGAAAAAAAAATTGAATTTCTCCTATTTGTGTTGTCAATTGTGGAAATACTTCATCCTCACAATAACGGAACATGAACGGTGATTTTACTGCTGGATTTTGTCTGGCCAGTGCGGTGCTACATTTCCCGTTAAAGGACTTAATTAATTGTTATTTTTTAAAAGTACGACACGACAATTGTAAGCACTCCTTTGTGATTAATTTTGACAGGTTCACACAGACAACTATATCGAAGTTATCGTTACACTTACAAGTCGATAAATATAAAAAAGGTTACATTAGAAAAGTTAACAAGCGTCGGTCGCGTGACAGACGGACGTAAAGATCTGTAGCTTATCAACGTATCGACATGCGACGCCGCGCGATCTCACACGGTCTACACAATGCTAAAACTTCAACATGAGGAGCATTCCGGCTAGATTCCCAGGTTAAATATAATTGATAAAAGAACTGTTAATGTTTAGTATTCGCGTGAAAATAAATACGGTGTAAATATTTTTAGTGCGGACTCAAATAAATAGCTAACCATGTTAATAATATCCTCCAAGAAGACTGAGCGAAAGCATCCTCAGCTGGGTAAACACAAAGACAAGTTAACTCTTTGGCTCAAGTGAATGGCAGCTTTGACAGGGGATGTCCTATATGAACCAGGTGACGTCATATATGAACCAGGTGACGTCCTATATGAACCAGGTGGCGTCATATATGAACCAGGTGACATCCTATATGAACCGTGACGTCCTATATAAACGAGGTGACGTCCTATATGAACCAGGTGACGTCCTATATGAACCAGGTGGCGTCCTATATGAACTTCGTGACGTAGTAAAGAAAGACTGTATTAAAAGCGCCAGGATCGTAACAAATGATATACCGTAATATCTGGGAGAGACACACCTCTCTCACCAAGAGAGTCTGTATTATTTTTATTGTAACTTTTAAATCCAACAAATGTCAACGTGCACCGAAAATGCAGGAATATTACCATAATGATGGACACTTAGGAGTACTTCGTGTCAGGACAAGCGACGTAATCTCTCTGTCGAACCCTCTACAGTAATGGGGTGAGATAGCATCGGTTCCGGCGCTCGCGGCCGGATATTGGCCCAGTGTTGCCAATTACCCCGTCCGCCGTGCGTAACATTTCGGGAAATATTTGACGATAAAATAGCAACATTAATGCAGTTCGCATCTTTCATTATATTTTAATAATATCATTGTTGTTCATTATTTTTATTGGTTTATATAAAATGCTTTAGATTGATTGTAATCTTTTATTAACAGTGGCAGAGTCCGCAACGACAACATCTGTTGTACGAATGTGCCGGCTCGACTGGTGAAATACCACGACCTAACAGATGACAGTAGTACAGTACAGTAGTACCTAAGCCTCTGCATTTCGTCCAATAACTAACTTTCCTAGTTTTCAAAAAGGAAAGGATGGGAAGGGATTTGATTATCCCCTCCACTGCCTTTTAAAGACCTAGTTCCGCATGCCGGGTAAACCGCTTCCTCCTTTGTCAACTTTATATAATAATTAGGCTTTCACATCTTAGACTAAACCTTTAGTGAATTTTGTTCCAAGACTTTTATACCACACTTAAAAATACCTGTATTTAGTTAAGGTAATTTATACCGCAACGTTTACATATATTAAACGAACAAAAAGGGGCTGTTTGCAACCCTATCGAGGTAATAGTGTCGTCGTTACCGCGGCCGCGGGGTCCCTCCGCTGTTCGCCCGCGAAGCCTTCCGAGTCTTCGAACCCTCCGAACCCTAATTTCGACCCGATTCGATAAGACTAGTTGATTTATTACCCAACAACTGGCGAGGGCGACGACCTTTGCTTAATTTCACTTCCGATTCCAACGTATTTATTGTTATTATGTATTTTAAGTAAATGTTCTTTTGACATGCGCTGACTGATACCGGAGTTACACAACTGCATAGCAACAGGACTGAAAATCTATTATAATATTAATAGGTTGTTGTGACTAGAATTGAGAAAGGTATGCTTCGGTGGTTCGGGCAAGTTGAAAGGGTGAATGAAGAGAGAATAACGAAACAGATTTAAGTTGCAAAAGTGAGTGGCAGTGTTGGTATGTGGCCCTAGGAGAACTTATATCGATCAGATTAATGACTTACTAAAAAGGGGCGATATAAGGAGCACCCATAACCGATGAGCATGCGTAGATGTATAAATGAGGAAGAAGCGAGAGAGGTGTACCAGGATCGCGTGAAATGGAAATTCATGATCTTTGCCTACCCCTCTGGGTTACGGGCGTGAGCATATATTTTATTTATATTAATAGGTTAACACGATCGACAAAGCGGTCACCATATTTTATCTCTGCATATTGTGTTTTAAACGGTTACTGAAAAATTATAATTAATGTGAAAGAAATATTAAAAATTAATTAATTTAATTTATCTTAATTAAAACTGACAACTAGGATTCCTTTTAGGTAAATTATTGATGTATCCCACAACAATAATATTAGAATAATTTTGCGTAACAATTACTAAGCAAGCTAAGGCTACTGATGTACATATACAGGTAACACGTTGTGATCGCCAGACGCTTCGTGAATCTAATGACATATGTCAAGCCAAAAAACTTCCAAAAAGCAATAAAGTTCAATTGAAGTTTTAAAAATCCATTTTTAAGGTTCTCATTTGATTTTTTTTCCAATATCATGACAAAGTCAAATATTTTGGTCATTGACAGCCCCATTATGATGACGCGATATTGTTATTGAATTACTGTATATTAGATCTATTCAATTAATTAATCAATAGAATTAGTAGATTATCAGCATTGTAAATACCGTTTATATTTTATGACATAAAAGTCAACAATTTGGCATTTTGGACATGTTCAACATTTAAAGGAATTGGTTGCTCGCTCGTGAAGAGGACTGAAATTAGGCCTTAGGTACCTCACTCATCAGACGAAACGCAGAGTACTTCTACTTCACGCCTGTTTTCTGTGAGGTCGTGGTATTTCCTAGTCGAGCCGGCCAATTCATGCAACAGATGTTGTTGCGGACTCTACCACTGTTGCTGCGGTTAATTATGTCGAACATGTATATTTTTATATTGCAAATATATATTTTCGTAAAATAATTATAAATGTGTGTGTTTATGAATACACGTTTTTGTACGCATGTAATTTAAATCTTTAAAAAATGTCCAACAGATTCTAACGAGTGTAGAACTAAGTTTGTCACAATTACGTCGTGCGGTGATAATACCCACTTACTACTATATATTGGCACATTGAGGCTAGCCTGAACCTCAGATTCTTAGTTCGATAGCTGGTATTGCATATGCAAGTGTGGCCACATTATGCATCCCCATACTATGGAATAACAAAATATTCATTTATATTTTTAAATAGACAGTTTTTTTAACAGAATTTTAAGGTCCTTACCTCATCACAGGCCGAGCACCTCGGCTTGAGCGTCTCCGCGTGATGCCTGCCACAGTAGAGACGGCCGTCCCTCCAGAAGTAGACGAGGTCCACCAGCAGCTCCTGGCAGCCGCTGCACACGAAGCAGGCGGGGTGCCAGCGCGCCGCCGGGCCCGCGCGCGCCGCGCACACGCACATGTCCCCCGCAGACATCGTCTCCTCGCACTGTACAACAATACATGATGTTAAACTAGTCTAAAGTTTACTTCAGTTCGTGAATAATCATCAGCCTGTATCAGTCCACTGCTGGCATAGGCCCTGCCCAATGCCTTCCACAGTAAGCGGAGGACCACCTTTCACATCGACTTCCTGCCGTCTTCGTCAGGTCATCGGTCCCTCTGGAAGGTGGCCACCACATACTTTTATGCCTGAATAGTTTCGCTATGAATGCTATATTTTTGAAGTCAGCATCAACTTTTAAGTATGAATTACCTGTGTTTGTTATGAATTTATCTAGCACTATTTTGGAGTCTTTTTGTTATGAACATAGTGTAATACGAATTTACGACGGAAAGTATATAATTTGTGGTATTATATTGAAATAGTACAAAGTCAAAGGGTGCTCCGAAGGGACTATAAGCTAGTCACCAGGAAGCTTGTATATCAGTAACTTTATCTACTCCCAAAATCTTCGAATTGTATTGTCTGATGATGTGATTGGTGCACTCTTTGGACTGTAAGGAGTTTTCTGCAACCTTCTAAATGGCAGACATTCTATCTTTATGTATTCAATAGTAAGGTTGTGCTAAAATTAACTTATTGCTAAAATCTTTGACCCTGAGATGGGATTGATATTACGAAAATTAATAGGAAAGGAAAAATCTGTACATATGTATTGGAAGTTTTTTTTATAAGAAAAGAGGGCAAACGAGCGGCGGGAACACCGAGGTGATCAACGACGCCCATGGACACCAACACCAGAGGAACTGTAGATGCGTTGCCGGCCCTTGAGGAACAGATAAGCTCGCTTCTTGAAAAAAGAGCCATGGATGACAGATTGAACTGTGTCAGCAAGTAACTCATTTATTACATTAGCTTATAAAAATAACATACAATTTATTGTTAGCTGTTTTTTCAGAGAGCAAGAGATAACATCTTGTATTATGGGAACGAATGAAGAGCGATATAAGGAGTACCCGTTATCGAGCTTGTATGCCTAGATGTACTGATGTAAAAGAAGCGAGTGAGGTGTGCCAGGATCGCGTCAAATGGGAATTCATAATCTCTGCCTACCGCTCTGGGTTACTGGTGTGAGCGTATATTTTTTATGGGAATTTTTTCACTGAATGATAGGATGAGAAATAGCATTGTAAGAGAAAAGTGTGGCTTAAAAGTGGATGTTGTATCTAAAATTGACAAAGGTATGCTTCGGTGGTTCGGGCATGTTAAGAGGATGAACGAAAGAAGATTGGCAAGAGAAATTTATGGTGCAAAAGTAAGTGGCAGTGTAGGCCGCGGCCGGCTAGGCGTACCTATATCAACCAGATTAGTGATATACTAAAGAAAGGTGGTATTAAGTGTACCCATATCCGACGAGCATGTACGCGTAGATGTATGAATGAAGAGGCGAGAGGTGTGCCAGGACCGTGAAAAATGGAAATCCGTAATCTCTGTCTACACCGCTGCTTTATGGGCGTGAGTGTATATATATATATATATATATATATATAATATGTTTTCGGCAGTGCGAACACGGTGTCAACACGTACATTTGTATTTGTGATAATTCTAAGCTCCTATGAACATTACAGTAGTTATTGTAGCAATTAGATCGAACCTTTATCAGGTGTCTTTTATCGGATTCTAAAAATCCTACGGCGGTTCGTAGTAACGGCTTACTAGTTGTAGTTTGTAGTACTCTACTTGTTGTCATCGTGCGTATAGGAATGCGTGAATCAGCGGCTCGGTCTAAGCCAAACACGCCGCTTTGTCTGGATGCCTGCGCGGTGACGGCTCCCCCACACACCCCCCCAGTCCCCGCCATTGTCACCGGCTGTTATTGCATTAGAAAGGTCACCCCGGTCCACGGTTCTATTCACTCTATAGTTTTGATCTGCGCCGGACAATCATCTGATTGTGTTTTGTTCCCCGGCGGAGATTAGGCGCTTGTTGACAATCAAACCATAACACAAGCAGACTATTTATATATATACTTTACTATTTAACATACAACGTCGATAACAAAACAACAAGTCACGTCAACCCGGTGTTTGTTATGGTCACTCGGCAAATAACAAGTTTCCTTTCGAATCGTAAATGAACTTTGCCAAATGTTGACCATAGATAACTTAATTGGATAGTTATAGAATGTTAAAAAAAAATGAAAAATCGAGTGTCATCATTAAAATAAATTTTATTTATTATTTTAATTATAAAAAATAATAACAGGATATAGTTATATATAGAGAGCGTCATGCCGTTTGGCGTCACGGCACGCAGCTAGATTATAGTGCCAAGGCGCGCAATAGTCAATAACACTGTATAAGTCATTAAACAAAACTGCCAAGCACACACCTTCTCGGTGTCCAGTCCCAAGATTTCCGGTAAATATCTCAATCATCGAATTATGGCCAGATACATTAATATATTTGTCAGAATTGATTCGTAACAAAGACAAGACTAGCCAGACATAAAGTAGTTTGTGGTGTGGAGCCACCGTCGCAAGGAGTCGCTCACCTCGCTTGCAGCACGGCCTTGCGAGGCCGCGCTCGGAGCTTACGCTCTACGCACGGCCCGCGGGTTATTCCGAGATACGTATTTCCACCGCCATACTTCGAATACCGTACTTGGGTGTAATCTATTGTTATGGAATAGTTGGCAAACGAGCAAGCGGATCACCTGATGTTATGTGTGCGCTACCCATAGACATCCGCAACAAGCAAATGTGTTGCAGATGCGTTGCTTACATTTAATGGACAGAGGAGGGCATAGACAGGAAAAAGGATATTTCCTTTGTCCCGTTAACCCACTCCCCGTCCAATACTCTTCCCGCTCCCATCCTATCCTTAGAAGTAAAGGGTGGAAAGGAGAAGAGGACTAAATTAGGCCTCCGGCATCTCACTCATCAGACAAAACGCAGAGTTCTTGTAGAAGAAAAAACAGGCGTAAAGTAGTTTACGCCTGTTTTCTGTGAGGTAGTCTTTCACCGGTCGAGCCGACACATTCGTGCAACAGATGTTGTTGTTGCGGGCTCTACCACTGTGAGATCTTAGCATCTTCTCATTGGAATAAGACTTGGCCTCTTCTCTGAAAATTATTTAAAACAGTACAACGAAATGTTATAAATGAATTTACCGTGCTCGCCTTTATGGCAGATGCACAAAGAATCCTTCCCCGAATCTCGCTACGTGCCTAAACCCGCGCGCGCGGGCTACCTCGCGAAATGATTGCCGCAGTAAAATATGTATCCCCCGTACAGTATCAGGTAAACTATGCTTGACACGTATTCCGACGTCTACTCAACATAAC
Source organism: Papilio elwesi (assembly GCA_029849275.1). Lineage (NCBI taxonomy): Eukaryota > Metazoa > Arthropoda > Insecta > Lepidoptera > Papilionidae > Papilio > Papilio elwesi. The sequence goes on from CM056702.1 coordinate 10,961,903, forward strand.
TAGTTACTAGCAGATCGAAAATCAAATTACAATATGAGAGAACATAAATGCATAGGATCAGTCGTGGCTCAGTTTAAGTCCCAACGTACGTAGGTCGCGGGATCGAACCCAGATAGGCGCTTTACTTAGTGTAATTTATTTCATCACTACTGCTCCAAAATCGACCAAGGAAAACATCGTGAGGAAACCGGCATGTTCTTAGAACCATCAAATTCGAAGACATGTGACATCCACCAACCCGCACTGGGCCAGCGTGGTGGATTACGGCTCATTCCCTATCTCGGAGAGGAGGCCTGTTCCCTGCTTCGTTATTGAGTTACTTCCTTGAAATCGCTTTCTTTTTAATATGCACGCACGTAATAAAGCATAATCATTTAAATTTACATTAGACGGTAGAAGGCATCCATTTAACAATAAAAAACTTTAGAGAAGAAAAAAATTAGTATCTTATATAAAGGTAATTTCGAAATCGTTAAACGCAGAGCCGCAATCGTTGTTACTAAGTTGTAATGAATTCTTTATTGGAATCATTCACCAAACAGTCGGAAGTGCTAATGGATGTAATTAAATGTAACAAAAAGTATTTTAAGGTCTCATTAAGTTAACTTACATAAATTGATACCGTTATAATGAAAATTTAACCAAAGCGCACTTATTCTGATCTTTAAGGGGAATAGACCCTAAAACTTGCCGACTTTTTAAGCCGCTTCTAAAACCAGACGAGTTTGCTATGGTCCAGTTCAGTTAATCTTGTAGACCTTTAAAATGATAAAAGCTATAGTAATAATAATAATAAATCAGCCTTTTCTAGAATGTTTCCCACTGCAGGGACACAGGCCGACAGAGGGAATGAGCCGTAATCCACCACGCTGGCCCGAGGCGGGTTGGTGGATGTCACATGTCTTCAAATCTGGTGGTTCTAAGAACATGCAGTTTCCTCACGTTATTTTCCTTCGCCGCTTTTCGAGCAGTGGTGATGAAATAAATTACAATAAGTAAAGTGTCTGGGTTCGAAACCGCGACCTACAGTACGTAAGTTAGGGGCTAAACCACTAAGCCACCACTGCTCGTATGCACCAATGTAAAAAAGCTATATACCTTGTTAATATCAGACGTAATGATACCGACTTGTTTTTGTCATAGTTGAAATGACGTTACTTCATTTTTGACAGTTTTCCCGAATAATCGGGCTTAGAATCGAATTATCTGTAGATTTTATACGGTTTCGGCCGTAAAATACGTGGTTTTGCAAAACAAAGTAATAAACCTATTATATAATCACAAAAGAAACATTTAAAAACTACAATAACACGAAAATTAATCGATAGAAAAATATCGAAACCTTAACATAGTTCCGATCTCCGTAAACTTCACCCTCGGATGAGTTTTCGAATAAATCACAAGTCACTATTAAGCTGTGAAGTAAGTTATGAATATTCCCTTATCGCAGAGAAGACATATTACAACGACACCATCGCAAAGAATTGGATTGGACCTCTGCCAAGTCGGGTACTATATGGGACAGCCATGGTGTCTGGGGTCAACGACCGGGTAACTGAATTTCCTGAAGAATCACTTTATTCACTTGAAAATTATTCACATCGTCATAGTATGCAGATTTATTCTTCGTTTAAACACAACAAATCTCCAATGCTCATGTTACCGGTGGTACACGTTGTACCCGGTGGTACACGGATCATTTTGCATTATAAATGTTTCAATCGCACATCTTTCACTTATTTTATGTGACGCTAAGCGATCATGACTCCGTCGTTTTCTTATAACCAGAGAAATGCGAGGTACATACATACATACACATATATACAAACATATATATATGTAAAGCAATAATGTAAATCAAATAATTACATTAAAACAACATTGAACTACTCGCAGTCGCTACTCCCGCGGCCACTTTACCTTCGAATTACAGTCAACCTTGAAGACTGTATGTGTGTTTACGTATTCCGATTGTTTTGAGATACGACGTCGTTATTTTACAATCCGCGAGCCGCCTCCGAATGCACAATGGTGATCGATTAATACGATTTACTTGAGTCTCGAAGGTCAATGCAGTATTACTTATTTATACCAATTATATATCGTGTTATAATATCTTGAAAGAACAGCATGCTTTGATATAATAATTATACGCAGTCGTAGATGGAATTTCAATGGTTGAGAAGTTAAAAACACAAATGGCCCGCCAACAGAAGTAACCAAGGAATATGGCGCACTGGAAACTGTTACTATGCTGAAAACCCCACGTAGGAGAAATATCAATACATTTGTTTCGTCTGGTGAATAAGGTTTATTCGAGAATGTGATGTATTCGTGGGGTTCTCACTCATTACGTATACTTCCTCACGTCTGTCTTCTGTGAGGTCGCGGTATTTCACCGCTCGAGCGGTCCACTTTTATTACAAAGGATGTAATACTATGTCTCTTTGTCTTTTGTTAAAGATGTGTAACTTTTCAAAAGAAAAGCGCGTGCTGTTCATCTAATCCTCGGTACATTAAAAAAAACTTCATGTTGATTACAAAGTATGCGCAATGTAGATCAAAATACACTAAAACACATCAATATTAATGCCATCTATCAACCTTGGGATAACCATATTGGTATTACAATTGATTCCGGTCCGGTACCGCGAGAGGTAGTGCTGCGGGCTGCGGGCACTTGGCACGCCGCGCACGACCTTTGCGGATATTCAGGATTACGAACCACTTCCACATAGCTGACGTCTGCGCGCCCAGACGTCTCGCTGTGACTCACGGAGCCGTGGGGCATGGCGCAAGGTATACGCGGATGCTGTCAGATTACACACATTTAATTCACGCAATGCTCATGAAATTCATTGGGAAAAACAATCAATAGCTTTGGTTTTATTTTTATGAGAAAAAGGCAAAAGTAACAGTTTAGTAACAGTAAAATTATTACGAATAAATCTACACTCAGAAATACATTATTTTAGGTACATTTGTTACTTGTGTAGGTTCAGGAATGTCCTTGCTGGTCATATAACCAAGACCGTGACAATGTGTATATATTTATGTTAATAATTCCTAATTGATTTTTGACGTGACAACGTCTTATAAATTGATGAACACTGGGGGGCCATTGAGCAAAATGTCCCGTTACGTTCGAGCCGAGAGTTGCCGATCGTGCACGATGTAAGCGAGAGCGCGGCATGAGAGAGAGATAGAAAACGCATGAGTGTGCTCATTGTTTCAGGAAACGTCACGAATTTAACGTCCGAGCGCTTTGCGGCCAGACACCTGAGATTTTTATTTCAAAAGCTTTACTGCAATGACTTGTACTGTACTTCTATCTGGATCTATCTTCGCTATTGTTAAAATCGATATATTGTTGAAGTAGCCTTCGGCGGCGATGTCGGTCGCTAAATCTTTGGACATATTTTTTTACATATTGGACTGCCAATATTATTTTATATGTGATTTCAATGTTGAAGTTATTCGCCCGATGGGGCCTCTATCTCTCATACAACTAAGTTTAATTTTTTTTTAATTTAAATTTTATTCTTGTGTATGTATAGCATAGTACGTTTATCACTTGATTTATGTTTAAATTGTTATATCTTTTACTGCACCGGAAATCAAGTGATTTTGGATGCTTAATTAAGTTGTATTCTGCGAATACGTTTGCACATCCCGGTCTATTTGGAGACCAATCGGATTCGTTCACCCCTGCAAACAATGCGCGGCGGTGTTTGACTTTCACTGACATTGCGTACGTGCCAGACGAGTCGGCGTGTCAGCTGGGCGGATACAGGACGTGACGTCACGGGATGTTACCGTAGGTTGCTGGTCTATTTTAATTCACTCGGCGACGACGACGGCGCGGTGGCGACGCTACCAGCTAACTAGTCGCTAGTGACTGTCCGGTCGTTAAGTTGTCGATGCTTCCGAAACGGAGTCTAAGGTTCCTTCAGCCTTATTAACATAACAGTATTTTTTCGTATTACAAAGGCTGGACAGCCTATGGAGGTATTACACTGGCTGCCTCTTGACCTCCTAGGTTTTGGAAACGGTGTGTGGTGTAGAGTGTAGTTGTATATAAAAGCTTCATTACCGGGAGCTTATCTTGACCGAGTAAGACTTATTCTTCCTTACCGTCACAATTTCACCATTAAAAAGCTACATTGTCACAGTACGTATAGATTTTTTAGTATTATTGAGTAATATTATAATTCACCAGCGGATCTGGAGACGACAGCAGGTACATAATGTACAGAAAAACAAAACAATAAATCCTAACTAATAATATAAATGCGAATATGTTTGATTGTTACGCTTTCACTCCTTAACTAATAAGCCGACCATCATGAAATTTTGCACAGACGTTCCCAGGAGTATAGCGAATGAGGTGGGGTACATAAAAATAATGTTGACAAATGCCTGTAATTTGAAGATATTACAAAATCACCTTACAAACAACGTGGAAAATTAGATACATGCACACAAAGCCACGGGCAACAACTAGTATGTGTTATAAAAAGCACCAAAATTATGTCGAAGTGAATCCGTCCGCCTCTCCCGGTGGTCAACAATCACCAGCTATTAGCCCACGTCCAATGTTTGCCCAAATGTTTGTCGATCGAGTTCCCCGCAAATCAGCATAGCACCTTGTAATTATCTTACCGAAATATTTATTCCGCGCCGCGTCCAATTTGGCGCCGTAAGATTACCATCGCCAACGTATACGTCTTAACCTCACCGCATAAGTCCTATTTCACCTAAATGCCGCTACATTACTGAAATAATAATAGTTTATCAAACACGACCTTTGTCGGTTTCTTTCAAGACCAATGTGTTTTTCAAATGAGCCCGGGGTGGGTCCACTGATGGCTGTTTGATTTGAACTAAGCCGGCTGTTTTTTTTTATCAAATTAGCTCGGATCACAGTACTGGTTTACACTTGATAATATTTTTTGCACATGATTCGGGTAAATGTAGTCATTTGTCAAACACTAGTCAGATGTGTGGTCCAACGACGACACGGCAAGGAACAATTTGATGCACCTCCCTCGCTTCTTCTATATTCATACATCTACGCATACATGCTCATCGGTTGTGGATGCTTCTTATATCGCCCTTTTTTAATAAGCCACTAATCTGATCGATATAACTTCTCCTAGGTCCCCTACCAACACTACCACTCACTTTTGCAACATGTATCTAATCTAAACGCTAATCTAAAATGATATTAACACCTCCTACTCCTCACAGTTACACTTTTCTTCTGTTATAATTGAGTTCGATGGAGTAGACAGTGCAATACTTCCGTATGATCAGTTTCCGAGTTTTAAATAATACGCCGTTTCCACAAGCATTGTACATTCCACAGATACCGTTTCCACGCGTTGTGTTTGTGGACGCTGATGTGGTGTCGGCAGGACTACGTGTTAATTACGAGGCCAAGTCAAACACGCGGCCGTGGAAGCCGACGTCCAATCCACACAGAAGTCGACAAACCTTACTCAGAGTGCGAGCGCCAGGTTGGCCATAAGGCTATAATTTAAGCGGACAGTCCGACAAATTGAAAACAAAACAATAAAGTATGTTACTGTGTATTTCAACAGTAGTGGAACCCGCAACATGAGTCGCACGAATGCGCCAGCTCGACCGGTGAAACCATGAGCCCACAGAAGACAGACGTCAAGTTGAATGAGTGAGGTGTTGGACACCTAATCCTGGGTCCCTTCCCCTTCCTATCTTTTTCTGATAGGAAAAGGTAGGAAGAGGAAGGGAGGTTTCATGGGGGAGGGGGTTAACAATAAAATAATGAAGAAAAATTTGCCTAATCATTTTAACGTTTTTTTTTTAATAGAATTAAGTGGAAAACGAGCCAGCGGCACCTAACAATAAGTACCGCTACCCATAGACAACCGCAGCAAGCTAATGAGTTATAGATGCGTTGTCTACCTTTATGGACAAAGGCGGGGACAAACAATAAAAAGGATATTTTCATTTCCTGTCCATCCCCTTCTCATCCGTCAAATCCTCTTCCCCTTCCCATCTTTTCCTTATTAGAAAAGGGTGGGAAGAGGAAGAAGACAAAAATTAAGCCGGCACGTCACTCATCAGACGAAACTCAGAATACATCTACTTCACGCCTTCTGTGAGGTAGTATTTCACCGGTGGAGCCGGCCCATTCGTGCAACAGATGTTGTTGCTGCGGACTCTACCACTGTTAACAGTTACATGACAGTCTAACAATAATACAATACTGTAATTTTGCAGCACTAACCTAAAGGACTACCTGGATACTATGATATACTTTCTACTTCCAGGTCAAAGGTTAGGGGTCTACTTCTAGGCGTATGTAGAATGTGGTGTTAGAATAGACTGGGCATTTCATTAGTTGCCAATGTCCTTCAGACGGAAATATTCAATTAGCAAACCGTCTGTTCAAGCGACAAGCGGTACTCAGTGAAGTGATGGTAAGCGTTCGACTCTTTGCTGGAACGTGCGCGGCGTGACAACGAGACCCCACATTGAGGTAGTCGAAAGTTATTTACGAGTTTGTAGCCTTCAGAAGTCGATTGTGATGTACGAAGTGTACCCGAAAACTAACAGTACATTTAGTTTGTGACGATGTTTAATAACGTAGGTATATTTAATGTTTTACATGATACAGCTTCGGCTATTCCTTTTGCATTAATAAAACGAATACCGAGTAGTGATATGTTAACTAGTAAACCAGTCTTCCAATAACATCACCTATGAATAGATATATTTTTTGGTTTATCTGGACAATGTCCGCTGTCCGAGAGCATTGCTGGCGACCTTGCGCCGCGCAGGCATTCCCACAGCGGCGCGCCCCGCGCAGCCTCCTCCGCCCTCACTCCGCTCGTTTTATTTTATTTCCCGCCGATACCTGCGAGGCCCCCCGGCTAGTTGACCCTTTGTCGGCGCCACACTAAGCCCTATACATACAATGCTGCTTTACATCCTTAGCTACACTCGTAGCGCCCTACGGACGAGCCATTGTACTACGCAGTGTAAGAAATTCTGGGAACATGTCATAATAGAGGGCAAAGCGAATCGGTCACGTAATCTTTACTCATACAAATCAATCAAGTTGTACGTATGAATAACTAAAGTATGTGTGTAAAATGTCTGACATACATAAAAATTTAATTATTTTTGTTTTCCTGATAATATCAACGTATCAGTCTTTTAAATGAAATCAATTGCTTAAAAGTGTATGTTGTGACTGGAATTGAGAAAGGTATGCTTCGGTGATTCGGGCACGTTGAAAGGGTAAATGAAGAGATAGTAACAAAACAAATTAATGTTGCGGCAGTGACTGTCTGATGGCAGGGGACGCCCTAGGAAAACTTATATCGACCAGATTAATGACTTACTAAAAAGGGGCGATATAAAGAGCACCCATAACCGATGAGCATGCATGCGTAGATGTATGAATGTGGAAGAAGCGAGAGAGGTGTGCCAGGATCGCGCCAGATGGAAATCCACGATCTCTGCCTACCCCTCTGGGTTACGGGCGTGAAGGGTATATCTATTTATTTATTTATTAACATATCAGGGTAATATATTGTAAAACTAACAATTCTGTTCTCTGTAGCACGTAGAATGAATTGGAATCAGTATCCAGTGGATGTATTATAAAAAAGTAGCCGGGATCGAACCCGCCGCCGGGGGCCGCGCGTGTGGGAAAGTGCCCGCCGTGAAATCACTGCGCCACAACAAACGCACAGTAAAAAGTATAAGCTACGATACGATACGCCTCTTTTTTTGTGACTGAAAGGTCACTGTTTGCCTTGAGGAGGCATTTACAGCTACACCAGGCACGAGGCGGCAGGGCGCAGAGGGCGCTTAGCCTAAGCCTCTTTAAGAGTAACTAAGCTCGAGGGCTCCCTCCGTAGAGGGAGCCTCGGCTCGGGCCGTTACTTTAATATTATTATTGGGAGGCCACCGAGCTCTTAGGTCGCTTCGGTGGACGCTCCATGGAGTGACTCGGCTCAAAGGCCCCCGAGAGGGGACCTCGGCTTGGGCTGTCACTCTTTACGCGTTTATCATTCCGATGCGAGGGTGCCCGAGAGGGCCGAGCCTCGGCTCGATCGGTAGCCATTATCTGATTTCAAGTATCATTACAACTAACATTACTACCATTTCGGAAAGCGTTAGCGCTGGGAGAAGAAGTGGCGGAAGAAACTCCAGCAACGCTTCTATCATGAGTAGGGGAGAAAACTCTGCCGGCTATGTGGACGTATCGGGAAGGTAATAGCCGTCCTCGCCGGAGAAGACGGCGTGTGATTTGTCTGCGGTGTTGTTTCATCCTAGCCTGAGCGATGGTTATTGAATCGTCTCGATAGTCGAGGACGTAGGACGTCTATAGTCGTGGCGGAACGTACCGAGCGCGATGGATTTGTAGGTGGCGGCACCTACAACTAAAGAATTGGGGTGACCGGCAGCGGAGTCGAAATAGCACGATACGCCACGAGCGAAACATGATTATGTAACGCGCTCTCCTGTCAAACTATTTATTATTTACATATTTATATTACCTGTCAAATAAGGGTTGTAGCCGACAGACAAGACATATTATTATAGTAATTCATACCATAGTATAGCCCCTGCAAATTATATCTTTAGATACAGTTGATTTAATTGTTATTTATATGTTTAAAAGGCGATCTGTGTATGTATATATATATATATATATATATATATATATATATATATATATAGGCTCCGAAACGGGTAGACCGATTTCGATGAAATTTTTAAATAACGTTCGATCGGATCGGGTGTTAACTGGGCGACGCCGGGGCGGTCACTAGTATTAAATATAATTAGAGATGTACAGACATCTTTGTTAAGAGAAAAATAAATAAATAATTTACAGAGTTATATTCAAAAGTTAATATTACAAGACATGTATATTTAAATTGTTAGTGATAAAAGGTATATTAAAAAATCCTGAATTATTTACAAGCACTGCTTATCCGGAAGGTATAACAAGTGTAGTAAAAATATATAAACAATAGGTCGAGTCTATTTCTATGAACAGGTAACAAACAAACATACAAACATTTCCTCCGTCATATGTCAATAGATATAAGCTACGTATATTTATTTAATTTAGTTATTATACCTCTATTTTTTTTCCTGGACATTACTCACAAACGGCCACCTGATCCCAAACTAAGCAGAGTCTGTGCTATGGTAACCAGATAACTGATGTACTACATATACTACTTTTCTTTTGTAAATACATATTTAAATAGATAATAACACAAATGTCTGTTGGTTGGAATCGAACTCACGAACTGCGGCATGAAATGCAAGTATCTTACCAACCACGAAAAGCGACATTAATTGCACTCGTTTAACTCTTTTGTATGAGGTTTACTGAGGTCAATTAGTTACGAATGTAATGATCGTTTTGGCGTTTGAAATAACTTAAATCATTTAATGAACCCATCTTAAACAGATTGAATACGCTAAGTATACGCATAAAAGGTAACATTCGAGCAGTAAGACCGTGGAAGATATCTCGCCGGATGGCAACTCGGGTCAATGCGTTAAACTTTCATATACAGCGTGAAGTGGCTCACTTAATTACCGGCTTAAACATTTCATATCATTTTCTTGCTTAATTATGTCGTAAAACATTGTTTTGCATTAAAAATTTCGCTCTGATGATTTAGTCGTTTAACAAAACAATTAAGCGTTTATAATTTCCAAGTCTCTCTGGATTTATGTATATCAAATTCGAGCCGGGTTCACCGGTAGCTGAGACACCATGTCATGCATCTCGGAATCAGTCGGAGTCGGTGCTTACTAGGGTTCCTAAATAAATAACGCGATTTCAGCATCAGACAAAAGTATTCTCAGTAAATAATCTATGAAGTGAGCCAGGGATTACTCTTCTTTAGAGGCTAAGGGGGGGGGACCAATGGGTCATCTAAAAGTACATTCACCGCCACCCATGAACTGCAGACGCGTTACGGAATAAGGGAACAGTTTGACTCGAAATTACCGGTATTAGATTTTACAGTTTGCATTCTGGGGATTTTGCGCAGGAATTAAAAGAATTGATTCCCCCAATCTCCATTCTACCATCGAACTTGACATATGGCAGGTCTGGTCATCATTTCCTAGTAGATATACCGCGCGTTTGAACGTTGCGATTCGAATCTACGTCGTCTAAGTTGCCGGCGGCAGTGTTTCCGTACAACTATGTCGTGGGTTATTTCCCGTATAAATATAAAACAATATTTTTTTATTGTACTGTAGCATATGAAAAGCTCCTGTGACGTCAGCCGCGAATGGTCACCAGATAAAGCGACACAATGATTAAAGATTGGCTTAGTTCACATAAACGGGATGTTCCGGTAAGTTCTGACACACTCCACCGGGAATGATAAGTGTCTGTCTAAATAAAACGTGGCTTCGATCAACGGTGACAGTTATGTTACAAAATAAAGCGCAATGGCGGCGCACTGTTGACTCCTTGTGGTCCATGGCGTTATTTTTTACGTAAGTACGTAAGTGTATACTTTTCATTTGTTTTTATTTCTACCCAATTAGACATGAAAGCGTGAGAGGTAATTTATTTGAAGAGGCGATACCTTCCACACTCGACTCCCCGAATCGGATTGATCTCGCTTTCATCTCGGACATCTTTATACTGTCTATCCAGTAACAGTTTTTGTGTATGTTTTTTTAAGTAAGTTTAAGTCAAACAATTCGTCTGCAGGCTGCAATTAAGAGCGGCGGCTGTGTGCCCGGCGTGGCGGCTCGCGGCTCGCGGCTCATCGACCGTTGTTTTTTGTTCGCCGAGGTCCACTTTTTGTGGTCCTGGAATCTAATCCAATTGGACTTTACGACGTTTACTAATTGATTGGTTTAGTGTTGATTTATTTTAGTTAGTTTTAATTGAAGAATAGATTGGATAGTGAAGTATCACCGCGGCCGGTGTTGTGTTGGAACCGAACGGATCTGTTTGTTGCGTTGCTCGATTATCAATTCTTAACGTATTAAAATCGTATCAACTATATTTGTGACTGAAAGGTCACTGTTTGCCTTGAGGAGGCATTTACAGATACACCGGGCACGAGGCGGCAGGGCGCAGAGGGCGCCTAGCCTAAGCCTCTTTAAGAGTAACTAAGCTCGAGGGCTCCCTCCGTAGAGGGAACCTCGGCTCGGGCCGTTACTTTATTATTATTACCGGATTGGGAGGCCGCCGAGGTCTTAGGTCGCTTCGGCGAACGCTCCATGGAGTGACTCGGCTCAAGGGCTACCGAGAGGGGACCTCGGCTTGGGCGGTCACTCATTACGCGTTTAGCATTCCGATTCGAGGGTGCCCGAGAGGGCCGAGCCTCGGCTCGATCGGTAGCTTTTATCGCATTACATCGTATCAACTGCAAGGTGAAAGGTAATATATAGCTGACCATAGTTCCATTTGATACTAAGCGGTGAGGGGTATTAATACGAGTGTTGTCCGCCGCGAGTTTGTTTAATCCAGTATAGTGTTGTTAATTTATTTTAATTTTTCAACAGGACAGGACAAATATTCATTACTGATAAGTTTCAAAATAATAAAAATACACGAGTCGAGCGAGGGGTCAGCGGCGGGGCGCAGTGGGCGTGGCGCCTCAGAAAATCCATTAAAATTTCGACATACCGACCCGATTTAATTCGGCCGCCCTAAAACGTAGCTCGTGTTTTCGACCTGTTTTATTTGAAAGGGATTTATTATTTCTTTTAACCGAAGAACGCTGGTTTGTTGTCGTGGCCTTGACTCCATTTGGAAGGATTCAGCGGGAGATCTTTTGTTGTGTTGAATTTTGTCTCTTGTCAAGACTTGCTTTTGCAAGGTTATTGCAAACTTTCACACTTATATTTATCTGGTACTGGCTCTATTTAACCTGAATGGGGAATTTGAAATCAAATAAGGAGATCACCTGAATTAAAACATACCATTTATGCCATTCGCCGAGTGTATAGCATACCAAAGGTATTTTTTTTTAATTTATTTAATAAAGTGTCAAACGATCAAGCGGCACCTACCTTTAATGGACAGAGGGGATAAACAGAGAAAAGAATATTTCCATTCCCTGTCCATCCCCTCCTCATCCGTCAAATCCTCTTCCCCTTCCCATCATTTCCTTATCAGAAAAGGGTGGGAATGGGAAGAGGACTACAATTAGGCCTCCGGTACCTCACTCGTCGGACGAAACGCAGAATACTTCTACTTCACGCCTGTCTTCTGTGACGTCGTGGTATTTCACCGGTCGAGCCGGTCCATTCGTGCAAAAGATGTTGTTGCGGGCTCTACCACTGTTATTGCTATTCTTGGTCAAGCTGGGTATTGTAAGCCAAGATCTACAGAGCATAGTAGTGAAATTGAAAACCATTGCAGTACACATTACACAAGTATGCATGAAACATTGGAACAGTCAGTGTACAAACAAAACGTCCAGGGAGCGTTGCCGCACCGTGGGACTTTTGTTTCGAGACTCCGTTAATATTATCTTATCGACGGACGATAGCTTTGTTTGCGGCGTCGCGAGGTTTGTCCTTTTGTTACAATCGTACGAATTGCTCCGCGCCGCCACTCCGTCCACACACCGATAGTATTTACACAGTATCTAGCGTTTGGTCATGTTACAGCGACCCTATACCTTGTCTGACTTTGAGTAATGCTACATCTTTTTGATAGTAGAAGTTTGCAAACGAGGAAGCGGTTCAGATATCAAGTATCTGCAACAAGCTAATGAGTTGCAGATGCGTTTAATGAATTGGAGGAGATATACAAAAAAATGTATTTATTCCTATCAATACCCCCCTTCTTTTGCAAATCAATTCAATTTGAAACTCAGAATACTATGACTTCACCTGTCTTCTGCCTGTCTTTTGTGAGGTCGTGGTAATTCATCGATCGTGCCAGCCCTGCAGCGCAGTGGCATTATGTTGTTTTACCATATCTGCAGTTAAACTTTTGTATACCAAATAAATATGAAGAGGTTGTGTATCATTCCAGAAATATCAGGTTCAACTACTTAATTTCCTCACCGATTACATTAAAGTGCAAACTTAAGCAATCATCTCAAATATTTACGAGAATCAACGTTTGATGCTGTCGAATCAGCTCTCAATGGGGCCGGCCACTGGCGGGGCACAATGGCCTCCACAATGGCTCCCATACAAATCGGAGCCATCGACTTTGTACCGCCGACGTAATCTCCGCGACTTTACATTCCTCACATAAAGTTTTGGTGTGAAAAAAATCTTTTAGATTTTGTAATATAAAGCAAAACGGGTTCCGTAGTTCGTTTAATAAGTTCTCTCAGTGTAAGGCGAACAGTTAGATTGGCTCTCGTCAGATATTTAAGAAAATATCGAACTGAAGCCCTAAATCTGTTGAAACTAGATAAGTGCAATGAATTTTAATTATTTCATTAAATGTATATGCAAATAGTTAGTAGTCTTTAGTGGAATAAGCGAGAGATTTGTATCAAATCTTTTAAACTTTATATCTAAGTAATTTACACATATTTAAGTATTTGGTGGTGGTATATTCGGGCAAGTTGAAAGGATGAATGAAGAGAGAATAACAAAATGAATTTATGTTGCAAAAGTGAGAAGAACTTATATCGATCAGATTAGTGGCTTATTAAAAAAGGGCGATATAAGGAGCACCCATAACCGATGAGCATGTACGCGTAGATGTATGGATATAGAAGAAGCGACAGAGGTGTGCCAGGATCGCGCCTAATCGAAATCCATGATCTCTGCCTACCCCTTTGGGTTACGGGTTACGTTTATTTTTATTTTTAATTCACCCACTGAGTCAATTACACTAAAAAATATATTTCACCCGCTAAAAAGTTTGTTCTGAGACTACTTTCCCTAAGACATATTAGTGAAGTATCATCACTGACCACGGAACCCAAAGACCGGCTCCGATACAATAATGCTTACCTTTGAATAGTAAAGATCAACTTGAAAAAAAAACATTCCTTAAGTGTAGAATACAATCGTGTCAATGTGTAGACAGTCATTATTTCGACACAATGACACAGTCTCGTCTAGTAGTGAGGTCTGTGGTCGCGCCCTCTAACACACTTTTATGAAACCTGTCGACATATCATCTACCTAATTTATTTTTAGTAAAATTCTAGTGAACCGCCCTGGCTTCGCCCGGGTACCACTAATTATGTTGATCCGATCGCTACCAAGCACTAAACACCCGCCCTTTTATATATTTTTTTCATAAAAAGTATCCTAGTTACTTCTAATACCTCCAAGAATATGTGTACAAAGTTTCATGATGATCGGTTGAGTAGTTTTCGCGTGAAAGCGTAACAAACAAACTTACATTCACATTTATAATATTATAGATAGATAGATAGATAGATAAAAACCTATTCTCAGACCTACCGAATGTATATGCAAAATTCCATTGAAATCGGTTAAGCCGTTTCGGCAGAGTATGGCAACAAACACTGTGACAGGAGAATTTTATATATACAGAAATAAATATACACTCAGGCCCGTGACCCCTCTGGGTTTGGTAAGCAGGGATTATGGAGTTCCACTCGGCACGATCCTGGCACATCTCTCTCGCTTCTACATCCATAAATCTACGCATACAAGCTCTTTGGTCACGGGAACTCCTTATATCGCCCTTCTCTAGTATGTTACTAATCTGATCAATCGCTGCCACTCACTTTTGCAACATAAATTAGTTTCATTACTCTCTCTTCATTCATCCTTTCACCATGCCCGAACCACCGAAGCATGCCTTTCTCAATTCTTGTGACAACATTAACTTTTAAGTCATACTTTTCCCTTGTTTTTAATCTACTCGATAATTTAGGCATTTTTTTATAGTACTAGGTGGCAATCGAGTAAGCGGTTCACCCGATGTCAAGTGATCGCTACCATAGACATCTGCAACTAACTAATGCGTTGCGGATGCGTTGCCCACCTTTAATGGACAAAGAAGGGAACAAACAGAAAATGGTTACTTCCAATTCCTATACATCCCCTTCACCAACGAGTTATCTTCCCATTCCCATCCTTTCCATGTAAGAAAAGGGTGGGAAGAGAGAGAGAACTAGAATTAGGAATCCGGCACCTCACTCATCAGACCAAACGCAGAATGCTCTACTTGACGCCTGTCTACTGTAAGCATACTAAAAAGCTTAGATTTAATATTGAATAGGTTATCACGACTATAATGCTCTGACAGTACACTTTACTTTTTAATTAATTTTTGTGAGACGCCACACATTATACTTTCTACTTGATTATAAAACTTGTTATAAAAACCTCATTTTCTTTCATATCAATGTAAACAAATCACAGCGACCCTCAGTGACCTCAATTATCGTTTCAACTGTACCTGTATAGTTGTAATATGTTAATGTTATTCAATTGAATACGCCGATCATTAGCAATGAGTACTCGGGAGGCATTTCCATGGCAACGTCTCGGCTCCCCGGCCGCCAATCCCTGGCCTTCACCTTGGCATAACGACTACGTCTGGCCCGAATCTCTACTAAGACCTTCAAAGGAATCAATCGAATGTGAGCCAGGTACATTGAAGTTTACACTTTGAATAACGATTCCATTGCTCACTCTGCGAAAGTAATGTAAATTAAACAAATCGGTGTGTTCGTTCGCATGTAAATGTTGTGCGACGTTAATTGAGTAAGGGGTATACGGAGGGTAAGTTTCTGGGGCATTTACTTTATAAGGTGACCCTTTGAAGGGCGTCCTTTATCCTTTGATTTGGAGTTGTTTACAAGACTTTTGTGCTTCGAGTGGGGTAATTCAATTACTTTTGAAATGTAGTCGAGGGGAAATCGTTAAGAAATTCTGATGGGTTTTTCGCTTACACGGCTATAATACTTATAGGTAACTAGTTTTTTTTATATGAGAAGGTGACAAACGAGCAAACGGATCACCTGATGTTAAGTAAGAGCTGCCCATAGACTTCCGCAACAGGCAAAGGTGTTGCAGATGCGTTGCCTACCTTTAATGGACAGAGGAGGGCATAGACAGGAAAAAGGATATTTCCTCTTCCCCGTTAACCCCCTCCCCGTCCAATCCTATTCCTTTTCTCATCCTATCCTTATGACGAAAGGGTGGGAAGGGGAAGAGGACTGAAATTAGGCCTCCGGCACCTCACTCATCAGACAAAACGCAGAGTACTTCTACTTCACGCCTGTCTTCTGTAAGGTCGTGGTACTTCACCGGTCGAGCCGGCCAATTCGTGCAACAGATTTAGTGGTTGCGGGCTTTACCACTGTTAAAGTTTTAAGTTAAAGTTATAATTATGAATTTACACGTAAATATACTAATTGACTTTTATTGTTAGTTGGCTTACTTAAGTAATTAAGTAATAAATACTTGCATAACCAAGTAATTTTTAATTCGTAACAAAATTGTAAATTAATCTAGGATAATTTTAAAACAATAGTGTAAATAACTTATTATATTTTCTATCAAACAATAACATATGTTAATATAATTTATTTAAATCGTTGTTTAAAAATGTAAGTGTGCGTAATGACAAGGCGACATGACTGAAGAGGTTAAAAAAACTAATAAAGGCAATATATAACAAAGTATGAGGGTGGTTTTGTCGATGAATATTCTATGGCTCGATTAGCATAAGCTGTAACAAGCTGCGAACGAGTCGCGGGCGTGGCGGCCTATTGAAGAAACTACTAAAAATGCAAACATAACTTCGAAAATTAAATTAAAAAAAAACGTCTGGTGCGTCTTTGTGACCATCTATCTAAATAGGTTGTGTGATGTCGCCCTCCGAGTATGTTTTTTTTTAAATTCCATTTCCAGCTTCTCGTCATAGAGTAAGTAAGTTTTAAAACGGTATTTTTGTTCAATTTCGGCAGAAAGGTTCCATCCATTCTGTATGTAAGTTTGAGTAATATAGTAAATAAACAATCTCTGACAACGTTTCATTCTACTACATAAATCAACGATAGTTAAGTACAATCAGTAGCGACAGACAATTACTGTTTAACCGTTCGCCAACCACCGCCCACACTAGCAAAACTGAAAAATTCTGTGATCTTCAGTAAACATCTCAAAGGTAGCGCAACTATCACTTACACAGTGAATCTATATACATACAAACTTTAAAAATTTACGTATACATATAAGTAAGTATGACATTAAATGTATAAAGTTCAATCAAATGCGCCTCGGCTCTGATACGTCAATATTAATGCAAATGAATGTGTGCACTGTACAAAACAATTTATGTCTGTATTTTGGGTGTTCGGAATGACAAAATGTTAGGGTTCTTTGAATTTAAAAAGATTGAAAATGATTACTTACTTCATTAAAAGTTATTTGTGTTCTAAAGACGCTAGCAAACGGAGTCATAACATTACAGAAAACCTACTACAACCGTTATTTTTTTTGAAAGGTAATTCTACAAATTGAATTCTAAAAATCGAATTTATTTTAACACTGTTTTACGAACGACAATGATGCGGTTAGGTCATCGTAAGTGAATTCGTAATTTCAGTGCCATGTACATGTGTATTTTTGGCAAAATAATCTACTTAGTACGTGTATAAACTTGGATAATTGGTTACTTACAGATTACAAAACCGAATACTTGTAAGGTCGGTATAATATCCAATGAACCACTAAGAACCAGTGCTATATGTATGTAAATATCACAGTGTAACCTTGGTGAACTAAAAAATCTAAAAATCACTCGAAAATACTAGATAACGAAAGGGTGGATATGCTAGAAGACTCTGGAACGCTACATTCAGAATCAAATTAAAAATAGAAAATAATCGATATATGGAAGTGATTACAAGTACAATAATTATATCGGTTCATATTTCTACCAAAACAAATCTGAATCTCTCTGAATCTGAAATACTGAATCCAATCATGTTTTTGTTTTATAACTTCGTCAGAGAGGGACACAACGCATACAAGCCTTTACAGATCACGTCGAGGTGTTTAACTTCGTGATACTTTTTATGATACGAGGAACTGCAAATACATATTAGGCGCAGAAAATTATGTCGAATATGCATTCCTTTTTCGGTAATAAATAAAAGTGTTTTTATTATCAATCTGTTGAACATTCACAATGTGATAATAGAATTCAATGGAACGCAACTGAACGAAGCGATGGCTTGCTGTCACTTTGTCACAAAGAAAGCTGTCATGAGTCAAATTTGTATTGCTCGGTACATCGGTCAAATTTAATGTAATTACAACATCAAAGCAAGAGAAAAACGAAAAAGATGAGACAAAACTTGGAAGACTCAGAACATTACTTGATGCATAAATCACACAGAGATACATATCACAATAGTTCCAAACGTTGTCCCGAATACCGCGATAGTGTCGATGAATTCATTAACAAGCACAGCGTCAAGAGAGACGTTATTTCCAGTGAAAACATACGAAAACTAAAACGAGATTTGCAATTAAATGTTAACAATATAAATAAAAGTAAGGATAATAAGATATAGGTATAATATATAAATGGAGGGGCTGATGGCAGAGGCGGAGTGATGGGACAGAGTTGCAAAGAGACCAGTTGGCAGACAACCAGCCAGATGGGTGGTGGCGATGACAGGGTGTAGGGCACGTCGATTGGCGCAAAACCGGAAAGAGCAGCGGGACAGGGAAGAGGCCTACGTCTGGCAGTGGAGTAATACAGTCTGAAATGATGATAATATGATTAACGTGCGAAAGATGTAATTAAGCTTTAGTGTAAATAAATTTATTCTATTAGTGTAAAAGGTTTGTAATACCTTTTTATTTTCATTAGGTAATAGTTTCAAGACAAAATACCCAATCAAATATAGCATAACTAATTATAAATAATAATAACACTGCTAACTTTACAGGTGATAGTCTAACTAATTCAAAAATTACCCATACTTACGAAACTGAAATGTTTGTATCCAAAATAATAAAATACAATAGAAGACTAAACCAAGTGATAGTAAAACTTATGAAAGCATTGAAAACTGAAAGGGAACAAAGCGATTTGGTACACATTATCAACTTATTGCAAGATAAACATGGAAACAACGTCCTAGATCTCGCAAAAGAACCTTTTAAAAGGTTATTAAAGACGGATGATTTTGTCAGGGATAGCCATGATACTGAACTCCCTCGGAAACCATCGACTGATTTAAACTTTGCACTAACGGATCATAGAAAGGTTAAAAGTGAAAATATGATTGGGACTTACGATACTAAGCCTATTTCCTATCCTAGATCATCTTGGAGAGATACCATCAATTTGTATAAAGGAATGGGACAAGCTAATTTATATTCAATTATAAACTCAGAGACAAAAATGAATAAAGAAAACCTTACACTGTCTCCAGCCGCTAGGATTTCGCCTAATAAAGAAAATATTATTACAAGACATTCATTACCGAAAACAGATTCCCAATTACCTGATAAAAATGGAAATATAAACCACAGCATGGCGCAAGCAAAAACTCTAAATGGACGCGTTAAGGTATTATATAAAATAAAAGAGAGAAATAGTCTTTCGAACACTTCTCCAAATATCGAAACTAAAATCGACGATTTAGTGAAATCAATTAATGTACTAATTGAAGAAATTAAAGAAAAAAAAGTTTATACAATAAACAAAAAATCAGATTCGATTAATAAAATTAAACAGATACCAAATAATGTTGTAAATTACTTTAAAAAAGATGAATTCGATACAGTACATAAACAAAATGCTGCTAACACAGATGTTTCAATAATCTGCGCCAGACCAGTCAAAGCTGAGACTCGTTTCAATGTAGTCGAATTAAACAATCAAATTAAAGGCAATGAAATAGATATTACAAGTATGAATCAAGCTAACGCGGAAAGAAAAATAACAGTAACTCAAACTTCATCTATCGGATTAATGACCAGAATAGCTACATCTGAAAAAGCCGTAGAGGCAAATAAACCATTCCCCATATGGGTAAACACTTCGGAAAATACTGTAAATGAAGAAAAGTCTAATGAAGACAAGATAACAACGTCAGCTAAAGGAATAAATACTGACCCGCTAGGCGTTGTGGCTCTGTTGAGAGTGTCTGCTGAGACTCTAAGACAGCTATTGTCCTACATGCCAGCCATTAACTACTCCTACCTACCCTTTCTTCAAAGCACACTAGAAAAGGGTGAGCTGCAATATGTTTGCGAGCTATGCGGAGCTGCCTTCAATAAGGCATCGGTGCTCAATTACCATATTAATAGTCATGACCTGGGTTTCGCGAGGTGAAAACAACCATGTTTTTGAATTAGTAGTACGCAGTACACTCAACCTTGAATTTATCCTATACTAGAGACCCGCCCCGGCTTCGCCCGGGTACCATTAATTATGTTGATCCGATCGCTACCAAACACAGGAATATGCCAACCTGGACAATCCTAGTAAATTTCATCGGAATCGATCCAGCTGTTTCGGAGTCTTTAGGTCTATGGGAAACATACATACTTCGCTTTTTATATACTATTTTTTTTCGTAAATGGTATCCTATGTTTCTTCTAGTACCTCCAAGAATATGTGTACAAAGTTTCATGATGATTAGTTGAGAAATTTTCGCGTGAAAGCGTAACAAACAAACTTACATTCACATTTGTAATATTAGTTAGGGATCGCACATAATTATTATTTATTCCGAACTGAGCAATACTAGAAAACTCGGAATGAATCCTAATAATTGCAATAAACAAAAGACAACTTATAAAAAAACGAAAGGTACTTAGGCTTAGCAGCACAAGACCACTATTAAAGTATTGTTATATAAACTGTTACTTTGCTAATTGTATCTATTTTCTCATATTGTTTTTATTTTAAGGAACTGTTGTGTTTGTGAGCACGTGCTGAACTCGGAACGTGTGCGCGGCGACCAGCTTTTCAAGTGTCGATTTTGCGGTCAGAGGTTTACCAGAGCCTACTGCTGCGAGCTGCACCAGCAGAGCTGCGCCAAGCGTCTGGGCGTCGCCGAATCTACGTCCAGCTTTATTCTGCTGGGATAGATTTACGTATAATGTATAGAAATGTCATTTGTTGTTGTTTTATTTAACTTTTTTTTACAGGATCAAACATTTTTGCATTTAACTGTACATCAATAAAAAACTTAGGTTTTAAAATGTGGAAATTTCTTTTTAAGGTTGTCTGTTTGTGATGCGTCCGATTCGGGTGGACGTAATGTTTGCCTAAGGGACCCGTGAACGGATAATTGTCCGGCGTGGTAGCGAGCGCTGTCAATGGTTCCTTTGTACTCACCGCTGCACATCAATCATGCTTGTTTGTCAGGGACTGCGTTATGTGCGTGAAATGAGACATGAACGGGCGATACATTACAATAGACTGCATTATGTGTAATTATGTCCGACTCGAGTTAATGCCGCGATGGGATCACCGTATCGATTGTGGCGTTTCCTTTAATTGGATAATATTATAAATTGTGTTATGGTTCGTTTGATTTGGATTTGCAATTGTAGTCATTGTAATACAATCGTTTGTCATCATACTAACGAATATTTAATCGATTTTGCATTTTTTTTTCATTTTGCTACGAAGGCAAATTTTCTATAGGTTAGTAAGCTGAGCCCCTCCGTCAAAATTAAATTAGGAATAAAGCTATAAACAGAGTAGCACCTAAGGTTGCAATTTATACTATACCCTATTTTAAGTGGTAATTTCATAATTTAATATAATAACAATAAAGAAATGTTTATGTAAATATAACACAAACCGGATAACAATAGTTTCGGATCATCGACATAATACCCGTGTTGTTGCGATTGGGCCAGCACTGGCTGACTCAGAAGATTGTCACAGAGGTGTAAATGCAATAATAAGGCTGAACACAAAGGCATTCTGAGTCGGTATGCGAGGGCCCACCGGGGAGCCCGTTTCGGACCACACTAATTTATAAACCGTTAAGTATTATCGACGGCGTCATAAGATCATGTCTGCACTATTTATTTAGGCGAAATAAGTATTGCCAGTCGAACGTGGGAAGTTTTATGTTATAAGAACCGTTTTTGGGACGAAAATGAATCTTAAGATGTTTTTGTTTTGTACATTTAGTTTGGTTATGGACCCAATTTGAAGTTTTGTTATTTGTTTATTACAAAAGCGTGCACGCCGTTGTAACAGCGAACCGGCATTAAGTTTAATTTACTTTATACTTTATCTGGTGTTCAAAGTCTGTGAATACACACTCTTTGAATTCATACAATAATCTGTCCTGTACGAACGAGTAATTTATTTATAACATCATTGTGATCTTAAGTTATCTACAGTGATATAAATGGGGTAGGTGTGCTACCTCTTCTTAAAACTTACAATGCAATTTCCTGTTTCTGTAACTAAGGAATGGAAGTTTCTCACAAGCCTCCACATAAAAGGTATTAGGCAATTGAACCAAGACAAATGATTCGTTAAGACAAAAAACATGCGATATTATAAATTGAATTATTTCAAATTTAGTGGCCGTTGCGCAGGTTTGTGTTCACGGTAATCAGTTTAAAAGGATCACCGCAGCAAACATTGTGACGGGGCAACGCCACCGGGTAACTATCACCGCGCAGTCGCCCACCCCGCGCTATAACTGCCGTGAAGTTGACAATATTGCCAGATATTACGGCACTGACCCGGATATATAACCGGACTCTTGCTGTTGACGAAAATTAACTATAACCGACATCTGTACCGATTAGGCAAACGTTTTTTAACTTTTGTTTATTACTTAGTTACTGATTTACAGTTGCAATGTCTGCCTAACGGATGTAAAAATCAGTGATATTAAAACCCTCCTACTCTATACCAATTATGTATAATGTTTTTTATGTATATAAAGAGAAAAACACAAGACCTTCAGCATTCTACGAAGGCATATACGAGCAGTACTATTCATTTACCATAATACTAATAAATCAGGCTTTTCTAGAATGTTTCCCACTGCAGGGACACAGGCCTCCTCTCCGAGGGAGGAGCCGCATTCCACCACGCTGGCCCAATGCGGGTTGGTGGAAGTCACATGTCTTCGAATTTGGTGGTTCTAAGAACATGCCGGTTTCCTCGGGATGTTTTCCTTCACCGTTTTTGGATGAAATAAATAATATAAAGTAAGCCGCCTGGGTTCGAACCCGCAACCTACAGTGCGTTAGTCGGGGCCTAAACCGCTGAGCCACCACTGCTCCATAATATGCCATAATGCTTGCAGGTAATGGTAAACAGACCGACCATCGGCAAGATAAACTATCAGGGGTAAAGTTATTCGAAAAAGCTTATCAAAGCACACGCGCCGGAAGCTCCCCCTGGCGATTAAATCTACAAATATTGTTTCCTAAAGGAACTCCACTGTTGCTCTTTAGTTTCTTATCAGTTCTCCTGTATAAATGTGACAAACAGGTGTCAGTGATACGGATTGTTTGGACGCTATGATAAGTGAACAGCTGTTGTTTTACATGTCAATTAGAGGGCAGATAGGAACTTTTGAATGTACTAATGATTCAGATAAAGTAGCAGATTGTAAGCTTAGCGTCAGCAATCACTGAACAGTCATGATGGAGCATTACTCTGCTGATGAATCAGGTACAGTCACAGTGGCGCCGCGTCGGTTTCCCTTGGAAGCGGAAACCCATGCAAATATCAGCGTCACGTCCGCTTGTATGACGCCGGCAACGGTCGACGCGCGGAAACCATATGATGTTTACATTATGGTCACATCTAATTCTTTATATCGGTGACGGCAAGTATACTACGAGTGACTCAAGGATTTGACATGATGGCGGCGCACCAAATCCATTCTGAAAACACACACGTGTTTAAAATGTAAGACGTACGTACAAACAATTCCACTTTACTCTTGTACGTTAAGCTTGTCCTAAATTATCAATTCTTAGGATATACACAGACGTTAGTACAATATTATCTCAGAAATCTTTAGATAAAAATGTATCTTTTAATTATTTACTATGTTGTGTATTAAATAAATGTATATATTAAATAAATAAACGTAAGATATGCGAGTCGCGTGTCAGACACAAATTGTATTTATGTCGAACGCGATCGCCGGTCACAATCACATCGTCATCTTGCATTAATATTTGTAACAATGAACCATTATCCGTCTGTCCGTGTGTTCCAGCGCATTGAGAGGATCATTGTCTGCCGCGGCATTGTCTGCACCCTATAGACGTTATATTCCGTGATTTGGCTGCAAAGGCGTTTCTAAAACGACGCTATAATTCCATCGAGGAAGTCGATACGTCTTGCATTGTCTTTTTATTTCTAATGTCAGAATAAGACGACTCTACGGCGATACGTGATTCATTAAACAGTGACTGTCGCCTAACACATCGCTACGAGCGCTATTATTAACTAATATATCTGTATAATATAACACAGACATCTTATTTATATGTTATGTTAGCGTGGAATAGAAATAATGATAATATCCTAGGACATATTCACACACGGCCATCTGATCCCAAACTAAGCAGAGCTTGTGCTACGGCAAGAAGATAACTGATATACTACATATACTACTTTTCTTTTGTAAATACATACTTAAATAGCTAATTACACCCAGACTCAGGACAAATAGACATGTTCATGCACACAAATGTTTGTCCTGGGTGGGAGTCGAACCCACGACCTGCGGCGTGAAAAGCAAGTATCTTACAAACCCCGCCAACAGCCCCGTCAAATGCCGGAATGTAGGACGTTTCGCTAATAAAGCAATGCGAATGAACGTGGATGGTTACAAAAGTAGAAGACCGAAGAAAGTATGGATGGATTGTGTGAAAGATAATATGTGTAAGAAAGGTGTGTTAATCTGGCTGATAGAGATGGATGGAAGAGAATACAATATGCCGACTCCATAGATAGGAAAAGTGCCTCTACGTCCCCGGACGCAAACTTTATCAGTGCTAAAAGCTCGACTAAAAGTTTGACACCAAACATAGATTAGATGACTTTAATGTCTTTATTGAGACAGAGGTCGACAGCGGCAAGGTGTGGATAAATTCGCAGGCACAAATAAAAGCCTTCACTCAGAGTATCGCACCACTTTATCGACGGACTAAGCGAACATAAAGCCAGGGCGGTGGCGCGGTGCTGACCACCGGGGCAACGACGGTAGATAAAGGGAGGTGGCGCCCCGAGGTATTCCGACAACGCTCTAATATAACTAGAAGAGGCAATCGAGACCGCCTTCACAATATATTATTGGTAATTTATTTTACAATTAAAAAGTACGTATCAATGTTAAATGAAATATTAGCGTTATGTCTACAAATTACAGGTGATCTAGAGAGGGTGGTGCCCTCTACTTTATTTTTTTTATTTCTTCTTTTAATAATTAAAGCGCTTTAACTTAGGCGCTGATTGTTACTCAAAGTCCTTTGTAGATTTTTTAAATATATCACGAGCAATAGACGAACCACGCTCGCTTCAGCATTGACACATCCAGCGCGCCGCCCCTCGCCGCTTCCCTGTCGGGATAGCGCACTTTTTTTGTTCCCGTCCGCGCCCGCCGCTAAGCGACAACCACTGTACTTTATTCCGGGAACGTTGTTTCGGGGATATTGAATACTTTGGATGAGGCATTACGTAGATTACACCCCGACTACCCTCTGACGTCCTGGTATTTTTAAAAGTGAAATACTAGAGAAAAACAAAAAAATTGGGACGATAAAATCTATAAAGACTGTATTGTTATCTTCTATTGATATATATATATATATATATATATATATATATATATATATATATATATATAATATATATATATATAATATATATATATATATTAATGTATATATTACTGCCTTTTTAGACATTACACAGTCGTGAGTGAGTATTTAAATTTTATTTGTTATATTCAATTGCAACATATTATTTTACCAATGAAAGTATTTATTGGTGAGCACAGTTGTAACATGTCAGCAGAGTTTGTTTCTTACTCCGTGGCCAGATCGGAATGTAACGCCATCGGATAAAACAAACAAAAACACAAATAAAAATAATATATTACGATCCGTTATCGGATCGGGCCCCAGATAATGAATTGACCCATTTAACGTGTGAATCATTCATTGCAGACGAACAAATTTATTGATTCCAGTCGCCGAGGACTCTGCTCGTACCACATCGGAGGGAAGGATTGTTAATCGATAGCACATTTATGTTGGTCACATAAAAATATCTCAGTCGACTTGTATTTGTTTTGATAAAGGTTTTATTAGCATTAACTTGTCTTTGAGATATTTTTTACACGGAACATTAAAATTTAACGAGTAGAATAGAACTTGACATACGTGCTAAGATCTTATTATAATTACAACCGAGGTGATTCAATCATCAGATAGATTTTATTAAATCAATCTCACTCATAATGTTATTCCGTATTGACATCTCAATCTCTCGAATTACATTTACATACAAACACAAATACATCACGTGCTGCTTACTCAATGGCATATATATTGGTATACTTATACTTACCAATATAACTCGAATTATTTGTATTTTGTAATCCACATTATTAATATTTAAAAGAAACCCACGCTTTTTATCATCGCAATGCAGACGCCTTTCTCCTCGAGTTTGTTCTCTAATGCGATGGGGGATGATAAGGGATGGAATTTAATCAAACTCATAGACAAATAATCATATGAGCAGACGTAATAGTTGATAGTATTGTCGTTAAGCCATGAGACCATATTTAATACATATACAGTCAATAATTCTATATTAAAATAAAATAATAATATAATAAATCAGCCTTTTCTAGAATGTTCCCACTGCAGGGACCCTCTCCGAGAGAGGGAATGAGCCGTAATCCACCACGCTGGCCCTGTGCGGGTTGGAGGATGTCACAAGTCTTCGAATTCGGTTGTTCTAAGAACATTCCCTCCTTCCCTCACGATGTTTTCCTTCGTAAAGCGTCTACCTGGGTTCGAACCCGCGACCTACAGTACGTAAATCGAGGCCTAGGCCGCTGAGCCACCACTGCTATATTAGATAATAAATTATTAAATTTTGCATCACTAAATAATAACGCGTGTAGCGTCCACTAAAAATTACAAAGTAACTACTTGTTAAATCACGTTAGTTCTACTCGTTTGTCCCTACCTCCTTTCAGACGATATTCGTGCACTGCTAAGTTTAGAAATGTAATGTAATGTTATGTTATGTAACGTAATGTAAATGCCTCCCTCATTGATAAAGATCATCCCGTATCGCCCTCATCACAAAGACCGAACAGAGAGACTCCGAACATTGCCTTATCTATTGCCCTTTGAGTGACCTTGAGCCGTATAAAGGCGTTAGCTTTCAGTTTGTCATTAACCTGGACAAAATAAGAGAGGTGGTGGCATCTCATTTATACACTTATATATACGAGCACTGTACAAACGTAAGGAAGGGCTGGTTGAGTGATCGCTGAGGTTCGTATTATTGATCAGTTAAACTACTCCCTCCAATTTGCGGAGATGCCGTGTTCTTGCAAATTATACGGTACGTGTATCGCGCCCTCGCGCGGCCGGCGGCCGGCGGCCGGCGGCGGGTAATAGCTCTGTTTACATCGACCGACCTTGATGTCGAAGCTTTATTTTCAATTTATAACATAGGTACAGTATAAGCGAAGATGTCTAGGCTAAGCTGAACCCTATTTGACATGATTGTTGATGTAGATCTGAGGTCAACTTGAGGAATTTAGAAAAATCCTTTCTAAATTCATCCCCTTAAGTAAAAGAAAAGAGCTGGGTTTGGAAAAGCATGTTAGTAGAGTTAATGCCGGTGAGATGCGATCCTTAAGAAGTATATTAGGCGTGACTTTGAATGATATTATAAAAACGTCATAAGGGAAAGGTGTGCCTTAACGGTGGATATTGTGACTTGAATTGAGAAATGTGAAAGGATGAATGAACAGAAAAAGCGAGAGAGGTGTGCCAGGATTGCGGCAAATGGAAATCAATAATCTCTGCCTACCCCTCTGGGTCACGGAAGTGAGAGCATATTACGATCGCTCTGAACGATGCCGGCGAGTCCGGAGCCTAATTCGTGACCAGATTCTTTGCGTTTCTTTAAATATTTTGAATCAGATGAGACAACTAGTCTTGTGTTAATTAATAAACATATATATTTATATATATATATATATATAGATATGAAATAAGGGTTTCTAGTCCGGAGCGAGCGGCGAGTCCCGAACGTATTTAATATCATTAAGCCGACACGCCAACATTTTTATAAGCTCCAATTTATCCCAATTCAGCTTTTCGTGTAGCAATAAAGCTCGCGGCCGGCAATTTGTGCCAAATCGATGGAATCCACGCTCGGCACCTCTCATGTAGACCGCCGAGTACAAAATGGCGAACGTCATGCTAAGCACCACATTTTTGTTTATCAATTCATTCATTTAATTTGTCCCGAGCAATAGAATAAATGCGGGATGGATGAAATGGCGACAGGTCACGGGCTTGACATGCGACCCACGAGTTCCCCTTAAGATAAAGGGGAAAATTTACAAGACCACCATAAGACCTGTCATAATGTATGGATCGGAATGTTGGGCTATTGAAGGAACAGATGAAAAGAGAGTGCATGCGGCAGAAATGCGAATGTTGAGATGGATGTGTGGAGTAACACGAATGGATAAGGTACGAAACGAGTATATTAGAGGAAGCCTGAAAGTAGCACCGATAGGGGAAAAGTTAAGGAGCAAAAGGTTAGCATAGTACGAGCATGTTACGAGGAGGGAAGAATGGCATGTGACAAAGAAAGTTTTAGAAATGAATGTAGAGGGATATGTCTGTAGGGGTAGGCCTAAGAAAAGATGATTGCGTGAAAGATGACATGATCAAAAAGGGAGTGAGGACTGAAATGACGGATGATAGATTGACATGGAAGTCGAAAACTAATTATGCCGACCCCACATAAAGCGGCAAAAGGGCAGGACGATGATGATGAATTTGCACGTAGAAGTAAACCAAAATGTTCCCTATCAATTGTAGAGAGGCTAAAATGGAACTTTTGTTTTGTAAGCGATCAGAATAATTTCTTACACAAAGTTCCGTGTCTCATACCCGAAAAATTCGCCGAGTTTTGGCTATAACGTGGCTTGGTAGGAACAGCAATCCTGTTGATGGTAAGCTGCTAGACAGTGGTAATACGAAGTGGGACTGTCTTCCTCACTTCGGAGGAATAACGATGAGTTCTACTGGACATCAAGGGTCTGCTACCGGTGCAATTGAACATCGGCATTAAAATGAGATTATTACCGAATATACTCCTTACCAACCTAAGAAGGTACCTACCGTAAGAAAAGACTAACGTACATTATTAATAACAAATCGACGACCTATAATAGGTTACAGTAATCCTAATAATTGCGAATAATTTGTACTTACAACGAAATGCCTAAATTCAAAGAAAGCAATTTGAAGGCGACGCGCAAGGAATGTCTCGAGCGATTCGTTCTAGGTCGCCGACAAATTGCCTCCCTCCTCGGTTCGCTCCGCACCCGGCGGTCTATCCCCCTACCCTTGTCCATTTTGCGCCTGTTTTCTTAGCAAGGAAACGTGAGCTCAAAACTTGAAAATATTTTAATTATTGTGTTGTGTTACTGTTGTATGTCTGTTTGATACCTGAATAAATAAATGAAATAATATGTAAACGCACAACCTAATCTGCCTAGAGACTTGAAATTTCGCAGGCGGGACGCTAGTTCGGGATGAGAAACCTAAGCTGCAAGATCAAATATAACCTAATAGTTATGTAAAGCTGGTACTTGTAAAAAATTACAGACCAATTGATGTGTTCCGCGACTAGCAGGTTGGGTTCAAGAGCCCCTTGCCCTTCCTGGTCCATTTCACGGGCGAGCTGGTGCGCTGATTGCAGCAGCTGTCTCCAGGTCACGCCTGGCTCGGCCCACTCGGACAAACCATTATCCGTAGTATCAACAGTGGTGAGACGTTCCACAGATAATTATTTTATTGTCACGTTAACGACAGTTCCGTATCGTGGAAATGTTTTGCTAACTGTTTGTGAGCACTTGCTTACATGTGGCGATTACATTTAAATGATAAAAAGTATACATAAAAGACTGACTCATACATTAACGCACAAACCAAACTACTGGGCCTGAGACTTAAAATTATTTACAGAGATTTCTGTTATTACGAAGGCTAGCTCTATTTTTTTAAATTCATCCCCTAAGGGTCTAAAGTAGGGGGTGAAAGTTTGCATGGGGAAATATTTGTAATCCATTGTAAGTTGACCTCTCTTTTTATTTATGTATGATCAATCCTATTAAATGGGCTTGAACTTGAGCTTAAGTGTTGCACGGTTTCCGTGGGGCACAGGTAGTTTTACAAATTTGCAATACCTTCTAGATACAGTTGGGTAGGGAGGGATAGCTATGAATTATGTGTTAACTGTGATAACTGCTTGATTTTGCTCCAACTTGATCTCCAGTGATTTTTTGTACGTAAGAAACTGAAAGTCGGATGTCATGAATAACTGTATGTAACGGAAAATGATAAATGATCATGACGGATGATGAGTTACAAAATCATCCCGGAAAATACACAATTAATTGATCACGAAAAAAATTATATAAGACATCAAGGATTCGTAAGAATTAAAAAGCTTTTGTGCTTTTCGTAGTATTCCAAAATTAGTGAGACGCACACACGCACGCGCACAACAACTTTATTTGTATGTATTGATACGGTTACTCACAGTTATTGCGGTATGCACCGTACGTGGTCCGTGTAGAAACTTACCTGAAGAGAAAAAACACATTAACAAAGAGTATAATGGTAACCTTAGATACCGTAGACTGCCACCAGGTGGCGCACCCGAGTTTGGTTCAAATGATAGGCGAAAGGTGCCTACACCGATCGAATACCCAACTGTTATCACTGAAGCAAATATACTAAATTTTCTAAGCGAATCTAACCCTTATACAGTTATGTTAAGATTAATTTTCGTTTAAATAACTGTATAAGGTGGTACAGAGTTCAGCGGTACAAGGTGTCGAAGGTTTACGGTCTTTGGACAAAAAATGCATTAAGTAACAGTCACCGTGCAAACAGTTACTACATCTGTGTAGTCAGCGACCGCGCGTGATGCAGCGGGTAATGCTACAATAAATTCCAATTTTCGATCCATTCATTATGCCTCCTATAATATTAATAAAAGTAATAACAGATTAAGAAATGAAAAAGTTTGGGGCTATATTAACAAAGCTTGCGATAAAAATCATCCCTTGAAGGGTAAGGCAATTAAACCTCCTAAGATATTGTAAGAACATTATGAAATCACGATTTTTGAACTAAGTTTACTGGGAAATGAACTTTCAAGGCTTATCCTTTGCCCATTCTTTTTGTTTATAGTAATTAATATTTATAAGGATTAAGTGATTTCAGGCTAAGCAATAATGTAGATGACAATATTGCTTTAAATATAATAAGGAGCCCGTCCCGCAAGTTACTTTCTCTGATTACCTTTTATGAAGCATCAAAATCAAACGTCAAATTTATGTTTTAAATTAGGCTCAGTCATGAAAATATGTTTTTATACATTCGGCTTTCCTGCCCTTTGAATGTCTTATTTATTACCACAGTTGACCTAAATGGGCAAAGCTATAATTTTACCAACATCTCTTTGATCGTTACAGTTAAAATTAAAAGTCACATAGATTATAAAACATTTCACAGCAGCTTTTTATTTAGTCGTATTATCGAGCACGCAACCTTTTACCTGCGAAGGCTTTGATTATAATCTATAATGGAAAAGTGTTTGGAATATTTCTTTTTAGTACGTGTTTCCATTAATTGAAAGCTAGAACTTAATATTAAGTGCAGCGAAAACAAGATAAGGAAATCAATATCAAATATGTACATAACAAACTAGAAATAGTCTTACCATCTACCATATGTGCTTGTGCTTAATTTACTATATGAAATTTAACACTGGAATATGATGGAGTAATAATACAAAATGAATTTAAGACTTATTTGTTTACATACATCGTTGCGGGTACTCAAGTCTTAACTTCGATGCCCAATATTATTGGAGTATAATATCACCCCCAATGCCTTTTGTATTGCAATAGTTTGAGCCGATGGGAAGTATAATTGGCACGAGACCACTTAAGGACTCCACTGAATCGTCAATACAAACTCACAAAACCGGAAAAACATTATGGCGATATAATTCTGTTTATATTTGTACCATACGGAAGCCGAAAGCTGCGATGGTTTTTCTGCGAGCAACACCCCTAGCCACGTGTCTGGAGATTGTGAATCTAAAATAAATGCGGCCCCAGAGGCGACCCTTGCGGCACACCTGCTCTCGGGGACCTCAATAAGTTCGGTGAACGCGTTCCAAAGTGATCTCTAAGCTATCCCAATAAGAATAAGTAGTGGTGCAGCAAATATTTGTAAGTGCAGCGCACATATTTGGCAGGAAGAGGGTGTCTATTGAATTATATTTAGTCGTAAGCTCCCTTTGGATATGATTAAACAAACGATAGAAGACAAGGTGCGCGGCGCGGCACGCTCCACGCCGATGTTCTCCGCTGTTCTCTGCTGCTGAAGAGCTTTGACGCATGACAAAAACTACATATTAGAGGTGACAAATATAAATTCCAAAAATTATATTAATACCATTTTGAAGTATATTTCGTATGCCTACCTAAATAATAATTGCGTAAAATACATTATCGGCAAGTAATATCGATGTTCGATGAGCTTAAAGTAATAAAGCTTACAGGAACTCCTGAAAAAATAGTCTTAAAAGTCGAACATAATTTGGCATTCATTATTGTGATCATTCTACTTTGGAAAATTGAATGATTTACGTATTGTAAGTTGCTAAAGTGATTTTAAAGGATATTTAGTTAATTTTACTAAATCTATATTGAATGCGCGGTACTTCATATTACGGTGACTGGAGCCCGTTATCAAATATACACGGTATATTTACAGTAAGGATGGATTCGGTAATCAGTTGCTAGGAGGGTGTGCAGACAAAAAACTTTTTTTGGTAGACGCGGTACGGTCGGCGCGCGCGCTCGACAGATGTTGGAGAGGGCATTGACTTCTTAATTTTTTTTATTACTCGCAAGAAATCGCGACCCTAACAGCGGCTGAAAATTACAACAGCGGCCGCGTTTAATTGGGCTTAAGTAGCGTTGTTGCGGTGCCGCGGCTTGAGTTCGAGAAAAACTTGAAACTGCATCGTTCACCTGGATTTCAATCGTTATATGTATGGATTGTCATTATTAGATTATTCTCATTTGGTTTTACCTTTACTATTTTGTAATAAATACATTTTTATTGATATAAACATTATTCATCTCCAAAATCACGAGTTATTAATTATAGAAAAAAACTTTTAAATACTGCAATGTTTTGGAATCAGATAAATAACATTTCGTGCGAGATTTTTCGACGTTTTATAATAAAAATTAGGTTTCGCGTGCAGCCAGAATTTAATGCGGGAGAAAAAAGAAAAAACACGCCTTTCTAACAGAGCGCGGCGCGTGCGTTCTCTCGAGGCGGGAATTGCACGCCCAACACAGCCGTCACCGCGCTAGCACGACACGAGATGTGAGCCTTGCGAGAGGTCGATAATAATTTATTATTACCATAACTCAATACTATAGCCTCAGGGTAATCCAGAATTGTCACTGACCAAAGCAAAATAGCCCAGTGATTCATTTAAGCGAAATGTGCAATGCTAATTTGTTTTGCCATTCTCCCACTTTATGTGAGATCGGCAGAACTTACAACTTCCACATAGATCTATCATCCGTCATTTCAGTCCCTTCCTTCCCTTCTCCCTTCTTAATCATGTCACCTTTCTTTTCATCCATCTTTTCTTATACCCCAACCAACATATCCCTTCAATCTCATATTTAAAACTCTCTTTCTCAGGCCATTCTTCCTTCTTCATAACATAGACAAACCTTAGTAAATTTTAGCTACTTTGTAACATCACTAGTTGTCAAGCCTGGCAACACTGTTAACTTAGGTTTTCCACTATCGGTGCTACTTTCAGGCTTCCTCTAATACACTGGTTTCGTACCTTATCCGTTCGTTCTACTCCACACATCCATCTCAACATTCGCGTTTCTGCCGCATGCACTCGCTTATCATTGGCGCCTTAACAGTCCACAACTCAGACCCATATGATAGGTCTTAACATGGCTCTATAATTTTTCCGTTTAAATAAATAAATATGCACTCACGCCCGTAACCCAGAGGGGTAGGCAGAGTCTCTGTCTCTTCTTCTACATCCACACATCTACGTATACATGCTCGTCGATTACGGGTACTCCTTATATCGCCCTTCTTTTGTTTATCACTAATCTGGTCGATATAAGTTCTCCATGGACGTCCTCTGCCAACGCTGCCACTCACTTTTCCAACATAAATCTGTTTCGTTACTCTCTCGTCATTCACCCTTTCAACATGCCCGAACCACCGAAGCATACTCAATTCTAGTCACAACATCCAATTTTTAGCCACACTCCCCTCTTATAACGCTATTTTTAATCTTATAATTTTTTCCCGTTTACGTTATATAACTTTTATTAACGCGTATGCAAAGTTATAAGTGTTAAAATTCTTAACATCGGTCGATGTCAGTTCTAAATGGATTCTAATAAAATTTGGACTAATCCTCTACATCCCTATAAGGCATCACTGGTTGTAGCCTACTCTAGTATTCATAAATATTCTCGCCCGGGGTTCTGGTAGTTATTCCAAAACAGCACTTATGTAAGACGAGATTGGCTCACGCAATGTTTACGACAGGCCTTAAGAGGCAAATTGGAAGAAATGTGCGTGCAGATCTGGTCATTATAATGTTGCAGACATCCAAACTGATTCCACATCTACCACGTGCTGTGCTCAGGGAAGATCCTCTGCCTGCAGCTGAATTAGATTGTGAATAAAGGTGAAAGATGAACGTAGATTGTTATTTTTGTTGAATGGAGCAGGTAGTTCGTACCTGGTCTATTCAATTCAATTCCTCAGGTTCAATTCCTAATATCAGATACCTCCTACCCAAATGTTTACCATTTTAGATTATAAAACTACCGAACACTTTAACAAGCATTGAATGGATATCATTGTATCCAGTTAATTGTTTCTAGTCATTAAGTATGATAAATGCAACAGTGAGTGACAGGTTTGGTGGGAGACCTGTTAGACGAACTTATACCGACCTGATTGATGATATACTAACTTATTGTAAAAAGCTTTTATCTCGAAAAACATTTTTTTTTACAGAAAGATAAATAAAATGTAATATAAGTTGCCATGATGATTTAAGACACGACAATAACATCTTTATCGCATTTTTACTGACATTACCATGGTAACCAATAACTTTATATTTACTAATGATTGGTTTGTTGTGGCTAATAAATAATATTAATAAAACGGTCTGTCGCGTCGATCAGTTCGCTCGTTTGACGGACGCCTCACAACTGATCGGATCGCCGCCAGGTGAGCCCGCGCGCCGCGCCAGCTGTGAGCGCAGCTGTGACGTGCAGGTACCGACAAGTTGCGGAGCGTGCGCTATGCCCGCTCCCTCTGGCCGCATTCATTACCCTAACTTGACAGGTCAAAGGTTAACTTTGATATTGCTTTAACGACTTCGATTTCTGCTGCTGGATTGGACCTAAGCAGCAGCTTAAAAATTTACTCTTCAGGATAGAAATGTTTCCGATGAAAATAACGTAATCCAAGCTAGCATTGTACTATCAACATCAGAAAGTGACAGTGGATGTGAAACCTTATTAGCAGTCACCTAACTAAATATATAGATGTCTTGACGGTAACATGTAGATGTCTTGACGGTCAACGGTTCTAAATGCCGTCGTCTACAATCTATCCCTGTCTAAAAAGCCCACCGTTCGGACGAAGACAACATGAGCCGTTGGTACGGCTACCGGCCGTTCTTTGCGTTGGTAGATAATTAGTCTCACTGGTCTTCTAGTCTTTCGTACGAAGTAATCACTTGCTATGTGTTAACGAATAATATAGTCCCGTTTCAGAGGTAGTTTTCCCAAGTACCTGGTAAATTGTTCTTTCCGTCAACCTAATGTAGTTACAAATGTAAAACTAAGCCAGACTTTGTCAGAAAAGTAAATGTTCTGTTCGAGGGCCATGTAAGCCACCCTTCGGTATTATATTTAGTAAACAAACCAGGGCGACAAGTGTATGTTGTGAGATTAATGTAAACTCTCCACATATCTTTATATCAACTGGTGACCTAGCTATCGAGTGGACGTAAGGCATAACTTTAGGTACCATAACCTAGAGCAACAAAAAACAATCCAGCGAAGTGGAGCTTGAAATTCGTAGCGTTGCCGCGGCGCGTGCGCAGAATGAAGCGCAGCCATCTGCCGCGTAACCTGACACTGCTTAACATATGAATTATGCTACTTCCGAAAAAAATCTCCTCCCAACGCGTCACTCGAATACCAACCTTAAAATAAAAGCTATAGGGCACCAAGCTAACTAAAACACTAGAGAAACTTGCTCCGAGTGCTTTAATGTATTTTCAGCTTTATGTCACATTATTGTGGTTGAATTTTGTAAGATAAAATCGCGAGAGATCTCAGCAAGTCATTCGGAAAAAAAGACATATGCGTATTTCTCCGATCACACACCAGATGTCGCTGGGCGATTTGGAGACGCATAACTTCGCGTTTTTTGCACTAGCCCGCGCTACGAATAAGCCAGTAGAAAAAAAAACATTGTTGCTCCATTAATATGGTTATTTATAGAGGATGTTATCTGTAATTGCCTTTATGCACCGCTACTTCTGTGGGCTCCAGTAGCAGGACAAACTGGATGCTCCGGGTCAGTTTTCGATTTACTATTATGATTCTAAATTTCTTTAACTCAATTTTGTTTTATGGATGAAGGTAGCAAACGAGCATTGATATCTCCAACAAGCTAATGAGTTGCAGATGCGTTATTTTTAATGCACAAAGGACTGAGATATTTCCATCTCCTATCTATTCCCTCCCTCATCAAATCCTTTTCTCCTATCTATTCCCTTCCTCATCAAATCATTTTCTCCTATCCTTTCGTTATTAGAAAAGAGTAAAAAGGGAATGGGAGTCAGAAGGCTCCGGCATCTAACTCGCCAGACGAAACGTGGAATACTTCACACTTGTCTTCTGTGAGGTCGTGGTTTTTCACCGGTCCTACCACTGACACTGTTCATTTTAAAATTAATAAATAATGAGGTAATTATACCTTTATCTTTGTTGTAAATGTTGGCAACACAGTCATAAATACAGTACATACAATTTTTATAACTTTGAACACATCTGCGTTTTACATACATAAATATTCGGAGATAAAAATGGTAACGCATGATGTTGTATTGATAATAAGTCATCCTTGCAAATGGCCATTTATTTGTAAAGATTGCTTGTTGGTATTGGTTAGAGTTGTGTGATAATATTAATGTTAAATGTAAATAAATAAATAAATAATAATCTAAACATAAATATGTGTGTAATAAATAAATTAAAATATTTTTATTTATTAACTTTAGTCACTCTAACAGATATTTATTGTGAATAACAACTTCAATTACGATTTATTTAACGTACCCAGCCAGAGCTCTTACCGCAGGGAAAACGTAGCGTATGTACACTTAGGTACAATGCCTTAAAAAATTTAATGATTTACTGTATTTAGTTACAATGGACAGGGATTCGGAGAACTAAGCACCAAAATGAAGATAATAAATTTTTATACGTTTATATGATACTAGTAACACGCCCCGGCTTCGTCCGGGTACCAATAATTATCGCTACCAAACATAGGAATGTGCCAGTCTGGACAATCCCTGTAAATTTCATCGAAATCGGTCCAGCCGTTTCGGAGTCTATAGGTCTGTAACATACATACTTCGCTTTTAATTTACTATTTTTTTCATAAAAGTTCATCCTATGTTACTTCTAATGCCTCCAAGAATATGTGTACAAAGTTTCATGATGATCGGTCGAGTAGTTTTCGCGTGAAAGCGTAACACACAAACTTACATTAGCATTTATAATATTAGTAGCGATTAGAAAAATATAATCTATGACACATAAAAACTTGGCGAATGAGGTAACATTTAAAAAATTAATGAGTCTAAAATGAATGGGACACACATTTTAAACATAAGAAATAACAAAAAATCAGTAAGCTTTAAAAGGGATATAAGTAGGTTTCTTGTGATCGTAGTATTTTAAAATAATATGTTTTTTTGGGAATCGATTAGGGAGACGTGTAATTGACTATAAAGTTTAATAACTCAAATGTAATTTCAATCCACGTAATGAGCGAAGTGTTCAAAGCTGTCTCGCGGCGGCGACGCGGCGGAAACGCCGGTGACACAGAAAGCTGCGCTATCGAGCGCATACAAAACGCCGCGACACGCGTCATCACACACCGCTGCCACACAACTTTACGTATTCCTGCTTCTATCTTTTTAGAGAGTATCACAAAATGGCCCATTACGCTTAGAATACTCGTGAGATCACTGTCAAAAACTGCGAGAAGCTGATTGATCTATTTAAAGATTTTTATAGAAGGAGGCATTCACAAATAGTTCTACTACAAGCAAACGACTCATCTTATGGCAGCCTGTATGCACAAAGAATGAGGGGTAAGGCATAAAGAAAGAAATAGAACGACAAGGGAATTGGCTCTCTGCTCATTCTCTTTTAGATTTGATTCGAAGAAGTAAACAACGGTGCTGCCGCCGTATGACAATGAATCTATGTACTACTGTTAAATATAATTATATGTCATATAAGACGTACATTTAAATAACTCGGAACACTTTAAATGTTTACAACTACACTACACGCGACCCTCATGTTCAGCACCTTTGTTGACCTTACGTGCCCAAACAAACTATCGTGACATTAAAACTCACTGTTCCCCGATACGGTATATCAGTGAGATTACAATATACTTGTAACGTGAGGACTCCCGAGACTTACCGTGAGTTCACACCGCCGAAAAAATTAGCCTAAACTATTGTCATCTCACTGAGATGTACATGTTTTTCAGCAGTGTGAACACGGTGTTATATCGTTACACAGTTAAATCCGAGGAACAATATTAAAACATATGTGGTGGGATCATGTAATTATAAAGTACTTCACAATCATAGTAGTGTAAAATATTTAATGTCCATTGAGAACTTCCATATTTAAACAACTAAAATGTTGGTTTATTAATTGCTAATTAATTATTACTCCTCTATTTAGAATTTTAATTTAAGACAGATTGAAACATATTCAAGTCCATCAGAATTAAGGAAGCACGGCCTAGCGCACATTACCTTACCGTACCTTAGAAGACAATTAGCCGGTGGCTCGGCGCGCCCACGCCTATTTCTAGCAGTTCACAATTTCCTAAAAAACGAGGTATGACCTTATTTCGTACGTCTACTTATAAATGCACAAGCTTGATGCAAGTCACGAGCGGTAGCGATTTTCTTATTGTTTACAATTCATGCTAGAAATATGGCTCCTATCGGCAATTACATTTATTCAACGTATGAGAGATGGGGATGAGGGTTTTTCGGTTCCGGTCCTTATGCAGTAAACATCAATCGTAACGGCGCTCGCGAAAAATACCGAATAAGTGTATAAAAAGTGTTTATTTACCTTGAAGTGTTGATAGTTCGTATAAATAAACAGTTGAAAATTATATTTACAACAAAAATCATAGTGCAAGCTAAATATTGTGATGAAAAAACTGTAAACATCTTTCGACAATATAACCTAAAAGTGTCAATAACAGTTGCCGTTTTTATCAAAGATTATACGAGTAACAGTGCCGACATAACTGTCAAATGTCAAGGTATATTGACAAGTAAAGTGTTACCAACAACAAAATTCAAATCTGCTAAAAATCAAGGGATACCATAAATATACTTTATTACTAAAATGGAAACTATGGAGCTACTGCTGGCGAAAATAGACGAAAAGTTAAATACTCAAACGGCACTTATAACAGCATCAGTGACAAAAAATATAATGGAAATAATGGATGATAAATTTAAAATAATAATGAAAGAGAATAATGACCTTAAAAACAAAGTATATGAATTAGAACATAAGCTTAATATACTAGAAAAAGAAAAACGAAAAAATAATTTGGTCTTTTTTGGAATAAAGGAAACAGAAATAACAGAAAATAAACTTGTAGATCACATAAAAAATATTATAATAGAATCTGGCACACACATTGATAGCCACGAAATCGCCAATATATACAGGATTGGACAATACTCAAACAACAAAATTCGACCAATCGTTATATCCATTACGACAATGTGGAAAAAACATACTATACTAAAGAATAAATCAAAACTGCCACTGGGTATTTATGTAAAAGAGGACTATCCTAAAGGTGTACTAGAAAAACGTAAAAAGTTACGATTGCAAGTAGAAGAGGAAAAAAAGAAAGGAAATATTGCATACATAAGATATGATAAACTTGTATTGAAAAACACTGATGGCAACAACCGAGAAAAAAGAAAGAGAGAGAACTCGAGTTCGCCAAATTCTTCAACTCAAAAGAAAGTTAACATAATTCCATCGACTAAATCACCACCTAAACTGAGAGAAAGTAGACGACCCAACATACTCAATTATGTTCAGAGAGGAAGGTCAGTATCAGTGTCAGACATTCCAAAAAACCAATAACTGCCATCAACCTCCGGAATCAAAACAAAAACAAAAATACAACTGTACCCAACAAAACTTTTACAAAACGCACCCCAATCCGGCCGGTCACCGTGGGGGAAGAAGACCATTACCCTTCAACTAACTCAATACATTGTGAAGCACGCCCGCTGTCTAAAATACCTCAACAAAGAGATGATATAATATACATTGCCACATATAACACCCTCTCCTTAAGAACTGATGAAAGCTTAGCAGAAATTATTTTAGCATTAGAACACATTAACTGGTCGATT
Source organism: Papilio elwesi (assembly GCA_029849275.1). Classification (NCBI taxonomy): domain Eukaryota; kingdom Metazoa; phylum Arthropoda; class Insecta; order Lepidoptera; family Papilionidae; genus Papilio; species Papilio elwesi. Next base: position 11,002,986 of record CM056702.1, read on the forward strand.
ATAGGACTTAGCGAGGTCCGTCGACTGGGTGAGAGCATAGAGGAGTATGGCGATTTTATTTTCTATTTTAAAGGAGATACGCCAGGTCTATATGGAACAGGATTTCTAGTAAAAAAAGAATTAAAATTTTGCATCGATGGATTCATTGGCATTAATGAGCGTATTGTTATACTGAACGTGAAACTGCCGCCAAGCAACGCAATGTGGTCAATAGTACAAATTTATTCTCCAACAGAACAGTCTAATAGTGTCCAAATCGACTGCTTCTATTCTACGCTGTCAGAGGCAATCAAAACCTACACACACAAGAATCTAATAGTGATGGGCGATTTCAATGCCAGAACTGGAAAAAGAGTAAATGGAGAGGAAATGGTACTAGGTCAATACTGTTTTGGAAGAAGAACAAGAAATGGTGAAAAACTTATCCAACTAGCATACGAAAACAAATTAAAGATATTGAATAGCTTATACAAAAAACGAGGTAATAACAGATGGACATGGGTATCACCAGATGGACGTCACCGAAATGAAATAGATTATATTTTGACCAATAAATGCAAATATTTTGAGGACTGCCGAGTTATAAATAACCTTAATTTTAACAGCAATCACAGAATGGTCAGAGCCAATTTACTACTAAAATCAAGAATCAGACCATTTAAGGTAAAAATACCAAACTCAATAGCACAAGTTAAAACTGATAGCATTCAAGAAAAACTCGACAATTTCATAAAGGACACGGAACACCTAAATGCCCAAGAAAAATATAATAAATTTGAAGAGTTATTAACTACAAAAGTGAAAAAATGCGTAAGCGATGGGAAAGGTAAGATAAAGTGGTTAACTAATGCAACGCAACATATGTTGAGAAAAAGAGCTGATTTAATATCTATGACAGAAAAAACAAGAGAGACAAGGAAAGAAATAGCGGAGTTAAGCAAAACGATAAAATCTAATATGAGGAGAGATCACCGAAGATATAGGTTAGGTATTCTAGAACAATGTATCCAGAAGACAGGTGGTACAAAAAAGGCAATGAAAGAACTGAGGGAAAAAGTAGACTGGATACCTAATATTAAAAATAAGAACAACAAATGCGAATCAAGAAGACCAGAAATTATTTCGAGAGCTACAGATTTCTTCCGAGCCTTATACACAAAGACAAATGCCAGCCAAATAACAGACCTGTCAGGTGGTGAGGAAGTTCCGGAAATACTACCCGCAGAAGTATGTAAAGCTATCAGAACTCAAAAGAAAGATAAAGCTCCAGGCTCAGATGGGATAAGCAATGAGTTTCTATTAGCAAATAAAGATCATTTGGTACCCATCCTTACGTATCTATTTAACGAAGTTTTGAAGAGTGAGACAATACCCGACCAGTGGACAACATCGACCATAATATTACTCCATAAAAAAGGAGATAAGAATGACATAAATAACTATAGGCCAATTAGTCTTATGTCTAATATTTACAAAGTTTTCTCCAAAGTTATCCTCAACAGAATAATCAAAATGCTAGACGAGAATCAGCCAAGAGAACAGGCAGGATTCAGGAGCGGATATTCGACCATAGACCACATTTATGTTGTGAAACAGCTATTTGAAACGGGCAAGGAGTTCAATATAACCTTCTACTGCTGTTTTGTGGACTATCGTAAAGCGTTCGATTCCTTGGAACATGATCTTATTTGGCAAGCACTTCACAATCAAGGCATCGAAAATAAACTCATAAGAATCTTGAAAAATGTATACAATAATAGCAAAGCAAAAGTTAAGCTAGAAAAAGAAGGAAAAGAAATAAAAATAGAAAGAGGGGTCCGTCAAGGCGATCCCATATCACCTAAACTGTTCACAGCTGTTCTGGAGGAAGTTTTTCGTCACTTAAATTGGGAAGACTGTGGGCTAACTAACTATCAACGGCGAAAACATATCCCATCTAAGATTCGCGGACGATTTGATAATTATTTCACCATTAGCGGAAGGATTGGAAACAATGCTAAATGACCTGGATAGAGAAAGTCGAAGAGTTGGCCTAGTCATGAACATAGAAAAAACAAAAGTAATGACAAATGGAGAGCAGAAACCTATCCATGTAAACAACAACATAGTAGGATATGTAGACGAATATATTTATCTAGGTCAGATAATCTCGCCCATAGACGCAACTTTAAAAGAAATTGATCGACGTGTGGGTAATGCTTGGAAACAATACTGGAGATTAAAAGATATTATGACAAATCGTGAAATAAGTATGTTCATCAAGCGAAAACTCTTTGATACGTGCATATTACCCATACTTACATATGGCTGCCAGACTTGGGCAATCACTAAAGCTCAGAACAAAAAACTAGCAACATGCCAAAATGCTATGGAACGCAGCATGATAGGGGTGAGATTGTCAGACAGAGTAAGAACCGCAACAGTTAGGAAGCTTACCAAAATAAAGGATGTATCAGTAGTCATCAAAAAACTTAAGTGGAAATGGACGGGTCATACAATTAGGGGCAAGGAAAAATGGTCAAAAACATTAATGTACTGGTTCACGACACAAAATAAAAGAAAACGAGGTCGACCATCGACTAGATGGGTCGATGATATTAAAGCAGTAGCAGGTGGTGCTTGGACGAGAACGGCTAGCGACAGAGAAATGTGGTCACAGTTGGAGGAGGCCTTTGTCAAAGGAGGCACACAGGCAGGGTTATAGAAAAAAAAAAAAAAAGATTTTTATTTTAAAAATTGTATACCTGTCTGAATAAAGGCTTTATTATTTATTATTATGAGAGATACCTAGTTATTCTATCCGGATCCTATAGTGTTAGTAAAGACAAATAAATATATGCTCACGCCACCCAGAACTCAGAGGCAGTTATTATCAATTGGCGTGACTTTATCACACCACTCTCGCTTCTCAAACACCCTGCTCTTGGTTACTGGTACTCCTTATATCACACATCTTTATTATGTCCCTACTCTGATCGACATATGTTCTCTTCCGAACACTAACATAAAATAAATAATAAATCTTAAATACAGCCTCTCTAATATGTACGAAACGAAGAGCGACTAAAATGTACTAATTTCCCTGAGCTGAAATTAACCAAGTCGTTGTTACCCGCTAGGTCGCGTGACTTAGGCGTACACAAGTGTGCGTTGCGCGTAGGCGCCGCGGCCGCGGTGAGGCGCTGCTCCGCGAAAAGAAAGCGGAGGCTCGGCGGTGCGTTCAAATGTCGGAGGTCACTCTGTTGCGTAACGCCGGGTCGACGTGCTGCCCTCGCTTGTGTTCCGTGTTTATATTTATACAATTTAATTTAACCGACGAATGTCCAGTCTAAGCTGAACCCTGTTCAATATGATAAATCAACAAGTCTTAACAACTTAAACTGGATTATACTTTTTTGCGTACAAACTTTCATACCCTACTTTAGAAATTTAGGGGTTGAATTTATAAAAAAATCTTAAAGCTGGCCTACGTAGTAACAGAAATCTCTGTGCAAATTTTCAAGTCTCTAGGTCCAGTAGTAATTTTCTTCCTATATATATATATTTCTTATATATACTAGTGACCCGCCCCGGCTTCGCCCCGGTACTACCAAACACAGGAATGTGCCAATCTGGACGATCCCTGTAAATTTCATTGAAATCGGTCCAGCCGTTTCAGAGTCTGTAGGTCTATAGGGAACATATACACACACTTCGCTTTTATATACTAATATTTTTTCATAAAAAGTATCATATGTTACTTCTAGTACCTCCAAGAATGTGTGTATAAAGTTTTACGATGATCGGTTGAGTAGTTTTCGCGTGAAAGCGTAACAAACAAACTTACATTCACATTTATAATATTAGTATGGATTTAGATAGATCGATTTGTAACAGACGAGAGACTGTAACCATCTAATAAGTCGGCTATTGCCACGTGAACAATGCGGAAGAGGTGAGTGGATTGAACTGGTCCAATAGGAACTATGGTTAGATTTAATGCTGCATAGTGACCGTAAAAGGCAATATAATGTTACTTAGAGCATGTGTGACTTGTATGGTATGCGTATATCTGTATGGCTAGATATAGACGCATAGACATGAAGAATGCGAGCGGTATTGGAAAAAGGCGATTATTAGTGCTTTATTTCAAAATTGCTTTGGAAATATTAGTTCATTTACAAAGCAAATCATTCACGAATGCGCTTTAATTCAGCTATGCAACGCATATGTAAATAGTGACGGGAGGCGCCACTCCCGGCGGGAACAGGCGGAGGGCTAGGGAGAGTGGGGGGGGGGGAGCTTTGCGGAGCGTCCAGACGTCGTCTGCGCATCCCGTCGCTTGCTCACTTTGATTCGAATGCATGCACAGTGTAGAGAATAGACAGAGCCGGCATTTCACAAAAGTATTTTTACTTACATTTATTATTATTATGTTGTTTTTTTGATACTAATATTACAAAGGGAAAAGGTTTCATTGTATGTTTGTTGTGGATAAACTCAAAAACTATTGAGCCGATTTCAAAATTCTTTCATCACTAGGAAACCCTTCTAGGACCGAGTAACATAGGCTATATTTTTTATTTCTTTATCTGTCTACACAAAAGAAAAGCGGGTTGCTAGTTCATTATGAATTATTTAATTAATTAATTAAAATTACAGCGAATCTATAATAACTGACCCACATAAAGTCAACCGCTCCGTGGAATTCCCATGGCCTCAAGACCACAGAACTTTAAAAAATATTCTTTTCCCTTCATAAGTAGCTTTAATATTTGAATATTATTCTATTACCTCTATCTTACCCTACTCTGAGTTCCTCTCAGTCTGTTGGGGGCCGGCGCGCGCGCAGTTTATTTGCAAACATACCGCCGCTAAAAAGCCGGCGCGTTCAACTTGCAACTGCTCCATTTGGGAACAGCTCGCCGGAAAATGTTACCAAATGAGATAAGAGATTCTTTGACTTTGAAGGAAGATGCTGGATTAACCTGTAGTTTATATCTTGCAGGGTAAAAGGAGTAGATTTGACAGTCACGGCGCATGTGCAACGACTTTGGCTGAGCCAGCGTTTTGGATTACGGCTCATTCCTCTCGGTGAGGAGGCCTGTGTCCCTGCAGTTGGGAACAGGGAAAGGCTGATTTATTATTATTATTTATTACAAACGAATAAAAGTCCTTAAAAGTAACATAACTAACTAGTAACGGTTGTTATATATCTATAAAAAATATAAATTGATTACAATCCGTCACCAGTTTTGGTGTTGTTTCCCGTCACGTAAGCCGCACAATAAACAACGATTGTAACGCGGATACGCCTGACATCGCGGCCGTGAGAGCTTTTTAACGATCGTCAAACATTGGAAGCTTTCCGCAAAAAGTCATTCAAGTCATTATTCGAAACTTTCAGATCTTGATGCTTGTACAGTCACAGTGTTGCCGTCACACAATCTGAGACGAAACGATAAATTAATATCTATTTAATAGTGCGAACAGATCTCTATCGGCCGTCATTTCGTGATGAGGTCGCACCAAGAGGCGTCGGCTGTGAATGGTAAATTGTTTTTGCGAGCGAAGGCAATTTGTCGTGACGTTATTTGCATTTCCTTGACGAAGGTAATTATTTTTTTTTAATTTATAATTCTTGTTGGACATTGCGAGTTCACACAATTGAATAATGTAGTAACAAACTGGGGCGCACTTTTGCTTAGGTTATGTGTGTTTTTATACATAGCAGGAGGTGGCAAACCAGCGAGCGGTTCACCTTGCATTAAGTGACCGCTACTCTGCAACGAATTGCAAATGCGTGCGCTTTACGAAGAGGAACAGGAATAAGACCTTCATCAGATGAAACATAGAAATATTACGACCTCACGCCTGTTCTCTGTGAGGTCGTGGTATTTCCATTGGCCCATTCGTGCAACAACGTGTGTGAAAACAACTTCAAAATGGAAGGAAAACTTGCAAAGGAATTTCGTAAGGGTGATAAGATAAATAGGCTGTTTAGGAATTGTGCGCTAATAAGCACTAAGCAAGTTAATGTGATGATTTTCGAGCAAAAAAACTGTGATGTTCATTCAATGCGTAAGTCACTAAAGTTTTTTTCCATCGGTGGCATACACAGAGAGCGTTTGGGTGTCGGAAAATGAAGCAGGTGTAATGGCGTGTCGGAACAAAAGGCGAGTGCTCCGGCGCTGTCATGTCTGCTGTCGGCGGCGCGGAAGGATTTACAACGCGGCGACAATGAGTGCGCCGGCGTCGCCGCGATGGGTCGACTTGCCCTGACGAGGGCCGAGCGATTCTGCAACCATCCGGGTGTAAAATGTTGTCTTGCTTTATAACATACTAACCCTCGGCTTCGCACACAGTTTTATTTTCGGGATAAAAGTCAATTACCGTCATTTTCTGTACCCCTGACAATTTGTGTTCAAAATTTCATGATGATCGGTTGAGTTGTTGAGGAGTTAAAGCGTAACAAACAAACAAACTTACATTCGCGTTTATAATATTAGATCTAGGGCGAGTACCAGGAGAACATAGATTTAACAAAGGGCAAAACTGACGTATGGTTTGATATAAAACGACTATGTACTCCTAGCCGATGTCTACTACAGAGCCTGGGTATAATATAAGTAGATGTACTGGACTTGTTGCTTACAATGGAATTAATACCATAGATAACCAATATTTTAAATTTATATTGATACTGAAATATTGTGGTCGAATACTTTGACGTTATTGTGTGTCGCCCGCAGTATTGCAGAATGACCTGCGCGCTGTATTTAGCTGTCTGCGGATATATTTAGCGCTAAGTGCGATTTAATATTAGTTTGCCGAAATCGAGCGTTGCCGCGCGGCGCACCGGAACCGGCGCCTCGCAACTATATCTGCGTGTTGATCTGTAGATATACTAGTGACCCGCCCCGGCTTCGCCCGGGTACCACTTATGTTGATCCGATCGCTACCAAACACAGGAATGCGCCAATCTGCACAAATCCTGTAAATTTCATCGAAATCGGTCCAGCCAGAGTCTATAGGGAACATACATACTTCGCTTTTTATATACTTTTTTTTTTCATAAAAAGTATCCTATGTTACTTCTAATACCTCCAAGAATATGTGTACAAAGTTTCATGATGATCGGTTGAGTAGTTTTCGCGTAAAAGCGTAACAAACATACTTACATTCACATTTATAATATTATAGATAGATAGATAGATATGTAAAAGCATATTCTCAGACCTACCGAATGCATAAGCAAAATTTCATTGAAATCGGTTAAGCCGTTTCGGAGGAGTATGGCGACTAACACTGTGACAGGAGAATTTTATATACATATACATAGATTGAAAAAAAGGAATGCGTCGAAACTGTTTCAAATTCAAGTAAGCATGTTGTTGACGAGGACCTATACGATTTTCCCTTAACAGATATCCTGTAGCACGGCTTTAAGTTATTACATCACTTCAAGTGTTAATCATTGTTACCTAATTTATAGATTGTTGTAGATAATCAAAGACTACAAGATGAAGGGACAAGGAAGGGGAGAAGTTATATCGATCAGATTAGTGGTTTACTATAAAAAGGGCGATATAAGAAGCACCCATAACCGACGAGCATGCGTAGATGTGTGAATGTAGAAGAAGCGAGAGAGATGTGCCAGGATCGTGCCAAATAGAAATCCATAATCTCTGCCTACCCTCTGAGCTACGGGCGTGAGCGCATATTTATTTATTTTAATTAAATACTATTTTTTACCCTTAACCTGTGCATAGTAACCTACACGCACCGAAAAAAAACGCACGATTATTTTTTAATTATTTTACTATGCAAACAGAAATAAATTTTAAAGAAGTTTCAGATACAATATTTACATCTGGCAACACAAGTTGGTAGAGCAGGTCGTTGGATGTTAAGTTGCCACAGACTAACTTACTATATAGATCAGATTAGCTAGAAAAGCGTGCAAGAAGCCTGCGGCATCTGTATGCTGAACGTGAACCTAATAAGCTTTTAGGCGTTTCCCCTGGTTTCACACACACATCACAGTAGACGTTACGCAATATGAGGTATTGTATATAACACTGCCTACTCACAACTCCGGGTTCGCTCAAGGCCCGCCGGCGAAGGTTCTTGACTCTGGGTGTTTGGGAACTATCCAAGGATAAATGTCGTCGACTTTTCCAGACAAATTCTATAGGGATGTTACGGAAATCGATGGAATATTTAATTTTTATGATTCAGGATTTACATGGTCCTATTAGTATAAAAAAACGTTGTTTTTTTAAGGTGATTAAATAAAATAAAACAAGAAGAAAGTATCTTAAGATGGTTGCCTATTTAATTATTTATTACTAGTGACCCGCCCCGGCTTCGCCCGGGTACCACTAATTATGTTGATCCGATACCTACCAAACACAGGAATGTGCCAATCTGGACAATCACTGTAAATTTCATCGAAATCGGTCCAGCCGTTTCGGAGTCTATAGGGAACATACATAATTCCCTTTTTATAAACTATTTTTTTTTCATAAACAGTATCCTATGTTACTTCTAATACCTCCAAGCATATGTGTACAAGGTTTCATGATGATCGGTCGAGTAGTTTTTGCGTGAAAGCGTAAGAAACAAACTTACATTCACTTTTATAATATTATTTTAATTATTATTTTTCGCTCTTAAGAGTTTTTCAAAGTATATTTTAATTTGCAAAAGTTAAAGAGATTTAAAAAGGCATTGACATTGTGAAGCCAAATTTGGTTCGTAAGGAAATAAGACGGGATAGGCAGAATCAAAGTGAATAGGTTCATTTAATAAATTGATAACCATTTGAAATGTATAATTTACATTTAAATTGGTGTCTGATGCGACTATCGATAATGTGTTCTTCCCTATCTATCCCAGAGCTTTCACATTTTCCGACAAATTCACGGAATGGGGGCAAGGGGGGGTGAAGGCTGTAGACAGTGTAATGGCCGCGACGAGGCCGAGCCATTTGCCAAAACATATTTTCCGCTTACGCAATGTCGTTAAGTAAATCAAGATTATAAGATTACTTTGCTTCAATCAAGTTCCATAAAACTCGTACTCTCATACAAAGGCTATGGAATCAGAATGGATACACTTTTGTCGGTTTTATCGATATGTTTGATATATATGGGGTATTTTTTTCTAAAAATATCGCAGTACTATGCAAATTTAATACGATTTTGTACTTGAATGAAACAAAACACATACTGTATGCAATAAATTCATACCCCAAAATATAAAAAATTACATAACCAGGTGAAAAGTACATTTTCTTGTATTATTAACGTATTTTCGGCACCATGGTGACACTTTACAGACCTTCAAGGGAGGTATTTACCTTTTTTATAGTACTAGGTGGCAAACGAGCAAGCAAAGTTCACTTGATGTCAAGTGATCACTACCCATAGAAATCTGCAACTAACTAATGAGTTGCAGATGCGTTGCCCACCTTTAATAGACAGAGGAGGGGACAAACAGAAAATGGTTATTTCCAAATTCTATATATCCCCTCCACCGTCACTCATCAGACGAAACGCAGAATACTCTACTTTACGCCTGTCTTCTAAGGTCGTGGTATTTCACCGGTCGAGCCGGCCCATTCGTGCAACAGATGCATTTACCTATAGATATATCAAGAGCTGGTAGAAGAATTGCTAGTAGCTTGTCTACCCCAGACTGAAGTCCTAGGTCGTCGACCTGCAGTAGGCGTCCCGAGCGTCAGCGAGGCCCATGCGTCGACTGGACGACATCTTTTTGGTGATTTACCTCTCCTTGATTGCTCTTTATTGGCGATACGCGCTCATAAAACGGCTAATAAAATATTTATGCGCGCAATCGCCATATACGCCAGCGATTGTCTAGCCGCCGCTCTGTGTTAATGAATAACATTTTATTAAACAACAGTTCGACAGTTTTATACCCAATTCTTATAAATATTAATAAGTTTTCGATAGGAGATTTATAGTTTCCGTTTTTAATTTTTTACAGACTTCAAAATGGAGGAGGAATTTTACGCAGACAAACATAAAACTCAATTTTTAATCATATTTATTTTTGGAGTCGGTGTCGGCCAAGGTCTGTAACTAGGGGTAATGTCCACGCGAGTTCACGGAGAGAAGGTAATCCACAACGAAATACCTAATTTTCCTGCTTTTGATGAAAAGATGACAATAAACCTACTTAAAGATATCTTAGAAGAACATGTAATTGTAAATTCAATTATTAAATACTGTAAATGTGACTTTAGCAGTCACCGATACGTCATACAAGCAGTCGTGGCCATAACGTTCGTTACGAGTTTCACATTAGAAACATACGCAAGGTGTGACTCTTATTTTAAGGTGTGACTTTTATTTTAAATAATCTAGCGATCATAGTGTCTTGGTGTTTACTATTTTCATCTAAAACCACAACACAACTACTACCGAGGTAGCGTCAGCGGAGGAAGCCCCAACATCCTTTTGGTCCTTCGAGCCGGATTCAATCGACTTACATGTTATTGACCCAATTATAGCTCACGCGTACAAACCTCCGCAACTATCGTCATATTCGTTTATTACTTTTTTCATTGTCATCAAACAAAAGCTGCGGCCGCGGCGCGTTGAAAAGAGAACAACAAAAAACCATAGCATATCTGCGGCGCGCATATGCCCCGACATATTTAAATTTCGAATCGGATGCAAAAAAAATCATACGCAATGTGGTCGCGCCCCGCACGCGCTCGCTGCACATGCCGGGGGTTTTAAAAAAACTTTTTTTATCCATCAGACACCCTAAGCGGAGATAAGAAGAGAAAAAAACTGTAACATAAGCATAATATTAGTAGACGGCAGTAAGTTAAATAAAAACTTATCACAAAAACTGCTCATTTTGAGGTTAAATACGTGTTCTAGAGGCGCTCGCGCCGCTAGGGTTGTCAAAATGTTAATTAAAAACATTACCCATATTTTTATATATAAGTCGTTTAACAAGCACAGATTCTGAAGCTTGTGTTCTAGATTAAAAAAAATACTCTAATATAAACTTCCGGCCAGGCATATAACTACACTATTATTATTTGACACACACTAGAAATCGTAAACTTAATTGGGAATCGTATTGAATACCGTGGCCTGGCCTTCATTAATTTTAGCATTCATTTATTGAAGTATTCAATTCGTAAATTGATAAACAACAATGGAGAGGGTTCAAATTAAAAATAAAATGTCCAATTTGGGCAAAAAGCATGTGCCCAACAGAAAGCACTCATAGTTCGACGATGATGTATCGTTTATAATCAAAGTTATCAGTTCTACAGTTATTTAACAAAAAGAGAGTAGTTTATGGCTCGGCACAGCCCTGTGTGGCGCGCGGTGCGCAGGCGCAGGCCATCTGTCGCGGCGCGCGGCGCAGTTCGCGACTGTCGGCCGGTTTATTTTGTTATTAGATAACAATAAAATTTAACGCGACCTATACACTACAATAAAACAACGTTTCCACACAACTTCCTACATTTTATGACGGTCGGTTTTAATTCGCAAGTAAAAAAGATGTCGGGCGCGCCTGTGTTGTCGAGTCGGCGTAAGAAACCTTCATGTATTCCAAACACGTAAACTAATCTAACTATGTCTAAATAAATAAACACAATTTTATTTCTAGTACGTGTAGTCGTATTGTTATTTCATTGTATTACTAAAGTAGACTGCCGTATCTATCAGCTTGGAGTTTTTTTTTATGGAAGTAGGTGGCAAACGAGCAAGCGGTTCGCCTAATGTTAAGAGAGCGCTACCCATAGACATCCGCAACAAGCAAATGCGTTGCAGATGCGTTGCCTACCTTCCCGTTCCCATCCTATGCGTATGAGGAAAGGTCTCAGGCACCTCACTCATCAGATGAAACGCAGAGTTCACGCCTGTTTTTTTCGAGGTCGTGGTATTTCACCGGTCGAGCCGACCCATTCGTGCAACAGATGTCGTTGTTGCGTTCTACTAATACTACTGTTAAATACCACGACATCACAGAAAACAGGCCTGAAGTGGAGTAATCGAATATTGTGCTACACCTAGGCAGAGCCAGTTGTTTTAAATTATTTTTTCTGTTGAAGGATTAATCGAAAATTAAAACTGCCTACGCTCCTACACGTACCGCTTTTGCTCCCAGAACATCATCCTTAAGTAACTTAAGTTAATCGACCCCTTTTTTGTATGTACCAAATATGAATTATGTTGGTACATTGCAAAAAAGAGGTCGTATTAAGATGTGTTGTAAGTCGTACTTCAAACTCCACTCTGTATACATTATAATGATGTTGCAATTTACGAAAACAAAAATAGCGAGAGGGAAAAATTCCTCCCGCAGCAAATGCATTAAGGTTGCCCAATTTGGACTCCGGCGGTGCCTTTGATGTTACCCGTGGCCGAAATGCGAGCGCTAGGTGAACGCGGGCACTTTACAATATACTTTAATTCACTAAATGATTAAGTTTTACATTATGACAACAATGATTTAAATAAAAAGCACAAGGGGGGGGGGGGCGCGACAACAGTTCACACAATAAACATACGCTCACGCCCGTAAGAGGTAGGCAGAGATTAAGGAGATCCGAAATGGAATACAATATATAAATCAAAAAAAGTTCGTCGAAATCGTTTCAAATACAAATAATCATGTTCCTGACACATGTTGATTGTGTGTGTTTCCACTGGCGTTAAGTCTTGCCGCGATACAAGCTGTCTCTACCATTCTCTCTGAAAACTCTGAGATGGCAATATGTTTTGTGTGAATGTTTTCATCGGTACAAACCCGCCGAGTCACAGAGCAGGTGGGATTTAAAAAACATAATCACCAGCAGAATTTGAATATCATTGTTTTTTTAGTTGAAAAAAGTCTCACACCCCCCCCCCTGCCCCGACTACCCTCCGCTAATTCAATTATTACCACCACATTAAACGTTCACGTTTTTTCCGCGAGGTCTGCACATGCCACGCACGTGGGCGCGACCCGGTCACGACTTGCCAACCTACTAACATTGTTAACAGCCTCCTTCATTGCAAATTAAGGGTAAACTGTGATATTGAAAGTACAATCAATCTGAAGTAAGAGCTCATGCTAAGGAAACTCTACAGGGCAACATATACAGTGACCGCCTAACTTTTCCCCCGCAGGTTCTCGCAGACGGGTTAATTGTTTATTTTTTTATATATACACTTACGCCCTTAATCTAGCAACGACACACCTCTCTCGTTTCATCTATCTATATAAATAAATAAATAAACGCTCACGCCTGTAACCTAGAGGGGTAGGCAGAGATCATGGATTTCCATTAGTCACGGTCCCGGGACACCTCTCTCGCTTCTTCTACATCCATACATCTACGCATACAAGCTCATCGGTTAGGGGTACTTCTACGCCCTTCTTTAGTACGTTATCTGATCGACATAAGTTCTCCCAGGATGTCCCCTACCAACGCTGTCATTGAAACATAAACTTGTTCCGTTATCCTCTTTAGTATACGAGTGTAATTAACTTGGGTTTGTAGTACCACAACATTTTCTACATTTTAAATTTAATATAGGTAATAATTTTAACTAAGCAACTGTTCAGTTGTGCGCGGATTGGAAACTAATATAAATTTTCAAGGTCAAACGAATAAATTATAGGTCATGTAATATTTTGCACTGAAACAAGCATCGCCGTTGATGTTACTTTAACCTAGATATGTCTTAATAATGTAGCGGACGCGTTTGTGACGGCGTGCTGATACTGGCGCTGCAAGCGTCGTTGCGACGGCTACGGTTTTTTTTGTGACTGAAAGGTCACTGTTTGCCTAGAGGAGGCATTTACAGCTACACCGGGCACGAGGCGGCAGGGCGCAGAGGGCGCCTAGCCTAAGCCTCTTTGAGAGTAACTAAGCTCGAGGGCTCCCTCCGTAGAGGGAACCTCGGCTCGGGCCGTTACTTTAATATTATTACCGGATTGGGAGGCCACCGAGCTCTTAGGTCGCGTCGGTGGACGCTCCATGGAGTGACTCGGCTGACGGCTACGGTACAAGTGAGCGGGACTTGGGACTCGCTAGCTACTGTTTGTAATACGGGGCACTACACATCTCGTCTAAACATCGAAAGCCCATTATACCAATTAGTTACTGTATCGTCGACGTACTTAATAAAGCCCATGCGTCCTAGATTCGATTCCCAGTGATTTTTAAATGTCATAAATGTTTTTTTTACTAATGTCATAGACAACGAGTCGAGCGACAAGCGATTGGTTAATCTATCCATGTTAGTAAATTAAAAACAACATTCGGGTTATTTCTTTGTTTTTACACTATTCTGTAACATACTATTTGGAGAGACGTGTTTCATACGCAAGCTAAGATTTTCTTAATATTAAAATATTTTGTAAGATGTTTCTGTACAATTACATGTACGTGACGTCCCGTCAGTGGTGGAAAACGCCACAGGAATTCCTTTCTTTACGCGCGTGTTCCCGGAACGCTAAATATAGCGGCTCCATTCATGAAGCTGTGATGAATGGACGGACTCCTGCGCTGCGACCTAAAAGCTGTGGACAGTCGAGAGGCGGAGGCGAATTTTTGTCAACCACTATATTATTATATCAACACTAGATTTCAATTGAAAAATAAACCGTAAAACAATGTCATGTGTGTACAACCTGTAGGTTCCAATATATAAAATAATAATACACTGAATTATTATAATTTTCCTATAAAATTACAATAAAACGCAAAAATAATAAACAAATATTATAGTATCAGTGTTAATAAATAGGCGAATAATAATTATGATTTAAAATTATCTAAAAAAGACACAAAGACAGGAAAATATTTCGAATAAGTTTGTGAGTTCAGTTAATTCATATTTTAAATTTCATATAAGCCTATTTGTTCGAGACAACTTCAGTCTCTGGTAGTTCCGCGCACTAAAACAATTTTTAAATATTTAATAGGATTAAATCTCAATAATTTATTAATTAAATAAGAATAATTAAAAATTATAAATATTCAAACACTGGTAAAGTACACGTGAAAGTATGCAATCTGCCGAATGCTTTTTGGGCAACATTAGTCGATTGCAACTAATTTAATGCAATTCAGTTGTTTAATGTGGTAATTACGGCTGAAATCTCTTCAAACAAGACGCAGACGCGCCGGCCAGCGTGTTTGCAACAACCGTGAGACTTGGCTGTAATGAACAGTACAATGTCCTAATAAGGTAATTTACTTCATTATATTCGCCTATTTTATTGCTTTAATACATAGTCTGAGTCTGAGTACATCTAATTTTAAATATTTTGACATATTACGAAGTAAGTAATATACTAATGTATTATTTATTTCTTGAAGTGATAATTTTATTTATAAAAGAAATTATATAAATAAAAACACCAACAGCTTATTCACACGCAGATTTTTTCTAGATAACTGTTTTTTTGCGTATTTGTAGAAATATTATTTGTAAGCATGTAAGTCATTCGAACAATAGTAAACAATTAAACAAAAGGGCAAACTAAGTCGTATGAAGGAAAACAACGCCACGTCGCGCCCCCCGCCTCGCCTCGACCTCCGCAAGGCACGTACACCGTGTACATCAAGTGTACACAATGACCATAGATACAAAACGAGTGGCTGCGGCACTATAGCACATAGTCCGATGAATGGACGCTACCTGCCCGGTTCCCACGCCTGAACTACAGAATTAGAAAAAAAATTAAAGAACAAAAATCGTTTTCACACCTTCGAGGAAAGGCTTTACTACACACGCTTTTATAACTGATGTAAAATAATAATGAATACATAAACTTTCTTTGGCTTGCGTACTAGGTACGTAACGACATCTAGTTGGTTTTACACAAACTTTGTGATACCGCCATCTAGTTGAGGAAATCTAAAACCTACAACATTTGCCTATACCGACATCTCTTACATACAAAAATAGCTTAAGACTTGGTTTAAGAGTTCTCCAAGTTTCCAATAGATGGCGTGGCAATAATACCGAAGGTAAAATGTCATTTAAAACAAGAACTATACAAGACCACAAAGTGCTGTAAAGTAAATTCGCGGTCGCGGCCCGCCTCGCAGTGCGAGCGATTAATACCGCTCACCCTGAAGAAGAACCCCCGACAGGTCCGAAACTTGTCGGTACAAAACACCGAGAAAAACGCGAACGTGAGTAAAGCCGATTCCTAAAAAGTTTAATTTCAATGTTGTATTATTAACTATTTGCGTAAATAAGTAAAAAGTAAATAAAAGTGACCATGAAACCTAATACATATATAATAATACTGGCATTATCAAACTATTGACTATTGAGAAATATATCTATTTTTTACTGTGGTTTTTTTATTGATTTTATCCTCGGTCTCCAAGATGTACAGCTGATGACAATAGATTCTGATTTTTTAAGTACAACGTAAATATTTTTAAATATGCAGTAGCATTATTTGTGACTTTTGTACATAAAATGCAACGTAATAATTGAAAAATATATTTCTTATTAATTATTTTTTTTAATAAGCTCTCATTTATTCACTGAGGTCAAAAGATCCTTAATGTTCCCTATATCGTCACCAATTGGACCCAAAAACAAATTAATGTTATTGTGATTTGAAAAATACTAGGTACATTTTGTGTCTCGAGTTTTATCGAACCAGGATGCCGCGACAAAACATACCGCGTCACTATGTAAATAAACTTTGTATCTGTATGCTTTTATTAATTTTCATTTATAGCAAAAACTTCGCTATAAGTGAACAGCTGTTCGCGAGTCGCCCCAAGCAATAAATCTGCAGTCGCAATAAACAACTCGTAGCGCCATCTGTTGGCAACACGTGCTCATTACGCATATAAATCAAGAGCGCCACACGAGAGGGCGCCACAACTTGCCCGATTTATCATCTGCGAAAGTAGGGAAAGATTGTATTTACGAGAGTTGTACTCATTCTAGGGAAACGTTAATATCAATAAAGATTTTCATTACAATAAAAGATGCGGAGCTTTTCACACACAAACATACAATTTAGATTTTTTTTTTAAATTAGACGCATTTCTGATTTTGTTGAACTTGTTTAATAATATAGAATTGATGTAAAGATGTACTTAGTTTCTGAAATGAACAACATTGCAAGTTCGTACTTACTAGAAGGTATATAGAATAGGCATTTGCTTGATGTTAGGTATTGGATGTGCTTTTGTTTTTGACGTATTGTTTTATATTTAAATTAGTGACCCGGCTTCGCCCGGGTACTGTTGGGTACTGGTCTGGACAATCCCTGTAAATTTCATCGAAATCGGTCCAGCCGTTTCGGAGCCTATGCGTCTGTAGGGAACATACTTACTACGCTTTTTATATACAATTTTTTTTCATATATGAAATGTTGTTACTTTTAATACCTACAAGAAAATGTGTACAAAGTTTCATGATGATCGGTTGAGTAGTTTTCGCGTGAAAGCGTAACAAACAAACTTACATTCACATTTATAATATTAGTATCAATGAGTTTTTGGTTATTGTACGTACAACTCATTTTCTCAGATATTTCACCCCATGTGTGGCGACAGGTTTACCTCTTAACACATTCGAAATGTAATAACATCAATGAAACAAAGAGAACGATCACAACCTGTTTAAGACAATGGTGTTAGAGGAATTTGAGGTTAATTTTGTAATAATTTGGTATATAAATAGTATTACGATTTACCTTATCTCTAACATTGTCTACAATTTGAATCTAAATAAGCACTCTTTACTTAACGTACATGTATTATGTCGTGTGAAACTAAAATCTGTTTTACATCCGCCGATTATAAAATCACTTCACACTTCACCCCTTTATCGGTCGTGAGTAGTCAATCAAACGCGACGCATCACGTGTCAGCCGACCACACGTTGTGAGGCTGCGTTAAACTTGTATGAGTAGGGTAATCATAAATATGAACAAGTCATATACAGTTGTAATAAGATTCCTCTTCCTCTCTCATACAACATACACAAACATAGGGACATAATTAAACTTTTTATTTCTTTGTTTCTTTCAAATTGGGTTTCTACTTTTACACATTTACACACAGCGATCGTGTGTATATACTACACGTGTAGGTGTACTTCTAATAAAGACTGGTTCATTGTTGCGTTCTGATTGCCTAACACAGAGCTCGAACACTCCTTTGACGTGTTCACACTTCCTACGACAACACTAGGAGTTGACTGTACACACGCCACCTCATTGTGGTTGAGATTGACTCTTGTTTTGTGCAAACAAACAAAAATATGACAGCAAACTATACGAAAGGCTCTACCACTTTTAGACACAGCATACGATTTAATGAGAGTCCTGAAGTTTAAAGTCGTATTGAGTTTTAAACGCAACACATGGCGAATTATATGTAAATACTAGCCGTGCCCCGCGGTTCCATTCGACACATCGCTTGCTCGCACTACGTACGTACTTCCTTCCGCTCTCGCGTTTTTTTTGTTTTTGCTAGCATTCCAAGAGTAGTAGCATGATGTAACAAATAAATTAGCGCTTACGCCCCAACCCAGGGTTTCCATTTGACGAGATTCTGCCACAGCTCGCTCGCTTCTTCTACGTTCATACACCTATCGCGTTTTAGTAAGCCACTAATCTGATCGATATAAGTTCTCCTAGGACGTCCCCTGCCAACGCCGCCACTCACTGCCCCAAGATTAATTTGTTTCGTTGTTCCCTCTTCATTCATCCTTTCAACATGCTCGCCACCACAGAAGCGTTCCTTTCTCAATTCTAGTCACAACATAGAATCCAAAGCCACACTTTTCCCGCATTTGTCACGTCTAACATACTTCTTAAGGATCGCATCTCAACGTCATTACTTCGACTAATACGCTTTTCCAGACACTTCCATACATTAAAGTAGGGACTAGTACAGCATTGTGTATTGCCGATGCGGATTCCTCACTATTGTACCTAGAGCCCGTGATGTACAAGTTCGTCTATAATCTTTCTAAATATCTGGGACTTTAAATGCAAAAAGAATTACTGAAATGTGCAGCGCGTAACAAACGAACTCTTCAGCTGTGCCACTGTTTTATATCTCAATCGTAATATGAAAAAGATTAACAATAAACCTCCCGTACAGTGAGCAGCACAGCTAATCCATTAGCGATCTCTGTGGCCGTAAACATTATGACGCACGCCTGCTTCAACACTGCGCGGCTGTAAGACGAATACAATTAGTTGTAATTGCAAGAGACCGCATTGTTACCTAACAAAATGATTACCGAAGTTTCATAAGTAAAACATAAGTTATATCCCACAACTTTGAGAAAACGATGTTCTGTTTACGTAATGAAGTTATAACTAATATGTTGATTAGCCCCTACTAATATTATAAATGTGAATGTAAGTTTGTTTGTTACGCTTTCACGAGAATACTACTCAACCGATCATCATGAAACTTTGTACACATATTCTTGGTAGAAGAAACATAGGATACTTTTTATGAAAAAAAAATAGTATATAAAAAGCGAAGTATGTATATATAGACTATATAGACTATATAGACCTATAGACTCCGAAACGGCTAGACCGATTTGGGATTGTCCAGATTGGCACATTCCTGTGTTTGGTAGCGATCGGGTCATAGTTAGTGGTGCACGGGCGAAGCCGGGTCACTAGTTATTAATAAACTGGCAACGCTCTAGGTTAGTAAATGTTATTTTAAAAATATTTACCTAGATGGCGATATTCTCAATCTAAATTTTTTTTCTAATGAAATTTCTCTTGCGTGCTTCAGTACATGTAGTCATTCAAAACAACAGAAATAACCCGCCACGTACCGTACGCAATGAAAATAGATTGGCAATAAGGAAATCAAAGAATATAGGCCGCAGATGCAAACCGCGAGGGAAGCTGAATTTCCGGTACATTAAGCACTAATTAGTACGGGGCAGCGGGGCGTGGGTTGGAGGGGGGGGGGGCACTTCAAAATGATCATAAGTTTTCTTTACAACGTCGTCGTTGCTCCGTCAAGGAGAATAAACTAATTTTACGCGAAACTTGACTTGATTTTATTGCATTAGATGGTGCTAGGCGCGGGACCTAGAGGAGCCCACGTCGACCCCAATATTTAATGTAGTATGACATACCGATTGAAGTTGGAACGGGTAACAAGTTAGAAGAGCGGACAGACGTATATTATCTCTAACACGTAAAACAACATAGAAGTGATTCTGCAAAAAAAATATTAAGTTATTGATGGCAAACTGAAAACGAGGAAGTAAAATTCGCTTTTTTTATGATACCTAATAACTTTTTAAGCCTTCATCTAATCCAATTAGCATATTTCTTAATTTTCACAGATTTATAAATCAGATCAGTGGGGCCAATAATAAAACCATAGACATTCTGTTCAGTGACCATCACATTACTGAGTCATAGACATTCTGTTCAGCGACCATCATATTACTGAGTCATAGACATTCTGTTCGGTGACCACCATATTACTGAGTCATAGACATTGTGTTCAGTGACCATCATATTACTGAGTCATTCTGTTCAGTGACCATCATATTACTGAGTCATAGACATTCTGTTCAGTGACCATCACATTACTGAGTCATAGACATTCTGTTCGGTGACTATCATATTATTGAGTCATAGACATTGTGTTCAGTGACCATCATATTACTGAATCATAGACATTCTGTTCAGTGACCATCATATTACTGAGTCATTCTGTTCAGTGACCATCATATTACTGAGTCATAGACATTCTGTTCAGTGACAATCATATTACTGAGTCAGATATTCTGTTCAGTGACCATCACATTACTGAGTCATAGACATTCTGTTCAGTGACCATCACATTACTGAGTCATAGACATTCTGTTCAGCGACCATCATATTACTGAGTCATAGACATTGTGTTCAGTGACCATCATATTACTGAGTCATAGACATTCTGTTCAGCGACCATCATATTACTGAGTCATAGACATTGTGTTCAGTGACCATCATATTACTGAGTCATAGACATTCTGTTCATTGACCATCATATTACTGAGTCATAGACATTCTGTTCAGTGACCATCATATTACTGAGTCATAGACATTCTGTTCAGTGACCATCATATTACTGAGTCATAGACATTCTGTTCAGTGACCATCATATTACTGAGTCATAGACATTCTCGCAATACTACACCAACTGCTGTCTCTTACTTATCTTTACTTAACAAAATTATTATTTTTTACAGCGATGTCCATATTTCCTTGTTTCGTTCTTTTTTATTTCATCAACGAAATTGTATTATTAATATTCATAAGTCAAAAGTTTAAGTACTCTCGGCGCAGTTGTTAAATGCAATAAGCTGAGATCACTAAGAAATGCCGTAAAAAATCCCGAGAAAGTTTGTCAATTAAAAGAAATGTTTAAATTAGTGACGAGGGCGGTCCTCGCAGCGAGCGCCCTCTGCAATTCTTACCGGAGAACTTAATTACATCAGGGGGATGAACACGATCAACTTTTTAATTACATTAATGAATTTTAAGTGTTATTTTTATTATTTCTCTAATATGTTTTTCTTATTTTCAGTCATCGTCAGTCGAACGATGTGTAACAGTGAGTTTTTTAGAAGTGTAACTTCTGTCGGGACGGGGGTTAATTGAATTTAATAAAACTAAAAAGTGGATTGTTTTTATATTGCACGAACAATCTGTATTTACTAATATAGCATTAGCAGTGGTAGAGCCCGCAACACCATCAGAAATGCCACAACCTTACGAAGAGGTGCGTGAAGTAGAAGTATTCTGGGAAACCCATGATGAGTGAGGTACCGGAGTATAATAATAAGGATGGGATGGAACTATCTATATATTTGTGGTTCAATAAACTGATTTTTGCAGTTAAATAAATATTAATGCAATCAATGGCAGTAAATCAAATTAAAATTCTGGTATTACTGTGTTACATTTACTATAGGATATGCATAACATAACATAACATTTAAAATTTACGTAAAGTTACATTTAATCTTTCTGTTTGTACCGGAGACAAAAAGTCGAAACGTGCGGGCTTGTTCTCTTGTCAAATGTCAAAACTTTATTCAGTAACAACGATATATCTTTTGGACGGAAGACGTAGGGGCTCACCCAATATTACACACGTTACATCTCGTACGTCACAACTAACCAGAGGCCTTGTGGGACATCGCCACTGTGTGCGTATTATATCAAAACAGAATTAGTGTTAAATATTTTATTTAAAAAATCCAACAAATACTTCAACGCGACAGTAATTCGGCCTGACAGAATAAACCGGCCAGTGTATCAGTCGTCGCGCTAGGGGGCGCGAGGGTGCCGTATGATTTATTGTCCGTTGAATTAAAATGTTGAGCCACTAGGGATGTATGCTGTACATATATTGACAGGCGGAAGCGGATTTCGAGTAACGGTATACAATAAGCTTAGTTCGAATATACGTTATATTGATACCTTTAATTTATTGCGTCAAGGAACGACATAGAACATAAAACTTTATACAATATACAGAGTGAATATAAATGGTTAGGGGCTATCCATTAAAGAAAAGAACTGAAAAAGATTAATATATTTTTCAATCGATTTAAACCGTCTGAAATCTGAAAGCTGACGTCTGAAATCTGTGATTCTGTTCCGCACATCGTTCCGTCTCAACTCATGTAACACACTCGATTCAAAAAGCATTAAAAGCTTTCATCTTTGCGACAAAAAAGGCTGCAGCGATTTCACATTATAACACGAGACATAAAAACGCTAACAACTTGGCAATGTAACCTATGCTGACACACGTAGCAATACAGAGAGCTATCCGCTACATCGTAACAAATCGCGAGCTCTTGCCGGCAGGCGTTGCCGCTTCTAGAACGTTCGGATTATCAGGCTGTTCGTAGTTTATATTTATTCTTATTTATTTATTTCGAAAAAAGTCTAAAATAACCCAATATTGATCAATAGACATATCTTTTTTGCGTACCGAAATACTTGAACCTTATCTACAAGTATTTTGGTTGTTACGAATAGGTAATGGTCGTGTCGTATCGGATGAAGAGTGCGATTTATTATTTCCATAGAAAAGAATTGAGTTCTAATTATATTTATCTATATATAAATAAAAAACAAACTAACTGACTAATATTTCAAGCCAAATCTGGGCCTTAGAGACTTGACATTTTGCACAGATATTAATGTTACTTTGTAGGAAAGCAATAAAACGGATTTTCATATTATTTCTTTTATAATTAACAGTGACAGAGCCCGCAACAACGACATCTGTTGCACGAATTGGCCGGCTCGACCGGTCAAATACCACGACCTCACAGAAAACAGGCGTGAAGTAGAAGTAGTCTGCGCTTCGCCTGAAGAGTGAGGTGCCGGAGGCCTAATTTCAGTCCTCTTCCCCTTCCCACCCGTTCCTCATAAGGCGGATAGGATGGGAGCGGGAAGAGGATTGGACGAGGAGGGGTTTAACGGGGAAAAGAAAATATCCTTTTTCCTGCCGTCTTCTGTCCATTAAAGGTAGGCAACGCATCTGCAACACATGTGCCTGTTGCGGATGTCTATGGGTAGCGTTCACTTTACATTAGGTGATCCGCTTGCTCGTTTGCCACCGTCTCACATAAAAAAAAATAATTTATCCCCCAAAGGTCTAAAGTAGGGGATGAAAGTTTGTATGTTTATAAGTTCCGCTTTTAAAGGTCTTGAGTAGTTCATTCGTAGTTGTTGTTGTAGTGGATTCATTTCTTTTATATTAAATAACATGGCGGAGGAGTACAGCCAGTCTCATATGGTCTACAGATTGAAAGATACGATTGTATATGGCCATGTTTCATTGAGCCTTGTACAGCTAAACGTAAAAGGATCTTTCATCGTATCGTGTACAAAATCTAGCAAATGACTTTAATTCCTTGTTACTGCAAACTGGGATTTGGAACCGTGCCCGTGAGATCACAATCACTAGTATATTCCACATAATTAAATCTTATGTAAATACGAAATAATCCACTCCAAAGTAAAAGTTTATAGTCAATAGCGCACTGGGACTACGTAATAAAAAGTAAAACAAAACATTCGGATAGCGTAATTTACTTAAAAGTATTTAAATCAGACGGATAAAAAAATTGTTGGGAACACTTTAAGATTCCGGATTTAGTCCATAAATCGTCGGCGCTGACGTCGCGGCCGGAAATTCGCAATGCGGGGACCTACGCTCCGGACAAATTGTACACTCGGAGTTTTGGTTTAAGCTTACTTGTGTTAAATTAATCACGAAAATTGAGTGTCTAGGAACGAAATCATCGGTTCATATACTACGTAACTGATCTGACACACTCAATGCATTAATGTTTATCCCAACTGGATTATTGTTTACAACCAAATCGTGGCAGCAGCCTCGCCTGCCCCTGCCCCAGCGCCTCGCGCTTGTTATGCGCGCTAAACAATCTGTATGTGTGATGCGGTACTCACCCTCTCGCATGGCGCTGGCGCGTGCAGCTGCCTCGCCTGCCCCCGCCCCAGTGCCTCGCGCTTGCGTTGTGCGCTGAACAGCCTCAGCTCCTTGCGCTCCTCATCCGACAAAGCGTGGCAATACCGCACCTGGAATTTAACAACAACCCTCATATAGTTTGCAGCTGTAACAGTAATAAAGTAAGCAGTAGCCTCCAACCTTTAAAAAAGGATCCTGTAAATGTCACGCCTATAACCCAGAGATTTGTATGGCATACATCTCTCGCTTCATCTACATCCATACATCTACACACACATACTCGTCGGTTACGGGTTCTCCTTGTATGGCCCTTCTGATATAAGTTCTCCTTGGATGTACTCAGAGGCCGAAAGAAGCTGTTCTCTTGGAAAGTGTTAAACGTATCACATACCTCGTTGTCTTGCGGAGGCAACTGTTGCAGCAGCTGCTTGAGGCGGTGCCGCTCGCCCACGCTGTTCACGTACGGCACCTTGTCCTCGGGGATCGCAGAGAAGTACAGGTGCACCTAGAAGTAATGTTTAAATCGTATTAATACACTACAATGTCCCTGAAAATTACCCACGACACAAGACTTATTCTGCTCGAGATAAGGTACACATTTACACGTTTATTTTACTCGTATGTTTTACCATGTCGATCGATGTGCTCGTAACTTTATTTCAAAAGATTTTTATACAATTATCTATAGATTCTATATATAACAAAACAATGGCCATAAACTTCGGGTTATAACTCAAGAGTTATGTAGAATATGATTAATATATTAATATTGTAAATGTGAATGTAAGTTTGTTTGGTACGCTTTCATGCGAAAACTACTCAACCGAACATCATGAAACTTTGTACACATATTCTTGGAGGTATTAGAAGTAACGAAGGATACTTTTAATGAAAAAAATAGTATATAAAAAGCGTTGTATGTCTGTTACCTATAGACCTATAGACACCGAAACGGCTGGAACGATTTCGATGAAATTTACAGGGATTGTCCAGATTGCCACATTCCTGTGTTTGGTAGCGATCGGATCAACATAATAAGTGGTACCCGAGCGAAGCCGGGGCGGGTCACTAGTATTTTATACAACAAAAATATTAACTCGCAGCGATTTAGGTATTTTTTTTAAATTATATAATATTCCATTAAAGGTAGGTAACGCATCTGCAACACATTTGCCTGTTGCGGATGTCTATGGGTAGCGCTCACTTAACATTAGCCGATCACCGCTTGCTCGTTTGCCACCTTCTTAGATAAAAAAAATACGTATAGAGAGTAAACACCTCACGGTATGTTTATATTGAATGAACTGTTCGTACTATTCTCATTCAAACATAGATACATAACTTGTAGCAGTCGTGGCTTCATTCCCCAGCCTAGACAAAATATTACGTATTGTTCGTAACAAAAATTGATTTCTTGGCGGCTATCGTAATTGGCACAGGCCACGACCGGTATCTGATTCTTATCAGTTTATAACTAACTGAAACTTTGCTTGCGTTATTACGTGTTTAAGTGCGTTATTAAGTGTTTATCGATCAAAGAATAAGATTGTCAATGATTTATTGAGTTCACAATTTACTGACAGCTTATAATATGCCTTGTCCGATTATAAACTGACGAACTTCACAATAGGTAGGTGAGACATAGTTTTCTTTCAATATAATGATCTCGCTTCGCATCGCCTTCAACAAACATCTTATACAAATTATTGTATGTATGCTTTATGTTCCGCCAAAACAACAACAACATTGTCTATTTCAAGCTATATAAAAAAACATGGCGCGGTATGACCACTGCCTTTGTCTTACGTGATACCGGGTACATCATTAATTATCAAATAAAAGACCCTTCAGTAATATATCACGTCTTGATACGAGGGATCATTGCCGGCCGTAATACCCGCGGAATGAATGTAACATTCAAAGACTTATGGATAGTGGACACATGATTCTATTTAATTTAATAATTTTCCTTCATTACAGAATAATAGTTTCATGTTTTGTTTATTTTTTATAGTACAAGGCAAATAAACGGTATTAAGTGACAGCTATCCATACGTCATTTGTCAAAGTGATGTGTTGCAGATCCGTTGCCTTTCTTTAATAGACAGAGGAAGGGATAAATATCCATAAAATTTTCTTCCAATTCCATTCCTTACTAGAAAATAATGGGAAGGGGAACAGGACTACAATTAAGCCTCCGGACTCATTCATCATAGCTTTGGTTCACGTCTTCTGTGAGGTCGTGGTATTTCACCCGTTAAGCAGTTTCGAGCTATAAATGTTTCAGGCTCCACCACCGTTAAATGTTCAATTATACTTTTTTCATAGAAGTAGGTGGCAAACGAGAAAACGGTGAATCCGATATCAAGTTACCAGAACTCATTTGCACCTGAAACAAGCTAATGAATGGCTAACTTTAATTAATG
Organism: Papilio elwesi; assembly: GCA_029849275.1. Taxonomy (NCBI): domain Eukaryota; kingdom Metazoa; phylum Arthropoda; class Insecta; order Lepidoptera; family Papilionidae; genus Papilio; species Papilio elwesi. The sequence continues at coordinate 11,029,917 of CM056702.1, forward strand.
GACATACAGAAAACATAATTTACGTTCAATCTTCTATTTTATGTACACCAAGTCCTGAGTACACTGCCTTACTCCGTTAGGAGATCGCAGTACAAGAGGATGAACGAATCCGCCAAGCAAAATCTTTACATATTACTTAAAGAAAATTTCACTCTATGTCTGTCTGTTTAAAGATAGCTTCTTTAAATCACGCAACTGATTTTGAAACGGTTTTCGCCACCACGTATACACCGGAAGAACACCTCAATTGATTATTAGATATTTTTCGGAACTAAGTCGCAAAAATTGTGTCAAATAAAAATACTTTTTGTACATTCTTGTCGACGTCGTGATCTTGTGAACATTTGAGTGGACCGCGTGTGCTCGTCGGACGTGCCGCGGCATTTTAAGCAGGCCCATTTATTAACGGTCGACTGTTCTCACTGTACAGTTCAATGCAGTTACCCTGACGTAACCCCAGGCTGTCTAAGAACAATGCGATAACTCGAATTAAAAAAGGTAACGTACGGTACAAAATCGTCAAATAATACGATGAAATAATCTGGTGGCACGATAGTGCTGCCGCCAAGTCTAGCACACCCGTAACGATTCCTTTCTGGAAGCGACTCACGGCACTTTGGACCCCCTTGTAACTTCGTTGTATACAAAGCTAGAGGTCTGAATTTTTGGGGATCAAGAGATATACTATACCTAAACAAGACGTTTACCAGAAATACAAAACCAATGGTAAAGATACTCCTTAAATGAAATTTGTAATATATTTTTAATTTTTATGTTGAAAAACACTTTCAACCTTAATAAGAATGCTGGAACCCACTAACTTAAGGAGACTTATTAAACCATTATTGCAGAGAATTCAATATTTATGTAAATTAATATTTTCAGAGTAATTATAAAATTTGAATAAGAATTAATTTATTAATTATTAATTGTCGAACACGATAGCCAAAAAATGTTTCCAAAAAAAATCCTAGCCCCCCCTTTATTAAGTTGATGAATTTCTATAAAAATAGTGTAACCTAACACTCCTAAATAAAATAATAAATTATGCAGATTTAAATTTTATCAGTGTGAACAGTGGTAGAGTCCGCAACATCTGTTGCACGAATACGCCGGCTCGACCGGTGAAATGCTACCTCACAGAAGACAGTCGTGAAGTAGAAGTACTCTGTGTTTCTTATAAGGAAAAAGATGGGCAGGGGAAGAAAACTTGACGGTGGAGGGGATGTATAGGAATTGGAAATAACCATTTTCTGTTTGTCCCCTCCTCTGTCCATTAAAGGTGGGCAACGCATTAGTTAGTTGCAGATGTCTATTATTATATACGTACAATATTACAGCTATTTATGTAGCTACGATAAACATTGTACACAGAAATTTATTTTCCAATATATTAATCAAAGAAAAGCAAAGGAAATGTTATCATCCCCTAAAAGAATATCAAAATAAGCCCCTGTAAATGAAACATTATTAATAATAATATTTTATTATCATCCCCTGCACCTAATAATGTCAGTGTGTAATAAAGACAAGGCGGGCTAATGAAAACCCTACGTGCTCAGAGTGGCGATGACTCCGGTGAGTTATTGGCCCTAGCACAAGCGAGTGTTAACCGGCCGCCTCGTATTTATTGCCGGGGGCAAGCTGTTTGATTGCATTTTACCTTTACAGGCTTACGACCATCGGATATGGAAGCGTTTAGGACGTTGATGGTCATTCGATAAGATATTGCAGCGGATTCCATAGAAGATATATTTGCCATTTAGTATTGCTTTATTTGCCTTTCATATTACAAATGATTCGGAATAATTCTAATCTCTTTTATATAAAAACATCTGTAATTTACTAGTATTTAATCTTATATGTATTGACCGGCATCAGGAATGTACGGAGAGAGTCCAAAATATCCTGGAATTGTTGCCACGTGCGGGCTGAAGCAGTGTAAATAGGACTTCCACAACATCAACCGACCGAAGATGTCGTCACTGCTGCGGGAGTCCACAGGACGAGGTGGGTAAGGGACATCTTTGTAGCGTCTTGTGGAGGAAACCTGCGTCCAGCAGTAGACAACTGTTGGCTGATAAACACCAACAAACATTTGATGTGGTTGTACTTTGGCAAGTGACAAGGTGGACGAGGATATATATAGGTGAGAAAGCGTGAAAGCGACGCAACCCTTTGCGGTTCATTTAGTTAACGGTTGCCTCGGTTTTGATACGGGTATTGTCATATTGATAATTAAGCTCCACGCATATCCCTACTAATTCCTACTAATATTATAAATGTGAATGTAAGTTTGTTTGTTACGCTTTCACACGAAAACTACACATCCGATCATCATGAAACTTTGTACACGTATTCTTGGAGGAAGTAGAAGTAACATGGGATACTTTTTATGAAAAAATAATATTATATAAAAAGCAAAGTATGTATATTCCCTATAGACTCTGGAACGGCTGGACTGATTTCGATGAAATTTACAGGGATTGTCCAGATTGGTACAACGGGTGTTCCTGTGGTAGCGATCGGATCAACATAATTAGTGGTATCCGGGCGAAGTCGGGGCGGGTCACTAGTATTAAATAAACAAGAGAAGGTAATTAATTAAGATTGTAGTCCATACGAGTATAGTACTTGTAATATTATTTCTGGGTTGACGTGGCAAATGATCGAAATATTCTTCCACTGAATAAGAAATGTATTAAAAACTATTTGCATGGAATAATAAATATTGTATAATAAAAATGTTTACTTTAACCTCAAAAAAAATGGAATCCATTATATTTCACCCTAAATATGAAGCGGCAAGAATACCCGAGTTAATTCGTTGGCCATTTGCGTGAGCACAACTCCGTAACCTCAAGTGGAGTACCAAGGAGGAGGGAGGCGCTCGCGGGGTGCGCACTTGGGTCCCATTTTAATTTTTTGCTCCGTTGCTTCCCGATTCAGGGTTCTTATTACTTTATTTGTGTCGTAATTATAAATGCCGCGATCTAATTTGGTATTCAAGGCGTTCAACTTTACGATCGTCTGAGATACTCTGAGTGTACAAAAAGGTTTTAACATTTATTTAGTTTCTATTGAAGTTAACTCGTGGTTTTATCGTCATTTCGAATAGACTAAGGGCTGAGGACATATCGAAATGTATGCAAGTGGTTTCACTACTAGGAGTAGGGCACTAGCTGGTGAAACATGTTGTGAGTTGGACACCGCGATTCAACTATTGTCGTAAACCAACTCCTTACTCAAACTTAGAGTTGGTAATAAGAAAATTAGGTTGAAATGATAAATAATGAATAAATATGAAGATTTCATGACCGAATACTGTCTGCCATTGGCGGATCCTCAAGCCCCCCCCCCCACATCATCAGAATTTATTTAATTTTAAGTATACAATACAGTTTGCGTTATTTACACGTAACAATTTATATGTTTGCAAGCGCTGAAATTATAAGCAGTTATGGCAAGAAATGATTGAATCATTTATTACCTAATTCCAGACATCAGCATTTACTTGTCAGTGAATCCTACGCAACAGTTAATGTATAAATAATGACGGATAAAAGTTGGACGCACAAATCACATTTGGATGGCGGACCGGGAGAAGGAAAATTATCGTTAATTGTTCGAAAGCAATATGTGTGTCGAAACAATAATCGTCGTGTGTCATTTATTTAAACGCTTCAAGATGACAAAGTCAAAACAAGATTGCAATACAATCTTGAAATACTTGCGTTAATACATACAAGATGAGCCACGCGGTTTTTCATGCAAACGGTAATATCCTACTATAGACCCTTTTAAGTGATTTAGAATAATCCTTTCTTAGTACTCGCCTACAAGCTTCAGCTTCAAGTCTCTAGGCCCAGTAGTTTGGGCTGTACCTCGACATATATTGATATAATATATGTAGTAATACGTATATTATATCGATATGATTGTTTGTTTGAAATTGTTCCACAAGTAACTTTGTTCAAAGGTAGTACAACAAGCCAGTTTCATTTTGAAATTTTAAAATTACTTGCTAGGTGCGAAACACGAATTCATTATTGAGAACATTAATAACCAGGCAACTGTTTACAACGTTGCTTGAAACCGTCCGACAGAGTAGTAATAGTTCGGTACGGTAGCGAACAAACGTCTAAAACAAGTACACTGTTCAAACAATGGCTTTGTGGTGGAAACAAAGAGCCGAAGAAGTCCAACGGAGGCGTCTCAAACGTCTATTGCGATTTCCCCACAATGGCTGTAGTTTCGATTGATATGCCAAGGAATTTTCGACTCTATAACGAGGAGTAGGCATGAGCGAGCGCGGAATATAAGTTGTTCCCTAGCGGCCTGAGCATTTTGTGGCTTGAATAGCAGATGTCCGTAACAACCAGCTACGAGTGTCTAGCCTTTACGATTCCGTGTTCAGAATATTAAAATTTAAAAGTTTTGTATCTCTAATTTAAAAATTAGACATCATTCTAATAAGTTCAGAAAAGGCAAACGTTTTTATCCAATTCCAATTTATCCAAATAATTATTTTTTATCTCTTTCCTGTTGAAACGCTAAAACGGGAATTTCATTCACATAGAGTTATTATAGTAAAAATTGCAAAATTTTTAATCTTACCTGTTCAGGTCGTAGTCCCGGTGGCACCCAGGTGTATTCTTCTAAGGCACATCCTGAGTCGTCATCGCTTTGCGAATGTCTGTGCGGATCTCCAGGCTTCATGAGCCGCTCAGCGTGCTCCAGCAGGCCCCTGAGCTTGCCCTGGGGCACGGGGTGGGGAGACAGCGACATAGCCGACTGTGGGGACTGCGGGGACTGGTAACTCTGGCCTGGCTGGTTCAACTGGGACACGCTGTGACTGTGGAGCAGGTTGTACTCCGGGAAATTTTGGCCAGGTGGGGGCTGACTCCGCCTGAAGTTCGGATAGGAGTACGGGTGAGGTGAGTTCGATTGACTGGGCGCTGAGGAGCCGCTGTGGCTCGGTTGAGGTGAAGGCAACGATGGCAGAAGGCGGGGCGACGTGACCGGTGATGAAGGCGCAGGCGGCGGCGGTGATGACGTCTGCTCGTGCAGCGGCGGTGGTGACGAACCGGTCGGTGACACCACGCAGTTTCGGCATACGGGTCTGGAAACAAACAAAAACGGATTAAGAGTCTAGTTCGAAGATTCATAATGTTCTTTTTTCTTAAATGAAGCTGATAAGAAAAAAACTAGTGTGTATGTGGGACATAAAGCAGGTGTTATCTGCATTTAGAATCAGTTTCAGCCGGTGTCGGGCCATCAATAGCTGCTGGCGGGATCGTGACGCGTCAGTCGGCGGTCGGCGGGCGGCGGGCGGCGGTCGGCGGTCAGGTCGCCGCGGCGATTGATTTATCTGCTTAAGATGATTTAGCGGTTAGCCCATGATTTATGCCCGCTTGTTCGATTGTCGGAGATTGATGTTGTCTTTTGAACGAATTATGCCGTTTGTGATTTTTTTTGTTTACTTTCTATTTTATTAATATGTACTTGTTAAACAATCCTAAAACGTCAAAATGTATTTAATACAATGATATTGTCTTAGATATTAATTTGCTTATTAAGATCTCTTCAACATAATGTGACATATTTATACATAATGTGCAAACAATAAACAAAGTAGATTGCAAATTGTTATGTTAAAAAAAACGTACTTTATGTACACTGTTTTAAAAATTATCATAATGTAAGAACATTATGATAATTTTTCATATCGTGACGTTTAGGATTACTGTGTCTTTATCTCAGTGACAAGATGTCCGGTTACATTGATCTTTGCCTGTAATCTGTTGTCAACAACAAAGTAACTCATTTTTAAGCATGTTACACAACATTTGCTTCGTGGAAAGCTGAGCGGAACGAGTCGCTACAAGTTTTCTAAGCAATTAAATGCTGTAGGCACTTTATATGCCAGAGTTGTAAAATTAATTGACCGATCGATTAGAAATCGCACGCGCTCTTGTGTGCATTTTATCATAATAGTGTTTGTGATTATTGTGGAATGTTGTTAGGAGATAAATATGGCGTCACTGCGAGGTTCCATCGTTTCTTTTTCAATAAAAGTCGATGAACTCACAACTCTTTAAGAACAGAATACGCTGTCTTCCTATCCCAGGAAGTTGTAATGGATTGTAAATACCGCTGGAGACAGATCGGTCTTCAAGTAATTCATGACAAAGGTAGTAGTTTTTTTTTTATAGTACTAGTGGGCAAACGGGCAAGCAGTTCACCTGATGTCAAGTGATCGCTACCCATAGACATCTGCAACAAATGTATAGCAGATGCGTTGCCCACCTTTAATGGACAGAGGGGGGAACAAACAGAAAACGGTTATTTCCAATTTATATACATCCCTTCCACCGTCATATTTTCTTCCCCTTCCCATCCTTTCCTTACAAGAAAAGGGTGGGAAGGTAGAGAGAACTAGAATAAGGCCTCTGGCACCTCACTCATCAGACGAAACGCAGAATACTCTACTTCACGCCTGTCTTCTGCGAGGTCGTGGTATTTAACCGGTCGCGCCGGCCCATTCGTGCAACAGATGTTGTTGCGGACTCTGCCACTGTTACGTTTTATTTATATTATGATAGGATTTTTTTTCAAATAACAATTGTTTTAAGTCAAGTGATAATAAATAAAACTATTTATTCCTTGGACATCGATTAAATCAAGTCGATAGCATCCTCGTATGCAAGTGATACTGATCTCGTGGTGGGCGAGCAATTAGGATGCGCGGGCGCACTCGGTGCAACTGAAGGTTTGCGCCACGCCGAGCCTACAAAGTTATGCGCTAATTATAATGCAACACCAATCGCGTGTAATTTAAGGGATTTAACTAAAAACTAGCTTTGTACGTACTGGTCGCTACATGAAGCTATAAATTATAACTACCTTATAATACAACTTGTAGCTGTAACCTTTAGCGAATCGCAGTTACAGCTACAAGTTAGTTATGACGGTTTCTTCACTGGGTTATTTATCACATGTACATGTATTTACTTTTTGTATAAGCTTGAAAGCAACAATATGAATTACAAACACTTGTTTAATTAAAACACGTTTTCTGTCTGTCTTAGCTTTAGCACTGTTGTTAAAGTCAGAGATTATAATACTATACCAAGAAATAACTCCCTACTAATATTATAAATGTGAACGTAAGTTTGTTTGTTACGCTTTCACGCGAAAACTACTCAACCGATCATCATGAAACTTTGTAGACGTATTCTTGGAGGTACTAGAAGTAACATAGGATATTTTTTATGAACAAAAAAAATATGGTATATAAAAAGTGAAATATGTATGTATGTACATATATAGACCTATAGACTCCGAAACGGCTGGACCGATTTCGATGAAATTTACAGGGATCGTCCAGATTGACACATTCCTGTATTTGGTAGCGATCGGATCAAAATAATTAGTGGTACCCGGGCGACGCCGGGGCGGGTCACTAGTCTGTAATAAAATGGAACATATACCATGTCAGAGTAAGAAGAATTGTAATGCCAGTTGTGGGTCGTGTCCTGCATCTACTTTATCGGTAGCCGATCGACATCAGGTCGGCGATTGCTCAAAGAGCGGATGTTACTAAAGAAATGCCACCGTTAGATCTCGACGATTACAATTAAAATTCTATTGCGAGCTGATTTGTTCTGTGAACTGTACCGCGCTTAGCTGTCAGACAAATTGTGACCAACAATTAATGTTAACTTTATAACTATGGACGTACAAGTTTAATTTTATGTTTTTAAAGAAAAAAACTTACGTTATTTAGTAGAGACTTGTCTCACCGGTCGTTTACCATCGCAGTTGTGTTATTTCTCATCTAAATTAATGATATTATTAGCAAATTAGCAAACAAATCAGTTAAACAGTTGGCCGGCTTATTAACTATTGGAATGAAGATGTAAATATTCCCACTAGACAGCTCCTGCATAAGGCAATATCAGTAAGATTGCAAGAGTAACGATTTTTTCACATCACATAAGTAGCTTTTTATTTCATCTTATGTTATTTAATTTTGCTTAAGTTCGATGGAAGGACACAATGTAAACAAACGTGTACCGAGCGTTTTGGTATGACGCTCACGGTTGCGCGCCGCGGGGTCGAGCATTCCCACGTCGCGGGGCCCAAAGTGCCTCGCATACACGCCACCGCTGAGCGGCGGTCGAATGTGCCTTGCATACCCACCTGAGCGAGCTTATGGCTCGCTAGCGGTACAATTTTAGCATTTTATATAACCTCAATTCCAGGCATTACAAGGTAAAGTAATGGTGGTCAGTAAACAGTAACAGCGGCTCAATGTTAACGCCTTTAGTAAAAATAAAGTAAATATTATTATATGCGTACACAGATTGTGTGAGGAATGTAATAAACTTTATGTTGCCGCGGTCTTATTTTTATTAGGAGTGAATTTGTGAGAACAAAAGGAGTCTTATAAGAGAAAAGTATTTGAGCTTTTTCAAGTTTCTTAACTGAACTATTTAAACTCCTTCCTCGTACAGACGCTACCGAGACACAGGTAATCATGATCTTGATCCAACTTATATTATAAACGCTAAAGTTTGTAAGTATGAATGTATGGATGTATGTTATTCCTTCACATATATATATATATACATGTACATATATATATATATATATATATATATATATATATGTACGTGAAAGAATAATTAGATACTATTTATAAAAAAAATAACAGGCTACTTTTATCCTGGAAAAATGTACGGTTCATCTGGGATATTTTTTTTTGGTTTTTTATCTACGTTTATTAAAGGTGTTCCCTGTGGATTCCGTAAGGGCTACCCGGGCGAAGCCGGGTGGAACACTAGTATAAAACATTTAAGAAAAAGCAAAGGCTCGGTATCCAGGTGACTTGATTATTGTGTGTCTACAAAAGTAGATATTATCTATAGGTGAAACTGTGAAACTTACAATTGTAAATATAATATTGAGTACTTATAATATGATTCAATTAAATGTGTCAAATTCATAAAAACGTAACATTATGTTATGTAGTAACAGGTGTACACTCAAATAAGCCCTATTGTAATACAACAACGCTTCCGTTATAATTACAAGTAATCAATTAGCAATCCGCTATCGCGTATAACGGTGATTTAACTAGTTTATTAGCTTTCGGCTGTCGAGCAGCCAGTGTACTCCATTGTTAAAGAAAATTAGTTAAGTCTTGATGTAAACAAGTTATACAGCAATTAAATGTAACGTCTGAGAATGTAATACAACTAGCCTTTGATTTTACAGCTCCTTTGTAGGCCATTTTAATATTTATAGTGTTGTGAGGTTGTGTTACGCCTACTTACAGTATTTAAAACTTATTTTAAATAAATATTAACTGTAGTAATATAAGCTGAGGCACGGGATTTCACTTTTTATACCTGGCCGGATACCGATGAAATACCACGACCTCACAGAAAACAGGCGTAAAGTAGAAGTACTCTGCGTTTCGTCTGATGAGTGAGGTGCCGGAGGCCAAATTTCAGTCCTCTTCCATCCTATCCACACAAGGATAGGAAGAGAAAAGGAAGGGGATTGGACGGGAAGGGGGTTAACGGGGAAAATAAAATATCCTTTTTCCTGTTTATGCCCTTCCCTGTCCATTTAAGGTAGGCAACGCATCTGCAGCACATTTGCCTGTTGCGGATGTCTATGGGCAGCGTTCACTTCAATGTGTAGCTCGTTTGCCACCTTTAACATAAAAAAGGGGATTTTGTGATTAGATAAGCCACATTGGTACTCACAGTAATAACTGAGGGACTGTCAATTGTGGAAATCACAACCACTAACCGCTTACCATTTTTATCCTTACATTTTAATGAGGTTTTATTATTTAATTAAAACATTAAATAGAGCAAAGAATTAAAGGCTTTACAGCAAGTTACAACGAATGGCTACTGGCATTCCACACCTTAGACATACACCACCACGTGATAAGAAGCAAAAGCTTAACGTTGGTTAGGTACTTGTTTAATTCGGTGAAACAACCGCAGCCGAACGTTTCCGTATTACCGTACCGGCAGAATGGTGCATTATGTTGACTTGTTGACGAGCTAGCGAAAATTACTTCTAACATTTTAAGACTATTGGCAAGTTGAAGTTTCTACTTCTGACATACTGGAGCGTTGAGTCATTTATTTATTTATAGATTAATCTTTTTCAATTTTGAGTTTCCTAAACTCGATGTCAACGGCAAACGATAATCATGTTCGCCGCTTGACATCTAATCACAATCGGAAGTGGCCGATGTGGTTCATTATAGATCAAAAACTGTTTTTGTCTGTCTGTAGTACAGTTAGCTGACGCTGTGAGGTCTTCCGGCCTACGCCCCGTGGCTGCTGTTCATCCGTGAAGCAGTTCTCATACCGAAAGTAAGCTCGAGCGTGACCGGCCATTGTTTTGTCCTCAGTTAATTGAAGCCATTCATCTTCCGTTGAATAATAACTTCATAAATATAGTTTGACTAATATTTAGGAACATTTCAATGTGACACTTGACGAAGAAAACGCATCTAATAGTGCAATGAATTCGTTCTCGGAAACATAACATAGCACTTATTAAAAATGGCCGGTACACAGTCAAACACTATTTTATCTACCTATTAATTCCCAAGAGGCCCAATTCTGGTTCTCTCCCCCTTCCCACCCTTTTCTTATAAGGAAAGGATGGGAAGGGTAAAAAACTTGACGGTGGAGGGAATGTACAGGAATTGGAAATAACCATTTTCTGTTATCCCCTTCCTCTATCCATTGAAGGTGGGCACCGCATCTGCAACTCATTACTTAGTTGCGGATATCTATGGGTAGTAATCACTGGACGTCAAGTGAACCGCTTGCTCATTTCCCACCTAGTACTATAAATAAAATAAAATAAAATGAACGTTCAAGAATTAAACTCGGAGCAATACAATCTAAATTTTCTGCGATAAATATGACATAAGGAATTGTTTTCTATAATTAAAAAGATAGCTCACGGAAATAGAAATTATTTAGAGCTTCATTATACATGCAAATAAGAGAATAGAGTAGTCAGTGGAATCCGGACCTTTAGGTAACGCCGGCTGATTTACGATGCAACCGCTGTAGTAAAACTTATATGGGCCTACTAATTATGTATAATAATATAATAATAAATAAGCCTTTTCTAAAATGTTTCCCACTACAGGGACACAGGCCTCCTCTCCGAGAGAGGGAATGAGTCGTAATCATGAGCTGGCCCACTGCGGGTTGGTGGATGTCACATGTCGTCGAATCTGGTTCTAAGAACATGCCGGTTTCCTCGCGATGTTTTCCTTCACCGGTTTTGGAGCAGTGGTGACGAAATATATTACACAAGGTAAAGCGCCTGCCTGGGTTCGAACCCGCAACCTACAGTACGTAAGTCGGGGCCTATGTGTACATTGAATAGGCTTTAAGCGAGAGATATCTAAATTCTCGGACCGAGATGCCTTCTCCTATAATGCCTGGCTACCGTGGCTCCGCGTGTCTGAGGAGGTGTCCCTCGCGAGGAATCTACTCCACGTTCGCAGCATTCAAAGGTCTTAGAATTCAAGTAATTTTTACAATAAATTGAATAGATAAAGGGAGAGCAACACGGCGTAGCGAGTATCCAAAGTCGAGGAACATGTATATGACGGTGCCGTCGTCATTGTTTGTAAACATGTGTATTAGGCGTGACGTCATCAGCCTCCCCACCACAAAACAGTATAAAAGGCAGTGCTCCCCAGTCGAAGGGACGTAATCCTATAAAAGCTACCGATCGAGCTCGGCCCTCTCGGGCACCCTCGATTCGGAATGCTAAACGCGTAATGAGTGACAGCCCAAGCCGAGGTCCCCTCTCGGGGGCCCTTGAGCCGAGTCACTCCATGGGCATCTTCGAAGCGACCTAAGAGCTTGGCGGCCTCCCAATCCAGTAATAATAATAAAGTAACGGCCCGAGCCGAGGTTCCCTCTACGGAGGGAGCCCTCGAGCTTAGTTACTCTTAAAAAGGCTTAGGCTAGGCGCCCTCGCCTGCCGCCTCGTGCCCGGTGTAGCTGTAAATGCCTCCTCAAGGCAAACAGTGACCTTTCAGTCACAAAAAAAAGTCGAAGGGACATTAGTCAAGCGATCATCACCCGGTGCACACGTTGTACCAGCGATAGTGTTTACAATGTCGGCCCCTGATCCTACACATATATGTAGAAGAAGCGTGAGAAGTGTGCCAAATCTCTGCCTTCACTTCTAGATTAAGGTCTAGTACTTCTTTATATATTTACTGTTAGTTTCTTTTATTTACAGATCTGAGGACCATATCGCGTTGCTATATTTGCCGTTAGTTGCGACTACTTCAAGTCAATTTTCGAACTGGAAAATGATCCATAAATTACGGATTAAACTGGTTACAAGCTTGTTTATAGCTTCTGAACTACAATAGTCTATGTCCAGACTAACTTGAACCGTGTGGAGTGGGTCGAATACGTACAATTGTAGTTTTTATAACGATCATTTAGAGTGTATTTTCGGATACAGCGATGAATGGTGACAAGTTCATAGATCATCAACATTGTGGGGTGAGAATTTAAAATAGTGATGCCATAAATATTTGTTATCGATATATTCATAATTCCACTCTATAAAACATTCACTATACAAATGTTAATACGAAAGATTTCTAAAATTTTTTTTTTACGCTTCCCAAGTTTTTCATGTTTTGATTATATACAACATTACAATAAACGCTTCTTTGACGTACAAACAAGAAACGTATGGCCATACTGATCCTCACACATAAGTATATGTGCCAACATCTACAAGAAAGAATATGTGGTGTTGGTGGCCACAGAGTCTCGAGAGCGGTGTTGCTACATTTCACATCGGTAAAACTCGTATAACTAAGCTGGTAGTCTATGTATGTCACTGGAATTGCAAAATTTTATTCTTGTCTTCCATCGTGTCACTTCTACGTTCGCAATGCTTAAGGTTTTAGGATTAGATAGGATCTAAAATAGGGTTCGCGTCTAGTAGCCAGTTTAAATATAAAAAACGTAACTTCTAGAGAAATTGAAAACGGTGTAACGCTACGATGAAAATAATCAATCATGTATCAGAGCACTGTGGCCAACGTAAAGTGTGCGCATAAAGCGCGGTTGTGCCGCGGACATATTGAATCGCCATCTTGAATTATGGCGACCGTTATTTATGGCGGCAATTTGTTATTCGACGTCAGAGTAGATTAGTTTAGACGAGAAATTTAATAATTATAATTTAAATGCTTAGTTGAAAACTTACTTTCACAAAACTGTTTTTAATATAATAAGGTCAAACTGAAGTGTTTTTTTCTGAGGTTCGAAAATTATCAAAACTTTAAATTAAGCTTGAATAAGATTTGAGTATTGTCTGTGTTTAATTTTATACTCTTTAATTGAACGAGAATTGAATACAGATTATTCAGGCATTTTTTCGAAAACAAAGTTAATTCAACTCCTAATATGGCAACGCCGGATCGATTTACAGTTGGCGCGTTTCAATGACTTGCGAGCAAATCGTCTTTGCCATTAAGGTGGCGATGGACTCAATGCCTGCTTGTTCCAAATAAGTTGTATTGAAAGGCGGATTCAGACAAGTTAAACTGTTTTCATTAGGGATGGGTCGTGATAGTGTATATTTATTTAAGAATGCGCTATTTATAATTTTGCGTTTCGTCTGACGTGTGAAGTTGGACTCACCAACTTCTTCCCACACTTTACTATCGTTTTCAGTATTCATTCCTTCCTCTTTCCTGACTGGAATCGTCGACTCCTTTCATTATTACGGATATAGATACTTAAGGCTATTATTTACTTATCCGTTTGGTGGTATTCCTCCTTGTCCCGAAATAGTATACACTGTGCTGCCGAGAAACTTTCCCTCGAGACCACATACTGGTTTTTTCAATTGTAACACTCAATTAAACTTAAATGGACAAAAATCTTATTTCTCAAACATTCTTTAATTGCCAGATAAATTTAAGATTTTTTAACACTTAAATATCTTTTGAAATGCCTTATCCCGCGGGCGCTGCGCTGTGTTTTACGATGATTGTAGTTAAAAATTATAATTTTCCGATTGTCCCCCCCCCCCTCAGACCCGTATACCCTCCAGTCGTAAGGCACTATAACCCGTCCGACAGGTGTCTTGATTTACGCGACTTCCTCGCGTCGCTACCAAACGTTATTTACACACCGAATAATAAATCCACTGCAATTAATTTAAATGTATCTCCATGTACAAATAATTATAATTTATAATTGCTAAAATACATTGACATACATACTTTATGGATCAATTTAGAGTTCATACTAAAATCTATATACATATTTGTTTCTTTTATTACATACTAGTGTTCCGACCCGGCTGTGCCCGGGTAAATTATGTTGATCCGGTCGCTTCCAAACAGATCTGATTTCCTGAAAGTTTCATCGAAATCAATACACTCGCTTCGGGATCATACATACATACACATCGCCTTTTATATATGTACGGAATTATGGAATTCAAATCGTTGTGTTGACAAATTCGATAGAAAACGACATCCTAAGAATAAAAAATTGTTGATAATTGTCGTAATTCTAAGAAAAGGCCGGCACATAGTGTTAGTGGAGACTTTAGTCATAGATTACACACCAGTATAGAAACTATAGATGGAGACTGAAACACACGACCTCACAGAAGACAGGCGTCAAGTAGAAGTATTCTGCGTTTCGTCTGATGAGTGACGTGCCGGAGGCCTAATTGTAGTCCTCTTCCCCTTCCCACCTTTTTCTAACAAGGAACGGATGGGAAGGGAAAGAAGATTTGACGAATGAGGAGGGGATGGACAGGGAATGGAAATATCCATTTTTCTGTTTGCCCTCCTTTGTCCATATAGGTAGGCAACGCATTTGAAACTCATTAGCTTGTTGCAGATGTCTATGGGTAGCGGTACTTATTATCAGGTGCTGCTTGCTCGTTTGCCACTTTATTCTATAAAAAAAATGACCACAGATCTGGGCTCGATTTCCAGACGAGGCAAAAGGGTGATATTTTTCGCAAATTTTAGAGCCTCCTCCTTGTTACGTTGTACAATTAAGATCCCATTTAGCTATCTAATATGACGTGCAGATCCATGAAGCTGTTCTTAGAAATGGTCACTAATATGTATTGCATTATGAGAAACCGCAACACGCTCGCGGCTCGCCGCGTCTTGCCCGCAATTATCTTAATTGTTAAAAATTTTATTGCCGCGCTCTGCTCCGCTCTTCCTACGTTATAACGGTTAAGGAACTGTCCGTCATCGCATTCACATACGATAAAACTATTTTAATATAGCTTATAATTGTCAAAACTATTGTTTAAAGTTATTACACATCACATCTTAGTTGTTACATTTTGTATTTTCAAAATCATTATTTGTACATCTTAGTTGTTACATTTTGTATTTTTAAAATCATTATTTGTACATCTTAGTTGCTACATTTTGTATTTTCAAAATCGTTATTTGTACATCTTAGTTGTTACATTTTGTATTTTTAAAATCATTATTTGTACATCTTAGTTGTTACATTTTGTATTTTTAAAATCATTATTTGTACATTTTAGTTGTTACATTTTTTATTTTCAAAATCATTATTTGTACATCTTATTTGTTACCTTTTGTATTTTTAAAATCATTATTTGTACATCTTAGTTGTTACATTTTGTATTTTTAAAATCATTATTTGTACATTTTAGTTGTTACATTTTTTATTTTCAAAATCATTATTTGTACATCTTGGTTGTTACATATTGGTTTTTTTAAAATCATTGTTTGTACATCTTAGTTGTTACATTTTGTATTTTTAAAATCATTGTTTGTACATCTTAGTTGTTACATTTTGTATTTTTAAAATCATTATTTGTACATCTTAGTTATTACATTTTGTATTTTTAAAATCATTGTTTGTTTATCTTAGTTGTTACATTTTGTATTTTTAAAATCATTATTTGTACATCTTAGTTATTACATTTTTTTTTAAATCATTATTTGTACATCTTAGTTGGTACATTTTGTATTTTTAAAACAATTATTCGAACATCTTATTTGTTACACGTTGTATTTTTACTTGTTTTAAACTTGTCGTTTGATGTGTCGATAGCCACGTCTATTCTACTGTTGAATGCATCGCAATGTAAAGTTTAGTTAGACATATTAAGATTTACCAATCTATGCGACGGGGCGTAAGTTTATCCCTTGTTGGTAGAACGAAGTTCCTTGGACCAATATTCAGAAACTATATGCATTGTTGTTGAGGGTATCCAACCTTTTCATTAGCGGTTCGTTTGGTTTGATGAAGCTTTCCTTTGGATATCAAATCAATGAGTGGTATAGATACCAGAACTACAAGAAGGGAGTTCTTTCAGTCTGATAAAAGATCATTTAAGTCGAGCCATACGTTGTCAATTGTACAGTGTTGAGTCTTTAAACTATCACTCTCCCCTACATAGTTATCATGAACATAAGTTCCACATGAACCGCACACTTATAACAACGCTTTATTACCTACAAACGCAACCTCGTTATTATGGACAGAGTGAGAAATCAACTGACTGGTACAACAGACAATATACATTGTTAATGAACCAGTTTGATGATTTATGTCCGAAATGTTTTACTGTTCGCTTGTAAGGCTTCTTCATTCCGCTCAGTGTGTATTACATGTACATTTTACGATGAGAAATAGCCACGTACGTGTGTAAGTTATAGGCTGGGAAGCGAGAAATGGACGCTTGTCAGTGGATTGTTAACCCGCCCACTGTATACTTCTAAATTTCCTATGCTTTTATCTATAAGTATTTATAATGGAAAATTGTGTTAGTTAGAGGTAGGAAACGCTACGCCTTAACCTGATGCGGATTTTGGTAATTGTAGGAACATGAAAGGTGAGAAGCGCGTGTATCTATGGAACTGTCAAATGGAGTTCGCGGTCTCTGCCCATACCCTACTGGGTTACTGGCGTGCATCTTGCTTAATGTAACTTAGACATTTTTGAAGGTGTAAAGAATATCTCATCTTTATCAAGCAAGAGTAATAAATAATAATAATGCCTTATTCCCGTTTACTCCCCCTTTACACTCCTTTCTTATAAGTAAAAAAAAATATAGGATGGGAAGGGGAAGAAAACTTGACAGTGAAGGGGATGTATAGGAATTGGAAAACATCATTTTCTGTTTGTCCCCAACTCATTAGTTAGTTACAGATGTCCAGATGGGTAGCAATCACTTGACATCGAGTGAACCGCTTGCTCGTTTGCCGCC
Source organism: Papilio elwesi (assembly GCA_029849275.1). Classification (NCBI taxonomy): domain Eukaryota; kingdom Metazoa; phylum Arthropoda; class Insecta; order Lepidoptera; family Papilionidae; genus Papilio; species Papilio elwesi. The sequence continues at coordinate 11,047,242 of CM056702.1, forward strand.
TAGCACTATAAAAAAGATAAAGGCTGTATTACTAATATTTGCGTTAACATTAAATAACGTACGGTTGTTATCTTTTCACTTACGTGTGAAATAACCTAATGTAATCGAGACGAGGGCAAGAGAAAGTGCGGAAAAGTGGTATCGTGTATCCACCGCTTTTGTTCGTCAACAGATGGAAAAGGCGTCCAGTGCAGCCAGCGTGCTAACGTTGGTCAGTGAACACTGGCTTTTGACTGACATTTATGATTGCCCAGGGGCTAATTTACAGCGTCGATACGGTTTTTAAGCGTTACATTTATTACTACAAGGTTTAATGAAAAATGTAAATCCCTACTTAATATTATAAATGTGAATGTATGTTTGTTTGTTACGTTTTCACGCGAAAACTACTTAACCGATCATCATGAAACTTTGTACACGTATTCTTGGAGGTACTAGAAGTAACATAGGATACTTTTTAATGAAAAATATATTTTTTACTAAAAATAAAAAAAATGTTTGTGAAAAAATCTAGCTACTTCAAAGTCATAATATTAATAAATGCGATTTTTTGTATGTATGGATGTTTGTTGCTCTTTCACTCAAAAACGGCTGAACGGATCTGGATGAAATTTGTTACAGGAATAGATTATAATTTGTAATATTACATAGGCTATTTTTATCCCGGATAAATGTACGGTTCCCGTGGGATGCGTTTTGTTTTTTACGGGTCCATATCTACATATGTAAAAGACGATGTTCCGTATACATTCCGAAACGGCTACCCGGACGAAGACGGGGTTCACTAGTATAAAATAATATGCATGATCGTTACAATATAAATGATTAAAAGTACTCACGGCTATGACTTAGAGAGGAACCAGATCCCATTTGGCATGGTGCTACGCAACGCAGCCTCGTCCGTTATGGGTTTTAATAATGTTGCCCCTCTTCACTATGTCATTTCAAATTAATCTTTATAAAAAGTTTTAAGGTTTCAATCGAACCGACAGCGCATGCCAATGAGAGAAAAAGGCCTCAGAGCACGCGTACACTTTACACGCGGTGCTGTGCGGCTTATGAGGCCTCGAATAACAAAACGAATAATGTTTAATGATAATCGAATATTTTGTACCGACCGCGAGCTTTATCGAGTCGCTTAATGGACTGCCACAATCGAGATCTCGCCGTCATAAATAAAATCGATTTCAATAAAAACTCAAGTTGAATTCGGTCCGACTGTATCGTTGTCGGCGGACTGATCTTTTGTAAATAATGAAATAACGTCACAGTCTATTTTATCGTAATGCCGGTTAATTAAAGAACAGTTATAATTATTTACGATTTTTTATTAGTTCCGAATTGAACTCGTCCGAATGACGTTTGCACGACAAAAAATGATATCGAGGCGATTGGAACCATTGTAAGCTTGAATTCGTCGTGGGAGGCCGACCTCAGTTTATTTTTTAAATATACAAAACCTTAATGGAATCCCTAATAATATTAATGACTAATGGCCAGATTTGTTATAATTACATTTCTCTTATCCCTACTTAATATTATAAATGGAAATGTAAGTTTGTTTGTTACGCTTTCACGCGAAAACTACGCAACCGATCACCATGAAACTTTGTACACGTATTCTTGGAGGTATTAGAAGTAACATAGGATACTTTTTATGAAAAAAATAGTATATAAAAAGCGAAGTATCTATGTTCCCTATAGACCTATAGACTCCGAAACAGCTGGACTGATTTCGTTGGAATTTACAGGGATCGTCCAGATTGGCACATTCCTGTGTTTGGTAGCGATTGGATCAACATAATTACACGGGCGAAGCCGGGGCTAATCACTAGTTTACTATATTTTCTTTTTAATATCTTTAAATACTATACGCATACATAAAAACAAATTTTAAATTATTTAAATGCGTAAAATGCAGTGTCGAGGCCGAGTGCCAGGCAGTTGGTATTTGAAATTCAAATCGGTACTTCGTTCGCAGAAAGCGACGCGCGTGAGACGGCTGGGCTAGTGATGCGACCGGTTTATCGATATCTTAGTCGATTTTATGGAATGTGTGTTCCAGGATTCTCTCTTAGAAACGGTACGGTTTGGCTCGCGCATGTTGAAAGGATGTGTAGAGAGAGTAACGAAACAAATGTTATGTTGCAAAAGTGAGTAGTGGCTTTTTCAGGGGACGTCCGTTGAGAATTTATTTTCCGGTTTCCTTCACCGTTTTGGAGCAGTGGTGATGAAATAAATTAAGCAAAGTAAAGCGCCTGCCTGGGTTCGAACCCCAACCTACAGTACCTAAGTCGCTGAGCCACCACTACTCTCAAGTTAATAAAAGTGTGTGTTAAATTATATTCAAAGATATGGAAATTTCGATTAAATATTAATATCGGTAGGCTATAGCTTAAACTTTATATTAAAATACAAACGAAAGCGGTGTCTTTACTTTGTTATGTGCGTAATTATAATTGTAAGAAATTAAAATTGGGTTTGATTTCAAAAATCGATTAGTCTACAGAATTTCTACATTTGAAAAATTTATCGATATAAATTCGACACTAATCGCGTCATCTGTAAGTAATAATTAACTGTTTTAATGACCCCGGCGTCCACACATGCTAATGACTCGGCTCTACGAAGCCAATAAACCGCGATCAACATGGAGACTTCTGCAAGAAATCTGAGTAATACCTTCAACCTAATAGCTTATTGATACGTCTTGAAGAGGCTTGCATTTTCCTGGGCGTCTTTATTAGCTGCCTTTAAAGTTGCGTCGCACCGAGCAGTGTGCACGTCTGTCTGTTCACTTGTTTTGTTCCAAGGAAATATTGAGTTTATTCAAGTACCGCAGCTTCCACTTTTATAGGACTAAAATGTGGCACACACTGACAAACACATGGACTCTGAACGTATTTAAAATAAGTTACAGTCTTTCAAGAGATCATGATATATGATTAAAGATGCAAAACTATACTAATATTATAAAGAGGAAGGATTTCAAAATTACTGAAGCAATTTGAAAAATTCTTTCACTTCTGGGAAGCTGCACTATTCCCGGGTGACAGGATATATTATATTTGCAAAAAATTAAGACTTCTACTAAAACTCCAATAATGTTACCCAAGGGGTAAAAAATATACCTAAAATATTCTTTACTTTGACACTTAGTCACTATGAGTAATTTCATACAATTTAGCTAGCTAGTATCTTATAAGTCTGTTGTTTATTAAGCACAGTTATGTTATTATTTAAGCTGGAATTTTCTTGTTTTCAAATAAGATTTTAGTTTAAATAAATCATAGTTAGTAATACAAGCTAAGAGTAATATAGTAAAAAGTCAATGTACAAAAGTAATTGCTTCTCTAAAGGAGAATAGATCAGAGGCGAGTTACTCACAGTTCGCTAATCCGTGCACTTTCAAAACTGGCAACATTATGCAACGGTACAATTATCATTCGTTTATGAAACAAATCAAAATGATCACAACATACACCCACCAAATTGAATAGCACAGTTGTTTGTACGCTGACGTATCGCGGAACATCTCAACTCGCCGGGGCCGCGTTGTCACTAATAACCGATTTATAAGAACAACATTATCTCCACCTGAACCATCGCAAACATGAATACCGGTGGCTTTGCACCTTTTTTGTCCTTCCACATTTAACCAAGCAGGCGAATGTCGCCTTAAAGTATTGGTGATTGGGTTCAATGTTGTATAAATGTAAGTTAACAGTCTTCAGGTGCTCCCAGCCTTGTTGGCGCAATGTGCCGAAACTTTATATCTCGGGGTATCAGGTTTTCGTTGCTTGAAATCAATTTTTTTTTACCCGTGGAACGTCATTTGTACCTCATGTGATGTACTTTTTTTTAAAAAAAGTTAACGATCTCTCGAAATCTTATTTTATCACAGGTTTTGATAACAATTTCATATGTTTATTAATCTATTGAAAATGTAAAATGTCTTTGGATAAACACAAATAAGTACCTTAAGTTAGTAAGACCAATTCAAGCAGACCTCACACTTTCCCTCCAGTAAATCGATACTATCTATACATATAATAAAAATGTAACTGAGCGCTGTCTGTACGTGGAACATATTTGAGAAAAATTATAATAAGCGCCTTTATAAACGCAATAAATCCTAGAACAATGATTATTAGAATTTTTGCCTGTTTGTCTGTATGTTCTCCCTGGTTATGGTAACAGCTATATTTGGTAACGCAGTATATAAACGATTTTAGGAATGATGTGTGTATTATTTTGTAATATGTTTTGTTAGTTTAGGCTAGTAGCTTATTATTCCCGAGGAGTTGGCGTTAGGTCTAAACAATGCGATTGTTAAACTGTGGCCATACTGTATCCCCCCACATTCACGGAAAAGGGGCAGGGAGATGATGAGGTTGCGGTAGTATTAAATAGGTCATTTCGCGGGTGAAACTGCGGGGCACAGCTAGTACATTAATAAATTGCCATCAGCAAAACGAATGGTTTCCGACTGACTGCTCCCCCGCACGGCGATCACTGACGATACGCATACATTAGTGCGTCAGCGAATCGCAGCGATTCCTGGCACGATAGCCGCTGACGAATCGCAGTCATACATCACATACGTCAGCGAGTAGCAGCGATAACCGCCCGTCGCCCGCGGACCGTGACAGTGGGTGGGACTCGAGACCGGAACCAATATAAAGATTTCGAATTGTATTGTATTATATTGTAGTCCTGAGTTTGATTGTAGCCTGAGCTTACTGGATAGACGGCTACATTACTAGCCAAAGTTATTTTTTGTTAATAACTGAAACAAAGTTAATAATATTATTAATTTAATTAATAATGGTGAAAAATAATATTAAAATTGTTTTATTAAATAATACCTCATTACTTTTGTTATACTGTATACTAATTAACATGTCTATGGTACCAAACGCTTGTCATTGGTCAGAAAAATACATAAATGTCGATTGAAAATGTAAGTTTTGAATTCACTACACACAAACGGAACCTTAGCCGAACACTGTACAGCCAATATTACCCATCTCAGTGAACAATATGAATTGCGATTTAGGGAACGAAGTGCGCCGGGTCATTGAGTCAATAATAAAACATGATAGGCTTATTCTATTTGTAATGTTAACGGATATAAAAAAGTTTTTCCTTACGAGGAGCAGAGCTCATCGTGTCCGACGCGTTAAGTTTTGCAGATTACAAGCAAATATTTAAATAGCATTTAGCATTTGAGTACGGACAGCGGCCCATTGCATCGCACGGACAGAGCAGGCCGATGACAGGCCTATCAGACTGAATAGGGTACCTATCTTTGCTAGGGTCAGCATACTTGTTAGTTTTTGTGATACTGACTCGCCCCGGTTTTACGATCATGCCAAAACATATACTTGTCATTATATTATACTGGCTGTTGGGCGAGCTTCCTTCTACGTTCTTTTTTTAATAAGGCGCCATCTAACAAAAGTATAAGATATTTATAAGAGACTTTGAAACGCTAGAATACTCCTAGATAGTGTAAAAACCTATTAAAAGATGGCGCCTTCTTTTAACGTTAATTATTTACTTAATTTTTTTTACGTTTTATCACACTTATAGGTTTATTACAAAAACGAATCTACGTGTAAATACAGATATATACAAATATATATTAGATATATAAGTCAATTTACACAAAGCTTTAATGAATTGTTTGTGTACCTAAACCATCCCGATAAATCACTCTTTCTATGACTGAAAACCGAACAAAATCCGTTTAGTAGTTTTTCAGTTTATTGCTCTCCCACAGACAGACACGGCGAGATGGCTTGGCTATTAGAAGTAATAAGTATTTGTACCGTATAATACCGTCGCCGTAAGCATCCACAATACTTGATGAGCTGCAAATACGTCGTTGGACTTAATATAAAGTACAAAGTGATATCGTATTGGTTAATAGAGGTAGTACATTTATTAGTAGCCACATAAAAACAATTTCTTCCTAATACCGATTGGTCGTGTGGACACCGTGATGACGTAGCGTGACTAGAAGTTACGTTCCATTGATAGGCTATACAGCGCCGGTGCGTACGTAGCCGCAACTCGTACGGCGCGCCATCTGATAGCCACTCGGTGAATCTTCGGATATCATTGTTTGAATCTTTTTGTTCCCCATTCGTAGCTTGAGTACACCGCCATATATTGCAGGAAAGGCCTCGTGAAACTACTTTTTAATATGTACACAATAATAAAAAAATGTCTTGTCATAGACAAAATAAAAAAAACTAAACTAAAGACTAACGATTTAAGAAAAATCTAAGTTTTGATTTGACTGAATCAAATACACTCGTTTTATTTTAGTTCATAACATGTTCACAGGTCAGTAGACAAGTCAATATCTGTGTGGAGTGACACAAAGTGACTTTATCTGAAGATATTATCGGAGCGTTATGGCTCCGACGGCTTTCGGGCTCTAATTGAGACGGCGTCGTGTCAAACGCCGATGGTAATACTCAACTTTATTCTTTTATCTTACACGCTACGAAGTGATCTCGGACTCTAAACTTTTTGTAACTAATCGGACAGAGATTATATAATATCTTCAATTAAGCTTCTTCATAATAATGTTTTTACACAATTTTTTATATAACACCAGGTGGCAAACGAGCAAGTGGATCGATGTCAAGTGATCCCTACCCATAGACATCTGCAACTAACTAATGCGTTGCCCACCTTTAATGGACAGAGGAGGGGACACAGAGAAAATGGTTATTTCCAATTCCTATACATCCCCTCAACCGTCAAGTTTTCTTCCCCTTCCCATCCTTTCCTTTTAAGAAAAGGGTGGGAAAGGGGAGACAACTATAGGTACTTTGTCATTAATCTTTTGTTATAAAATTATTAGCGAACTTTGTATGTATTTTAAGGATTTTAAAGTGGAAGTAAAATCAACACGCGTTGGTTGAGCGAATATAGTGTGTTTATAATACAAATGACACATTTAAAAACAGGATGAAGGCTTGGTTCTGAAAATTCAGGAAATTACAATTAGTTCAGGATTTCTGGTTAAATTAACAGAACCATTAACCATTACCACATATTTCATAATCCTAAAGAGAAGTAATATGAAGAGATTTTTACTTGACGAAATAATGCCGGGAAACCCAACTAACCCTTATATCAATCGCTACGAAAATATTAACTGTACGAAATCTTAAATGTACTTCCGTCAACTTACAATGCAAATAATAAAATAACAATATTAATTTTTCAATGTCTCAAGACGATAATAAAACCCAATCAAATGATAAAAGTAATTAAAATACAAATGTTTGATCCACGATTTAAGATATTGCCGACTTTAATGCGGGGGAATAAATTGAGTGCGGCCACTCGATATCTGTCCGACATCGCCGTTTAAAAATATCGTCAATAAAAAAAAGAAATAAACACAATCTAGAAGCAGGCATAATCTGTCGACGATAAGGTTCGCCCGCTCGCCGCAAACAAAACGATGCGCATGGGCAGAACAATAAAGATAAATAAAAAGTGCCAAAGCATAAAAAGAGCGTAAAGATTGGATCCCTTGGAGCTCGCGCCGAGGGTTGTCACAACACTTTCAACAAATTCACTATTAATAGACTTTTAAAGACCTTCTAGAGTTTTAATAACACCACACCTTCAGAATTCTACCAACTCTCATACTGTGCTAAAATAAATTAGCGGAAGCACTAAAACGTAAATGTTCTTTTCTATATATTTATATACCTTACACAAACAGACAATACACTCTACGTTGTATTTTATATACCAGATAGTATTTTTTAAATACATTGCCATCTAACCATAATATGAGATATCAGTAAGTTATACCTTGACAAAGCTCCAATAATAGGTAATGTAGAAACGTATCAAAAGATTGCGCCATCTTTTTACTTAGTTATTTACATATAAATAAATAAGTGATTTATTGCCATCGAAAACAGATTTACATAGAAAAAAGTAAAATTACACTGTTACAAATTATGGCAATAGGGGGTGATTCAGCTTTGTCCACACGGAATGACGATCCCTTAAATAAACTTCATGTTCACTTAAATAAATTAGATATAAGATTATTTATGCTGCAAAAGTGAGTGGCATTGACACGGAGAGGTTATATCGACCACACACTAAATCCCTGCTTACCCCTCTACGGGTTACGGGTTACGAACGTGAGTGCATATTTATTTCTTTAGACCATAGTTAGACATCATGTTTTAATTAGTTTGGTGTTCTCACCCCTGGCTTTTTACAAATAGCAAAATGGGTCAATGCGCCAATAAAGCATTTCTCCTAGTGGCAGCCCTGCGCGAGGCCGCCGATTAAGACCTAGCTCCCGACACAGATGTACGTTCGCGGAGAATTGTCTACACCAAAGGGCTACCCGCACTGCAGACGCTGCAGAGGGGAGAATTAATATTTTCCCTATTAGTCGTTCAAGAAACCAAATTAAAGGTAAAGGACTTTGATTTAAGAATTTTAAAGTTTATTTTCAATTTCTGTCTTTATATTTGGCGATCTATTTAGAAGAAGTAGACGTTTGACTAGCCAGATGATAATGATATGCCAGTCTTTAGTAATGTGCAGAATCTAACGAATCTCACAAATAACTACACAGATGGTGTTATTTTCTGACTTGACTAGTACTTTTACATTATCGAATTAGAAGCAGTGGTTCTTAACTTTGGTGCCCGCACCCCCAAGGGTGGAGGTGAATAAAAAATAAGGAGAAAGAAAACATGTTATTTAATAATATTAATTGTCATTTTGTCAAACGTCAGGCGGTCCAGTTGGCTTATAAGATACTTGCTTTTCATGCCGCAGATCGTGGGTTCGATTCCCACCCAGGACAAGACATTTGTGTGCATGAACATCTCTGTTTGTCCTGAGTCTGGGTGCGTATCTATTTAAGTACGTATTTACAAAAGAAAAGTAGTATATGTAGTATATCAGTTATCTGCTGTCCATAGCACAAGCTCTGCTTAGTTTGGGATCAGATGGCCGCGTGTGAATGTCCCAGGATATTATTATTAGTTATTTAATTTGATAATAAAACATTTGAGACATTTTTGACACACAATATAGAGTGAGTGGGTGCGGAGACATACTTTCGGAATCAAAGAGCACGGCTCACATAAAAATAAACAGTACAGTATGCAATATGAATATAAGGTAAATAAAATATCTAAAACATTGAAGTATTGATTAAATCTAGTCAATCTAAATTTAACAGGGTGAGCTCGGCAATCTTGACATCGAGTTTAATATATGTAATACAACGAATTCGAATATTGATATTTAAAATTAGATGTGTGTAAATAGGTAATGAGAATCAATCGACGCAACAACGTCGTCAGCCGGACTCATTACCATTAATGAAGTCACAGGCAATCAATTTTTCACATACATGAGCTACATTACAATTCGATTCATAACTAATAACTTCCTGACGGATAACTTAAAACGAGACCGTATCTAATATCTGGTCTGATTTCACATCGGTTGTCGGTCAGTCGTTAGAGATTTGTTTACATTCCACGACACGACACGACACGACGTAATTAATTGTATGTTCCAACTTTAATTAGTCCAGTATTTTTAATTTTATAGGCAATATATTTAGTTTATTACTTTATAATCAAGGCCAGTCGTGGCTCAGTTTAGTAAGTAATAAATGTTATGTAATGATTAAATTCTGATATTTTAATATTAGTGATATGAAGGTCATCTTGTTGCGTCAGTGAAATCAGTAAACATTTTTAATTTGTAAACTTTTCTTTGAATTTGAAGCAGATTGTCACAAAAAGTGCGACAGTGGAGCCCCCTACCAGCTCATCAATCAGACTCCATCCGTCACACCTACCAGTTTTTTAATCAAAAAATATTTATAAATATGGCCATCGTGTAATAATGAGGTAGTCAGATGTAAGGCGGTCGTGGACGGTGGCCGCATCGGAGTTTATTTTGGTGACAAAGTCGCAACTGTTGAACCTAAAACGCAAACATAATAATATAAAGCAAACATCTTGCTTGTCACGTCACATGTCACGTGTTACCTGCTACATATCCCTACTAATATTATAAATGTGAATGTAAGTTTGTTTGTTACGCTTTCACGCGAAAACTACTCGACCGATCATCATGAAGCTCTGTACACATATTCTTGGAGGTATTAAAAGTAACATAGGATACTTTTTATGAAAAAATAGTATATAAAAAGCGGATGTATGTTCCCTATAGACTCCGAAATGATTTCGATGAAATTTACATGAATTGTCCAGATTAGCACAGCGGGTGTTCCTTTGTTCGGTAGCGATCGGATCAACATAATAAGTGGTACCCGGGCGAAGCCGGGCGGGGCACTAGTATAAGTATAATTGTGGGAACCTAAAAAAGTCTAGTTATAGTTTACATCAATACAAAAAAATAATTTCAATTGTATGCAATATTAACAACGACCAGGGAGTACTATGCGGGAGCAAATTGCAAGTAGCAAAATGATATAACGAATTAATAGTTTGTGTGTTAGACGAGTGAAGGCGCGACCTTGCGGCCGGGCCGTGACCGACACGCCTCCGCGCCTACCCGCCACCGCATCACGCTTCATAACAACTCCTACAGTACATTCATTTGTACTTGACTAATACTACTAGCTGTTGCCCGCAGCTGCATTCCTTTTTTTATTTTTCCCCCCATCTTCGCCCGGGTACCACTAATTACATATGTTGATCCGATCGCTACCAAATACAGGAATGTGCCAATCTGGACAATCACTGCAAATTTCATCGAAATCGGCTGCTTCGGAGTCTATAGGTCTATAGGGGACATACATACTTCGCTTTTTATGTACTGTTTTTTTTTTCATAAAATGTATCCTGTTACTTCTAGTACCTCCAAATTTCATGATGATAGGTTGAGTCGTCAAGAACATAAAGCAAACAAACTGACAATTGCATTTAGAATCTATATTTGGCCATTTACGATTTGTACGGGTTTTACTACGATTAAATGCTAGGTTTGGGATTGCACCACCACATTCGATGGTTACCAATGAGGGCATTAAAGTAATAATGTAGGCCGGATAACCTTTGGGCCTTTCATGTAAAACTTGTTCGGGAAGATTAAATGTATATAAATAATTAAATATATGAAAGTATAATAATTAGTGCTTTGATAACGACACGCGTATATTTCCCCTCGCATTCTCAGCAGAGATTATTACCCAGAAGGCGAATACAATTTAAAAGACTATGATGGGTTCGTAGAGTTGCGGTAATTCCATTTAATGGTGTGCACTGAGTGCCAACGTTAATGGATGTCAAAGAAATGTCGAACGACGCTTGCGCACTTCAAGTTGAAGCAACCATTCTACTGAGAAGTTTTATGAAGCTATTTTTATGTCGTCCGGAAATAATATAGCGTTTTGTTAAACAAAGCTACATTGTAATTACGTTATTAAAATATCTGATTGTGTGACGCATGAAACGGTTTTATAAACAGATAAAACCAAGAGGAAATGCGGAAAACAAATACGAACACATTACATCCATGTTATGTTTGATTTGGTGGCAGACATTTTCAGCAATTTATTTCACCTTGTTAGGACATTATTTAATCTTAAACACTAACTTATTGACACGGTATTTACGTACTATTATTATAAACATATTTTTTCCGAATCTTGCCAACCACTCGAAGTATCAGATATCTATACTAATATTATAAAGCGTAGAGTTTGTTTGTTTGAACGCGCTAATCTTAGGAACTACTCATTGGATTTGAAAAAATATTTTTGAATTAACAAGCTGAACTATTACCACATTTGCAGCTATTTAACGCGCTGATACTTAGAAGCGGAGTAAAATGGAAAAAGCCGTATGGGTAAAACAAATAAACACAATTACTTTCAAAATGTTATTCAACTAACCGTGTACGTACTGACCAGTCCAACCGTGTTTCGGGTAATAAACAATTTAGGTTGTCTTGTCGCTACCCCGGCCGACTCGGTTTTAAAAGTTTAATTCCTTGAAAATGATTGGACACTTTTAATTTTACGACAGGCAACACATAAAATCAAATTGCCAGTAGTACCAACATATATTTGAGCCATCACCTTAAGGTATATTAAAGTTTATTGAATAATTTCACATGGTATATGTGCCATGATAGATGGCATGTGATAATATTAAAAACAATTCGTCTGTCTGATTGGAACTGTCGAGCTTTCGGAACAAATTGTTTTTTGATTGAACTTTAATATGTTATTAAAATTCAGTGTTACCATTACTTGTGGTGACGGTGATTGATATTGGCTTAAGTATGCTTAGATATTGTAACGGCTCATTACTTTCATAGTATAGCTGGTAAATTTAAAAGACGATGAACCTTTTGGACTGCATACTTACCATTCCCAGGCTGTAACGTCTTAAAAATCTGCTTTACAATGCGCTGTGTTCAACACTTGTTTTTTTCTCTTTTATGTGAGAAGGTGGCAAACGAGCAAGCGGATCACCTGATGTCAAGTAAACGCTGCCCATAGACATCCGCAACAGGCAAATGTGTTGCAGATGCGTTGCCTACTTTTAATGGACAGAGGAGGGCATAAACAGGAAAAAGGATATTTCCTTTTCCCCATTAACCCTCTCCCCGTCCAATCCTCTTCTTTTTCCCATCCTATACTTATGAGGAAAGGGTGGGAAGAGGAAGAGGACTGAAATTAGGCCTCCAGCACCTCACTCATAAGACGAAACGCAGAGTACTTCTACTTCACGCCTGTTTTCTGTGCGGTCGTGGTATTTCATCAGTCGAGCCGGCCAATTCGTGCAACAGATGTTATTGTTGCGGGCTCTACCACTGTAAAAACTTGTTTTTAACAAAAGGGGTCAAACGAGCAGCGGAACGCGAATTATAAGAGTGATCACGTAGGAAGGAGTACTCTCGCTTCTTGAAGCACCCTAAGTCGTATTGGTTATACCGCTAGCGACAGATCGTTCCAACTAGCGGCTGTGCGAGGCAGGAATCTCGAAAACCCTAGTGGAACGCCAAGCATCAAGATGGTGTGGATTGTAGTAGGAGCTCTGTCGTGTAGATCACCCGGAATTCAGCGGCGGAAATTGTTCCAAACAGTTCTTTGAAACCCTCCCTATGGAATAACAGAAGCGACGTCTCCTTGCAATGCCAGAAGATCAAGCCGATCAGTGGGAGCTCGGTTGTTGACGATTCGAATCGCTCTCCGTTGCATGCGGTGAAATGGAAGAAGGTGGTATTGGGGCAGGAGCCCAGAGATGCGAGCAGTATTCCATGTGGGGCCGAATTTGCGCCTTGTGCAATATAAATAGAAAACCTTATCCTTACTAATATTATAAATGTGAATGTAAGTTTGTTTGTTACGCTTTCACGCGGAAACTACTCAACCGATCATCATGAAACCTTGTACACATATTTTGTACACATTTTTATAAAAAAAAAGTAGTATATAAAAAGCGAAGTATGTTTGTTTCCTATAGACCTAAACTCCGAAACGGCTGGACCGATTTCGATGAAATTTACAGGGATTGTCCAGATAGGCACAGCGGGTGTTGCTGTGTTTGGTAGCGATCGGATCAACATAATTAGTGGTAGCCGGGCGAAGCCGGGGCGGGTCACTAGTGTAAAAATAAGTAAGCTTTTGTGTCGAGTAATTCGTAGATATATGATATAATCTGTAGTCAAATTACGATGGTTCTCAGAACCAACTCGCAATATGAACGCTCAACCTTACGTCAAAATTGTGCAAACCAGTTTCAACGGCACAATGCTTGTCTTTGTAGTTGTTACGTAATAATAAAACCAGCATCTTTACTGGTTTATCTTGTTTCTAGACAAACTGATAAAATAAGACATTTCTTTTGGAATGTTTTGAATATTTTCAATGAACCCTTACTATACGATTACCCTTAAAACCCTTACTATATGATTTATAAAGATAGAATGGGAAGGGTAAGATGATTGGACGGGGAAAGGGGATAAGAAATATTCTTTTACCACCAACAGTGGTAGAGCCCGCAACAACATCTGTTGCACGAATTGGCCGGCTCGACCGGTGAAATACCACGACCTTATATAAAACAGGCGTGAAGTAGAAGTGCGTGTTTCGTCCGACGAGTGAGGTGCCGGAGGCCTAATTTCGGTCCTCGTCCCCTTCCCACCTTTTCTTCATAAGGATAGGGCGGGAAGGGGAGGTGGTTATCTGATACTCGATTTACTCGTTTAACGGAGTTTAGAGCTCCAAATTGTATTTCACCAACATAAACTAAACGCAATTTTGCTCTAACTGAGTTTAAATCCCGAACGGTCGATTTTTGGCGTTAAACGTGTTTTCAATGTTACAGCTACATATGATACAGTTCTGACGTTTACAAACTGTATAACATGACAACTACGTTTAGATTGAAGACGATGTTTACGCGTTACGTCATTCCGTTTAGCGAAAACCAAGATTAGAATCGAGCTATAAACTCGATTGAGCAAAACTTAGTTTTATTAAACTTGATTTCAAATGCAAACGGTGAATTCACCCCTTAAACACATCCAACATTGAAACCGATGTTAAATGAATATTCAATGTACAGCGGAGCCTGTCAACTAAGTACCAACAAGCCGTGGTCGACGTGGTAGACAGAGAATGGTGAAATTCAATTGCTTTCTGCGCACTCTAAGAATGCGTGTTGTACTTGATATTAATAAACGTGAGCTAAAGAATCCGGGGCAGTGAAGCTTTCCGTTTGTCATACAATTTCAATGGGCTATTGGGCCGCCTACGCGCCAGACGACGCGGCATAAAAACGTCAATTAGAGGCAACGTAACGCTGATAAGAGCCCATTGATTTACCGCCGCATTCAGCCGATATCTCAGCACAATAATTAGTGTAGTTTCGCTCGAGTCCGCCGTCTCAGCGCCAGAGGCCTTTATCATTCTGTTCATGCGACTCCCTTCGCCGCGACCATTAACATATGCTGTAATAAAAGACGCATATTATAGCCACATTTAGCTTATCAGATAGTTGAAGTTGTTTCACTAGGAACGTCGCTATAAGAGCGATAAATACTTTTAGTTAAAACCAGAGACCTCTGTCGGTTTACCGAACTTAATACATAGACCTCTGCAGTGATGTGAACCACAAATTTTAGTAAATTTAAAATGTTTGACGTCAAGGGCCTGTAAATATATGTTTCTAGTGTGTAAGAGAAATCGCGCTTGGCTTGCGTACAGTTTCTCGTATGAAACTTTATCGCCTAAAGATTATTCTTGGTATAAAATAGCGATTTACAATCTCAGTAGTAGTGGCTTTGAAAAATAAGAATCCCACTAATATTATAAATGCGAAAGTTTGTAAGTCTGGATGTTTGTTACTTTTTCACGCAAAAACTACTGAATGTATTTAAATGAAACCTTACAATAATATAGCTTATTCATCAGAATAACATATAGGCTATAATTTATTAAGATATTATATGAATTGTCCAAAATATAACGATAAGTGTCAAGTAAGCAGAAAAAAATTCCGCCATATGCGAGCTATTCTGGTGTGCGCTGTATATATTGTATAATAGAAATGTCCCCAAAATAGTCCTACAAAAAAGCCCGCGACAGCATATATCTATCTTGTAGACGCCATTCTCGCCAAAATTAGTAACCATCTATTAATGGCTGCGGATCGAAGTTTGCCGGCCAGCTAGTTTTTAACACAATTGCTACTTCTGTTAAGTTTTCAAATTAAGCTTGTATTTTTAAGATAGTTTACTAGGATTGCAATTTAGAATTTAAATATCAGCCTTTTGGCGATCAGGTGCCGCAGGATACATATTGTAAGTGTATTTATCAATGCAATAAACAAGTGGACCTAGATTCAAGATATACAGCGCCTGCGTCAGACCCCAGGTAGACAATCCTCCCACTCGCGGAGCTCGACTTATATCCGCCGATAGCCGTATCGTGGCCGAATTCAGTTTAAATAATTATCGCTTTAGTAATTTATAAGGTACTGCTATTCATTTATGTTCTAAGGCCACATAGGTTGCACAAGCGCTGCATTACACCGAAGTGTACTTAACGCAAGTGGGGTAGGAATGTGGCCACTAATTATCGCCTACTTGTCGGTTACCTTAAACGGGTAAGTGTATAGATTTACTCTCGCGAGCCCGCAAGTGTGACCGGTGATACGGTTTTCCTTTTTCATAACAATTTGCGACAGATGGCTGAGCTTAGTGTAAAGGTAGTTTTAATTGGTTGAATTATACCATACTAGAGATCCGCCCCGGCTTCGCCCGGGTAGCCGTTTCGGATACGGAACATGGTCTTTTATATATGTAGATATGCACCAGTAAAAAAACAAAACGTATCCCACGGGAACCGTACATTTATCCGGGATAAAATATAGCCTATGTGCTATTCCAGATTATAATCTATGCCTGTACCAAATTTCATCCAGATCCGTTAAGCCTTTTTTGAGTGAGAGAGTAACAAACATACATACATCCACACATATAAACATTCGCATTTATAATATTATGGCGTTGAAGTAGATAGATTTTCAGATTTTTGACAAACCGTTTTTTATTTATCGTAATTTTTTTTCATAAACAGTATCCTATGTTACTTCTAATACCTCCAAGAATATGTGTACAAAGTTTCATGATGATCGGTTGAGTAGTTTTCACGTGAAGCGTAACAAACAAACATACATTCACATTTACGATATTAGTAGGGATCACAACTGTGTCACATATGTATAACACGCATGTCGAAGTCAACTGTTTACAAATTGAAAGTGATTTTTGAAGTGACAACTTCTGTAAGCACGTTTGACTTGGGGAGTAAGCTGGTGAATGCTAGGCGAGAGCTTTACGAAAAGTGTGATCGGGCGAAGCGATCCGAAGTTCCTTGAATTTGGAACTGTTTCCACGGACTTTTTTTCATTTATTATTCTTGTATTCTAATTTGAATTTTATTGTTAAGATACAAGGGTTTTTTAATGATTACTTATTATTGAACTATTGTCCAGCCTGTTTGGAGTTTTCACGTCTGCCTGTGTTTTTTTATTTCGAAGATCGTTAGATGTTTGGTTTTTCAGTTAACATCGCGTTTCTAGAGTCTGTATAATAGACCGTGATCCGCTCCAATTGTGTTAACACTCTTGAGGTTGTAGTGCCAACTGGTATGATGCCTAAACATCATGGTTAATTATAAAACTCGGTGATTTTTTCCCCAAGAGACGTTCCGATTTGTTGTGCTAACCTCTCCCAAGGCGATTGCATGGTCGGTATCGTACGCGGTGCTCATTAGCGCTTGCAATGCATGGTTCGTGGCCTAGTCAGTAGTCCGGTCGCGGTGCGCGCCTGTAATTACACATTTCGTGGTGCCACTATTAACATATTGTCCGTGTTCATGGTTGTTCAGGATTCAGTCACTCTTTTAATCTACTATGGTAGTATCAGACTTTGACACTGAAATACGGCCTGACTTCTATGGTGGCAAAACATTGAGGTCAAATCTTGGATTCGCCCGGGTGGGTAGCCGTTTCGGAATACGTAGACAAAAAAAATCATCCCACGGGAACTGTACATTCTTCCGGGATAAAATGTAGCTATATTTTATTCCAGACTGTAATCTATCTCTGTGCTTAATTTTATACAGATCCGATCTGGCGTTCTTGCTTGAAAGAGTAACAACCATCCATACATCCCCACATATAAACATTCACATTTATAATATTATGGCGTTAAAGTAGCTAGATATTTAGATTTTTTGCCGATTTTTTTTATTTCATAAATAGTATCCTATGTTACTTCTAATGCCTCCAAGAATATGTGTACAAGGTTTGTGCAATTGACAATTTGTATGCATAGTTTCATGATGATTGGTTGAGTAGTTTTCGCGTGAAAGCGTGTATAGTGTAGTGTCACGTATATCGATAATTATGTAATGATAATGGTGACATGATTCCTCAGGTAGTGTTGCGACGGTCTGGTCGGACCAGGTACACTGCAGTACGGTATCAATATGTGTAGCTTGAACCACTACTCTACTTCGGCAGCATACCTAACAAGGCGCGAAAGAAGAGGTGGGGCCACAGTGTCAGAGGGTGTATACTCTTTTAAGGTGTAATAAATTGAATAAGCACAATATTTGTGAGTCTATAATAGTTTACGTACATGAATATTTAGTCACAATCAGCTGTAGATACTGATAAAAATACCAGGTGTCTGGGCGCAAGGCGCTCGGACGTAATAACTTGTTCATAGTACTAACAAATATTTAGCAGGTAAAAAAATAACACATTTATTTAAGAACGTCTAAGCAAGAAGAAGCGTAACATATTGTTAATCTAGAATGTGACGCCTGACAGAGTCTTTGAAAAGAAAAACCGGGATCATGATTGTATTCATTCCAATATATTCTAATATACTTTGTTTTTTATGTGAGAAGGTGGAAAACTAGCAAGCGGATCACCTGATGTTAAATAAACGCTACCCATAGACATCCGCAACAAGCAAATGTGTTGCAGATGCGTTGCCTACCTTTAATAGACAGGAGGGCCTAGAATTAACCGCCTCCCCATCCGATCTTCCCGTTCCCATTCTATCCTTATGAAGAAAGGGTGGGAAGGGGAGAATTGACATTAGGCCACCAGCACCTCACTTATCAGACGAAACGCAGAGTACTTCTACTTCACGCCTGTTTTCTGTGAAATTACTTCACGCGCTTTTAATAAATATTTAAAAAATATTTCTTCGCTGTAACTCTGACCTCACCCAAAATACCACCTGGTTTTACTCAGTAAATTAGTAAAGCCAACGCGCTGTCGAGGGCTCAGCAAACAGACAGCACTCACGGCTACTGTGAGATTCAACATCCCGCGCTATCCCTGTCCGACGTCACGGGACGCTCGTGCAAGTGAGCGGGAGAGACGCGAGGCGCGCCGCGTGAACAAACATGTAATACGCAATCGATTCCCGAGAAACGCGTTGAATGGTAAGTATCGTTTGCTTGTCGAAGGCATATTTTAATGTTAACTACTAAGGTTTTTTTTTTAGTATTATTACGGATTCGGATTTAGATACCGGGCTCTGTAACATACCTAATATAAAATTATTATTACATTCTTAAATGCGGCCACTCTTCACTATTGAAACAACACTGCAAGTAACATAAAAGTGCCAACTTATAAATTATTCAAGGGCTGGCCTGTAATTTGCACCATAGCTAATATTTCAGGCCCGGCTGCGCCTGTGAGACTGCGAGCGTACAGCGCCGCGCGGATCATTTCGTGCACGGACGGACCACGATTACGCGGTGCAATTATGTTCGTCTCTCGATTACCCATTAACCGTTTTGAGACCTGTTACTTCAGTGGGCCGAGTCTCCAATTTCCTAGGCACGCTGCGCTCAGAGATGTAGCGCTGTTCAATGTAAGAACCCCATTATAGTTATTGAAAACTTAAAATGAAATTAAATATTTATCTTTTTATAGTTTTATGTTAATTAAATAGACAGTTTTATTAACGTCACCACTTGGCGTATATAGATTAAAATCAACTCTGTGCTTTCAGTGTTGTATATGACGGCGCCGCCGTCATTGTTTGTAAGCAACACGTGTAACGGGCGTGACGTCATCAGCCACCCCACCACAAAACAGTATTAAAGGCAGTGCTCGCCAGTCGAAGGGACCCAATCCGGTAATAATAATAAAGTAACGGCCCGAGCCGAGGTTCCCTCTACGGAGGGAGCCCTCGAGCTTAGTTACTCTTAAAGAAGCTTAGGCTAGGCGCCCTCTGCGCCCTGCCGCCTCGTGCCGGGTGTAGCTGTAAATGCCTCCTCAAGGCAAACAGTGACCTTTCAGTCAAAAAGAAAGTCGAAGGGACGTAATCCGATAAAAGCTACCGATCGAGCCGAGGCTCGGCCCTCGCGGGTACCCTCGAATCGGAATGCTAAACGTGTAAAGAGTGACAGCCCAAGCCGAGGTCCTATCTCGAGGGCCCTTGAGTCGAGTCACTTCCATGGAGCCGCGTCAACCGAAGCGACCTAAGAGCTCGGCGGCCTCCCAATCCGGTAATAATAATAAAGTAACTGCCCGAGCCGAGGTTCCCTCTACGGAGGGAGCCCTCGACCTTATTGTTGCTCTTAAAGAGGCTTAGGCTAGGCGCCCTCTGCGCTCTGCCGCCTCGTGCCCGGTGTAGCTGTAAATGCCTCCTCAAGTCGAAGGGACATTAGTCAGTCGATCGTCACCCGGTGCACACGTTGTACCGGCGATAGTGTTTACAATGTCGGCCCCTGATCCTACATATATTTCATTTAATAGACGATACAATCTTAGAATACTACGTTAAAAAAATTTAAGCTGCATAAAAAGGTAAGTGACTACCTTTACAAGTTAATTTTGTATATGTAAAAACCTAATTAGGTTGTATATACATCATAGCATGAACATCTTTGTAATTGTTTTTTAGTTTATCGGTAATCGCAATAGACTGTGTCGATATTTCATTCATCGCTGCACATCACTACGCGATGTAAGTTAATTCTTGTGCAGAATTCATTACGACCGAGCACGCAATTTATGCAATATATTTCAAGGTATAAGATATCATAATGGATTTAATACTATTTATTAATACTAAAATTGTCTGCCTAGACATTTTATATAAATGACTCAATTCCAGGAATTTGCAACGTGTTATATAAGTTTTTTATCCAAGCGTATTCTAGTAACAAAATTACCATTGTCCAACGGTACCGAGATGTTAAATTTTGTTTATAAGCTCAAGCTCCGGAGCTATTTTAAATTCATTTATTCAACAAATTAGCAAAATGGTGGCACGTTTACAGCGCATTATGGATTCCATTTACGTCCCGCAAGGACTGTCGGGACGGCGAGATACTCATTTTGTACCGAAGTTAGTACATACATACATACTCTCACATACACATCACAGGATAAGAAGTACATTCTATTAGCTGGAAAAACACGTTCCACTCACAAGTTTCGTTGATTTGTCCAGTGAGAAGTGTGTGTACACGCCATACGCAACAACTCTTAACTCTGAACACCCCATTACAATAATATAGCCGAGAGAACTTGAATGTTTACTTTGATTTTCGAAAACCCTTGTAAAGTGAAAGTCTCTGATTGACACACTGCTACTGTGTAATGTACGAGTAAATGTGGTTTATACATTATAACGGACGCCTTGTTTCTTCGAACTAAGAATTAAAAAGTTTATAATATCCTAGGACATATTCACACGCAGCCATCTGATCCCAAGCTAAGCAGAGCTTGTACTATGGACACCAGATAACTGGTATACTACTTATACTACTTTTCTTTTGTAAATAAGTACTTAAATAGATAATTACACCCAGACTCAGGACAAACAGACATGTTCATGCACACAAATGTCTGTCCTGGGTGAGAATCGAACCCACCTGCGGCGTGAAAAGCAAGTATCTTACAAGCCACGCCATCCGGTACTTCAATTATATAGAGTTGATTAAAAAACTGTGTGTTTTGTAGATTGTGCGACATTTCAATCAATCGGCTTACATTTGCGAAGCTAACTGTGCTAACGGTTGTTTACGGCGTCGTAGTATTAGGATGCCGAGACGTAAGGAACCATTGACAAATGGCATCGTATTCAGACATTTAATAATCTAATTAATGCACGTGTATCAATTCAGAGATAATGATCGCACTGTCAGGTTTTAGATGCCAAATTGAAATAGACTTCGTAGCAAACTCATCGTAGCGAGAGGTCCCTGTCGTCCGTCATAACTTGTAGTAACTTGAAAAAATGTTGTAGGTAGCCGTATCGATGTACCTCCTTTCTAATTCTGCAATATAAACAGAATATAGTATTGTGGGTGGCCGACGTTGGCCATTCGGAAGTGAGTGAGGTTCACACGATACTGCGCGCGTCACTTCGTGGACGCCGTGAAGCCATATTGTTCGCGACATTTCACGGCGAAGGTTCCGCTTGGGTAATGTAGTGATTATTTTGTAACATTGCATTATTTTATACTAGAGTTGTAGAGAGAGATAATTCACACCATATAATAGAATTAATAAATTAAAATAAAATTAATTAAACTGAAAAAAATCTACGCTACGCGGCTTCTTTTATGAATATTCCTAAAACTACAATTGATTCCCTTTACACTATAGTTTGAATTTATGGATGGATTATTTAAAATTTAATAGATTTAGCTATCGAGCTAAATCCAGATTTGTACACCTCCAGATACCGTGTACTTGTGAAATCCGATGTTCATGAACTTTTATTTCCTCGAGGCTAGTTGTACACGATTGCGGGATTTTACGAAGACGCCAATTGGTGACTTAAGTGGCTTCATAGGTGTGTGGGTTACACAATCTCTATCGAACTTGTCTTGTCATGCAAAAAGCATACTAGATGGCGTCTAAATATAATGATTTAACTGAATTAAAGTAAACACATATTTATTGTGTGTGAAAACTGGAAATGTTCCACTTGTACTTATGACAGGCCAGACAAAATATTTTATGACTCTCACAAGTACCTATAGTGTACTACCGTGTTCAAGTTGTGTGTAAACAAAAGATAGGCGACTTGTTATCTTACCAGTTTGAAGGAAATACATTAAATGTAAATCTTTTTTTATAGAAGATGTTCTCCTCTGTAAAATCCTCTTCCCCTCTCCCATCCTTTCGTTATTAGTAAAGGATGGGAAGGAGAAGAGAACTAGAGTTAGGCCACCAGCACCTCTATCATCAGTCGAAACGCAGACTACTTCTAATTGACGCCTGTCATCTTTGTAGGATATACCACGAGTAGTTCGGCCAGTTCATTCAACAGATGTTGTTGTTGCGGGCTCTACCACTTTAAATGTTCTATGTTCAACATTAGCTGGTTACAGTGGATTGAATGTAACAAGTTACTGGTTTTACGCTTCCGTGTATAATTTAGACCGGCATCTGAAACCGCAGCGCCGTGGAGTTCCGAGTAATGTCATTACGGATCGAGAAGCGAGCAGAGTTCTTAGCGGGAACTCGAGCAGACAATGGGCCGCCAGCTGCATCGCAATTCCAACGAAATTGAGGAAATGACGACCGATAGGCGGCGGCGAAAACAACACAATATTGAAGTTATGAGAGAATGGTATGCTACACTTAGAAATCATGCAATTGAAAACAAGTCGATATTGGATCGAAGTATTTGAATCTTTGAAAAATATGCTTTGCAATACAAACAAACAAGCCAAAATAATATTGTTAATGTAGTAGAAATGTTGATTAATTACAAATTTGTTAATAATTAATAATTTAACTTGTTAATAATTATTTAATAAAGTAAATCGTTAATTGTTTGGGTATAAACATATGTTAATATAAATACTCACTCGTTGCACGAAGTCATTGAAGTTTGTGACACGGTAACCAGCGTCCTAGTGGTGGTGGTGAGCTTGTCACCCACACACTTCCTCCTCGAGCACTCGTCCAACACTTTGTCCTCTTTCAAGGGCTGTAACACTTCCTTCACTTTATTAGGACCCGTTTTCACTGTCGACCGTTGAAACCTAAGGTTAGCACTTGTCTTTCCGTCCGTACAAATTTCCGTCTCCTCTGTAACTATAGCACCTTTCTTTGTTTTACAAACCGTTTTAGACGTCTTTCCGACTACATCACCGTTTTTATGAATTTTTTCTCTGGAATCCAACAGTTCCGTTTTAGGTTCAAGAGGTAGTCCGTTCTGAAGCATCGTCTTCACGGTGTCAGTGTTCAGATTTTCGTCTAGAATATAATTTAGATCGTCGTAGCTTTGTCGGATCGGTTGCCTTCTTTGGTCTTTTTGCCACGCGGATTCGAAACCGTAAATAGGTTCCGATTCAACACCGAACCACGCTTTAGTTTCTTTGTTAGCATTACTTTCATCGGGCGCGGGATCTATTTGTGAACTGTAATTATTATCAAAGAATTCATCTGTGAGTTCGGTCACCTGTGCGCCGGTTCGCTTTGTGTCCATGTTATCAAAATTGAGAAACTCTGACTTTATTGGATTCAGTTTTCTTTTTCCGTAGAGTTGTCTGTAATACTTTTCTTGGTCACCGTACATCCAACACACCTTCCACCACTGTTTGCACATCAATATGTTCGCTGAATTGGAAGATTTCACTTGTCTCGTTGCCGTTGTTGACATTTTCACTTTTTGAACACGATAAATTGACAAAATATAATTTAGAAGTTATGGTTGGCAGTAGTCATGTATTGTCGTTTGGTGTGACATAAATTGGTTTTTTTTATTTACATTAGTTGAGATGCGATCCTTAAGAAGTATGTAAGTACGTGACATTAAATGATAGGATTAAAAATAGCATTACAAGAGAAAAGTGTGGCTCAAAAGTGGATGTTGCGACTAGAATTGAGAAAGGTATGCTTCGGTGGTTCGGGCATGTTGAAAGGATTAATGAAGAAAGAGTAACAAAACAAATTTACGTTGGAAAAGTGAGTGGCAGTGTTGGCAGGGGTCGCCCAAGGAGAACTTATATCGACCAGATTAGTGACATACTGAAGAAGGGCGACATAAGGAGTACCCGTAACCGACGAGCATGTATGCGTAGATGTATGGATGTAGAAGCGAGAGAGGTCTCTGCCTACTCCTCTGGATTACGGCCGTGTGTTTTAAATAATAATAATAATTGCGTGTCCGATATATATTTTTATGTAGTAACACGAACATAAATCGTAAACCACGACTATCCCGGCTTTTGTTATAAATCCTAGCTCCGTGGTTATTACCTATAATTTCGCTACCGCTACCGCTCCATCGTTAAGTTTTACACTTTTTCCTCGTTTTATCTCTATAATATAGTTCACTACAAGTTTTACAGTGAATTGCGTATTAAAAAGTTGTGAGATGTTCGACTTATTAATTTTAAATAGATTTAATTTAAAATTACGTTACTTTAAATAGTTTAAGAAAAGGCGTTCCTGTTATTCTGTATAACTGGGGTTCACAAGCATTGACTGCCCGAGAATGTGTCAGTGGAGTTAGGTTAGTGTTTATTTGGCTGTTCAACATAGTTATAGCTGCATTAAGCTTGTTTGGGCCCCAGCAGGTAGGTCGATGGCATTCTTAGGTTTGTAAGTGTTCACCTAATGAGTTCTTTCTTTAAAGAAAATATCTCAATGTATAGCTCAATGAGAATTCTTCATTAGATAAGTCGTTAGTTAACCGTAAATACGTCGTAGGTTAACCATTAGTGTTAATCTTGCCGTGGTTTATGGTTATAGATTTGGTATGGTAACAAGCTGCCATAAAATTATGTGTATAGCTTTAGATATGTACACCGATGAGACATTTTATGTATTGTTTGAAATTATTCAACATGACCCGTTCAGGGCGGACGTCGAAATACCAACGCTTGGTCACAGATGTCACGTAGTTAATACCTTCAAGTCAATACTTGGGAAATCTCTCGCGCTTTTTTAAGCTGAATGCAAATAAGGTGGAAAGGGTTAAGCGTTTTTTAAACTCACGCCGTATAGACTAAATATCAGGCACATAATTTTTATTAACTTTTTAAAAATATATATTTCATATACGAATTACTACACACAACACTGGTGGTCACTGTAGGGGGATTACAAATTGGGTTGTGTACTATGTGTACGTTCCCTAAGTTATGTTTCTGTGTAAATAGAGGGAGGAGCTAAAACCTTAAGGAAATTACAACAGTTAAAAAAAAGTCATTTTTCTACATACAAAAGAACGCAATTACGCTAACAACTTAAATTTCTATGAAATACTAAGAAACTAGAAAGTTCATATGTTAAAATGATTATAAGAAACACATATAAAAATGACCGGCATTCTTCCAACATTACCTGTGAACATGTCTAATCCGTCAATTGTACATTGCCAATGTACAATTGTACATGTCGAATACAAATCCAAATGATATTATCATACCGTTAATATATTTATAATGCGTATTATTGACCCACAATGCGTCTGCCGTAGCGTGCCATGCGAACCGCTTCTCTCGTTTGCATAAACTCCGTCCTGCTCTCGCACGACTCTGTCCCAAGGATAGGCAGAGAAAAACATATATCGGTTGATTCGTCGCCGAGTCAGGACCTGTAGTTACGTTAATATATGCGGCATGTTTAAGCGCGTCTGCTACTGGGAAAATTTTTGGTTGGTCTTTGGAGAGATACAATTCGGGATTTTTATATATACATTTCTTACAGCGATTTAACTTTTTTTAGATTAACACATGTGACTAGGAGGGACACGTTATCACTATACTACGGTTTCCTAATTCAGACATCTGTCTGTATACGCATATCGCCTCCATCAGACGCCCACCAAAGCCTATCTTAAAATATTCATTAACAAATTTAAAATATACAATTGCTTCGATCTCTCCATACGGAGAGATTCATCAACATGAAGCAACCTGTTGGAGGAATGGAAGGCATTAGTAGACTGCGATTGTGTAACGCTAAACGATTCTCGGCGTTGAATAGGTTTTATAAATGTTGCCGCATTAATAAAACTGTTGAATTGATTGTGGCTTAAGTGTTGCGACAATTACAGCCGTTTGGCAGTTATAAATAATCGGACACGTC
The DNA here is from genome assembly GCA_029849275.1 of Papilio elwesi. Lineage (NCBI taxonomy): Eukaryota > Metazoa > Arthropoda > Insecta > Lepidoptera > Papilionidae > Papilio > Papilio elwesi. The sequence goes on from CM056702.1 coordinate 11,073,905, forward strand.
TAGGTAATGGGCACAATAAAGAAGTTAAATCATTACGTGTGTAGGTCGTATTGAGACATTGTCGTTTTAGTCACTTCATATGAAAATGACTCAATATTGTACAAGTATATATGATGCTTTAAAGACGCGGTGGTGGCTCAGCGGTTTAGGCCCCGACTTACGTACTGTAGCTGGCGCTTTACTTTGCGTAATTTATTTCATCACCATTGCTTCAAAAACGGTGAAGGAAAACATCGTGAGGACACCGGCATACCCTAGAACTACCAAATTTGAAGACATGTGACATCCACCAACCCACACCGGGCAACGTGGTGGATTACGGTCTATTCCCTCTCTCGGAGAGGAGGCCTGTGTCCTGCAGTGGGAAACATTCTAGAAAAGGTTGATTCATTATTATTATTTATTAAATAAACGTATTACATCTGGTATACGATACTTATTATTTCCAAAAGCAACATTCTCTGTCACCTTTTAATACCAACATTGTGACAAGGACAGAGATAGCCCTTAGCAATTGCTTTTTTATATCATCCACAGTCCTTATTCCGTGTCAATTATCGATAGATGGCAGGCAGTTGTAATTGCAGATCACAATGTGCGCGCGGCGACTCTAGCTCGCTGCCGGTCCGAGCTGTGAACGGGTCGCAAGCAACGCCGCGGGATCACGGGGACTTTTATTCATAGTCCATTACTAAATATCTATAATTCGATGGAAGAGTGACGTGCTCATGTCACGTAGGAAACACGTCCGTTGCGGGCGGCCATTAAAAGTCAATTATCGGGAAAAAAATAAAAGCTGCGGGCGACTGGTCGCCGCGGAGGGGCCGAAGGCAGCGGAGGTACTGGCGGATCGCAGGATTGCGCTAAGTCGGACGGACTGGCTAAGTGGCCGTCCCGTTGTTTGATATACGATTAATTTTTTTAACATGACATAATGCATGCATTATGTTGTGCCTTGCGTGGGTTGGAAAATAGATGTTTTATAACAAATTAGGGTAAGCTGCTGTGCCTTGTGGCACTTTTTGGGGAAGATTTTATGTTTAAGCTTCTGTAATGGGTTGTAATAATAGTGATAATAATTCCTACGTTTTGGTTTAACTTATTTTAACGTTACATTTTATAAAAAACCGTAATGTAGAGTATGTATTGGTGGATTGCCTATAACGCAAAACCATGAAGGCGCATTGATTGCACCCACTATATCCACAGGTATCCTAAATGGGTCATATCATCATCCCCATATAATCTTCCTCAATAATGGGTCTGTCAAATGCTAATTTTTTTAATTTACATCGATTCTTAGTTCCTAAAACAAACAAATAAACATTTCAACTTAATTATATTAGTAAGTAATTAGCTATACATGGAAAGTGTATAAATATTTACGTAAGCAGTTTTACCACACCAGTAATAAAATTACCACCAATCTATGTGTTGATGATTCTGCCTTACAAACATGTACAATCACAGTTGACCCAATTAACCGGTTCGTTTGTATAAATAACCTATATGTACCATATAATTCTTGTACAAGGGACTTTCGTCTTTAAACCAACCCCCATAAGATTCAACCTTAAGTTACTTGCGAGTAATCGCCCGGGGATAGAATCATTTGTAATTATACCCGTGGTGTGGTCGCACGAAGGTTGCCTCACAAATATCGCCGAGCGCATAAAAACCCGCATCAACAGTTGCACCGCTACACGCCACACATAAGCTGTCATCATATTCAGTGATGTACCGACGGACGTAGAAACTATTACTGTAATGTGTTTAACAAATACTTGTCTGTCTGTCCGTTTACATGGTTTCAGGGTTCAATACCTTTATATTATTGATTTAATTTCAAAATGATACCAGTTTCTAAATAAAACCTGTCCGGTCATACCCGCACTGACACTGCTGGTCTACAATGTACTACGAGTAGTTTTGTGCCATACACATTGCATATGTATTAACTGTTATGTTATGTACACTATTCTATATATTTAATATATGATAACTATTTGACTATATCAAGGCATTTCAGTTTAATAAAATAAAACCCGCCAAGTCTGTAAAATTATTTTTTTTATTCTGTTATATCACGGTTCATTAGATACAGACTGACAGACGGACAGTTTTAGTAATATGAACCCATTTTACCTTTTGGTTACGCAACCCTAAAAGCACATGGTATTTAAATATTTGTATATACTCGTATACTCTCTGCATAAAGTACGATTAATTTTTTGATATTCTATTAAGTTTGGCCTCACCAACAGGAAAATATAATGTCGATCAATTGGATATTTCTAAAAACCGATTAATCATAAATATAGATTTTAAAGAAGTAAAATTGCTTGTTATGTTAAACTTATGTATGGCTCGACTTAATCACAGCCGACCGTCAGCCCGGAGCGCACTGCGACTGCCCGCGTCAATACGCGACGCGTCGACGTCGGCAGGCGACTTGTTTACGATGACTAAATATGAACGGGCTCTCTCCGCTTGGCGAGAAATTGCCATTAAACTCGGAAAACTATATTAATGCGTTGGGAATTTATAATTATCTGTATCATTGTGTTTCAGAGAACTTAACTGACATGTATGTACCATGATGATGACCTACATATTATCTTTTCACACGTGGACCCGTCCATGTGTGAAATATGCCCCCTTCTCTTATAAAAAATGAGGAGGAAGCGGAAGAGGTGTGCCAAGAACGCGCCATATGTAAGTCCGTAATACCTGACTACCCTTCTACGTCACGACGTAAATATAAGGAATTTGTTTATAATTTTATGATTGTTTAGATAAAAATAAATAGATAGCACTAGAAGAAAAAAAATAAGAGAATCAAGTGTTCCTGAATGATTTAAATACATTAATATCTTGTAGGCCAATAAATATACAAATGATAAAATGAACTGACTGATACATATATCAATGCACAGTCGAAACTATGTGGTCTAGAAACTTGAAATTTCGCACAGAGATTTCTGTCATTACGTAGAATAGCACGAAATATGTTTCTAGCCTAGAAGCCATGGCGGTTCGCTAGCAATTTAACATTCTGTATAAATAACCGAAGCCAACTTCAACACTAAGCAAACAAATTGATCGCACATAGCAATACTACTGAATAGTGGAATCGACATTTCGTGGTGAGGAGTTTGCCGAGTAACGGGATGACAGGTCGCGACTGCACAACTGAGGCGACTCAGCTTGCCTCGCCAGCACCTAACAGCATTACTCACCGTTTGCTCATATGGCTATATATGCTCCGAAATCATTATTTCAAAGATTACTCATTTATAAAACACGCCACGCACGCGGCCAGCTAAATATATATATTAATTTCTTAGGAAATACAATTTACTTTATGTTGGTTATTAGCTGTCTCAAGTTTTAATTCCATGTGCATAAAAACCAAAAGGTTATCCTACCTTAAAAATATCACAACTGACTTTCCCGACTGGTTTAGCTAAGGTACTCCGCGCCACGTGTCTAGAGTCACTCCCATGTACTCTTCATCATTCCTAACATTTTCTAATAAGGAAATGTTGGGAAGGGCAAGAGGATTTGACGAGGGTGTTGATACACAGAAATAGGTAAGATCCGTCTGCATCGGCTTTGTCACCTCCTTCTTCAAAGAAAAACACGACAGGAAGGTCTTAAGGAAAAATGTATGGCGTACGTCATTCCCACAGCTTCCATACGCTCAACATGCAAATAAACCAAAATAAAAAGTAGCAAAGAAAATTAAAAATGACAATCTGGTTATATTTGAACCTAAAAAAGACTGTTCGTATTTGGTGTTATAACTTATGAATTGAAACCATCGCACGTAACCTGAAAACCGTATGTCGCCGGCGTCACACATCTATGTATGTACAGACATACAAGGCAATAGCAAGGCATACCAATTCTTATTAGGGGCGAGAGGAATAGGATTAATTAAAAAATTATAGTTAATTATTTACATTTAGTTTTGAAATCAGAGAATTAATATTTTATCTTACTTGGTCACAAGCCGGTTTATGAGCGCACCTAAGTGTCGATGTGTTGAGATAACAGTATCCAAGTAAATTGGTCTGCAAGTAGATATCAGGCTTAGTTATATACAGTAAAGCCTTGTTAAGTTTTGCAAAGTAATAGCACGAGTAAGAAGTAAGAGAGAATACGACCGTGTCCACTCAAACAAGAGAAACCAGTACTTAAAGAAGAAAAAGCCTTACTTAAAGAGGCTTCTCTCTAATTTAACAATAACTTTATTTTATGTCGTACAACTGGGAAATACAACAAATATTTAAAAAAACACTTTTACACAGATTTTACAGCGAGATATTCGTTTCAACTTTAATATCGCTGCCGTGCCGTACTTCAACTGTTCTTCGACCGTTTTTATGCAAATCGTACACTTGAAAGATAATGTTAAGTGCAAGCAATCACTTCTTGTGTTTTAAAGCGTCATGCAACGTATCGAAACTAAGATATAAATGTTTTTACATGTAAAAAGCCTCACCAGATCAACAGTTGTCAGACACGGTCATTGACTTGAATGTGTGTTATATTTTAAAAGTTTATCATTCAAAAATATGTTTTAAGTCTTTTCTCCCTCCTACCTTTTTTGATAAGAAGAGGATATTTGTAATAAGAAAAAGAGGGGAAGAGGGTTTGATATGTGGGATAGGACACGAAAATATCCTTTATTTTGTTTATCTCTTCCTTTGTACATAAAAGGTAGACAAAGCATCCGAGCAGTGGTGGTTTAAGCCCCGACTTACGTACTGTAGATTGCGGGTTCGAACCTAGGCAGGCACTTTACTTTGTGTAATTTATTTCATAACCACTGCTCCAAAAACGGTAAAGGAAAACATCGTGAGGAAACCGGCAAATTCAAAGACATGTGACAATCACAAACCCGCACCGGGCCAGCGTGGTGGGTTACGGCTCATTGTTTATATTTATTAAAGCATCTGAAACTTATTAGCGGGCCGATGCCTATGGGTAACTAAATATCGATTGACCCGCTTGCTCATTTGGTATCTTTTATTAAAAAAAAATTATAATAATTTATTTTACATCGGTGTACAAGTCACGTCTTCAGATGAAATGTTAAAAATGACATTTACAAAAGAGAACTTGCTACATTGTTTCTCTACATAGCATCGCACGTGTTTAGTTATTTTTACATTTAATTTTTAATAATTCTACCCACGTGCATCTCGTTCTCGATAAGCTCCCGGCTAACGGTTCAAGGCTACAATGTTTCCAATTACCACAGAGCAGACCGTTCTAACCAGCAATAAAACATTACAACGTAACTCCTACATGTCGGTAATATTTATTTTTACAATATGTGTACATTAAGTATTACAATGCGAAATATTTCAGCGGGGGCTCGGACGTCAGCTGTAATATAATGAGAATTTACGGCGGGCAGCGAGACCTGTAAATTTCATTTAACGCCCACGCGATCTTAACAATGGCCTGCCTTCCTAACAGTTCCATTTTCACTGCGGTGTCAACTATTGAACAGGACAGCCAATGTACTAGACAGGCTGGCAACTAGCTTCCTTAACGCAGCCCTTATAATTTGTAAACTATTATATACAGTATTTAACTTCCAATGTTATTTTCAGCGGCTATAAGAAAGCAATAGTCTACCTTTAATGGACAGATAAACAAAACAGTGTATTTATTTTTCCTATCCATTCCCTCACCCATCAAACCCTTCCCATCATTTGCATATTAGAGAAGGATAGAAATAGGCCTCCTACGTAAGGTTTCCAAGAATAATAATTGTTAGAAACAGTCGAATTGAATAATTCGATTGTTTCAGAATAAGATTCTGTCATAAAAAAGACATCAACGCGTAAGCTTTTTCAATTTATTAAACCAACAAACTGTTTGTAAAGTTATACTATATGATTGTTAAACCAAGTGGCTGTACGAAAACAAATATTCGTAGAGTTTCAACTAGGAACAGACGTGATTAATGTATTGGCCCTAAGAAAGTTTTACTCGTGACGCCAGAGATTGTTACTAGTTCACTGTCGCCGCGCCGTGCAGCCAATATCATATTTGTAACGTAAGTATTTCATGTTAAACTCTATATCAATTATGTAATACACTGCAGATGTATAACAGGAATATTCAAATACACTTTAAACAGCTTGTGTTAACTTTTTAAATACACAACAATCAAGCTCACTTACATTTGAATAAATCAATTTATAACTTCAGCGTTACATGAATGTTATACGCAATTTTTATATTTAAAAGAATAATTCTTGTATGAAATAAAAAATCATACATAAATGTATGGATAGCATGGCTCTGTAAACAGTTGGAATGTTCGACATCCGATCGACGTAGAGGCGCAACATATTTCTTATACGCGATAATATTCATGGAACTTGCGCACGCATTGTCGCCGCGATATTTATGTTATCCCAGCACAGACTAATCTCCGTAAAAATGGATTACGACTGAATATTATTTAAATAAAAAATCAATTGAGTTTTTATTTGCTGACGTTACTTATAGTTCTAGATCTTAATAAGCAGTAAAAACAAAATAAAAAAAACTATTACCTAAAACGGTAGGTTACAAAATACCGAAGAAAATAGATTACAGGTCATTGCGTTCAATTATTCTTGCTGAGCCGCCCTTAAATTATCGACGTCTAACATAGATATCGATAACTCCGGTCTCGGTCTCATTATTAACGTCGTATCGATAGTATCCCCTCCCTATCGCCACCGCTATCTCACACGACTTCATCCGACCTCACTTTGGAATTTTAAATAAATTTCCTTACTTAAATCTTGTTTTGAATAATATTAGTGGTCTTATTATCTTCAATGCAGACCTAAATGAATGCTTTACAGATAAAACACCGCACCGTGAAAAATATTAGTGTTCAATTGCGCGAAACATTACCCGGAAACAAAGTTGAGATTAAGTTAAACAAGACGCACTAAAATGTTACTGGGTGTTGTGTAATTATTTTATACTTTAAACTTACAGGGAAAAGTAATTACACTTGAAAGTAGTCCGTGGATAAAATATTACCTCAAGCGTAAATTAAAAGTAAAACAATAAATGGCTGGTTCAATTATAGTAAATTTACGAATATCACCGAATGTGTTTAACTTTTACGTTCCTAAGAATCCCAGTATTTTAGAGTACTAATGGCACAGAGATAGATTGTAATCTAGACTGTAGTCTAGAATAGTACATAGCCTACTTTTATCCCGGAAAATTGTAAGGTTCAAGGATATAAAAGGCGATGTTCTCTGTGGATTCCGTAGTGGCTAGCCGGTCGGGACCGGGCGGATCACTAGTTTACTATAAACTACAGTTAGTCTTAAAGCTTAAAGGTCATAGAAATACTTGTCATTATTTGGTGACTTTATTATGGTTACATACATACATACATACTTTAATATGGTTACATAGTCGGGTTACCGAGAGTTGAGTCCCAACGAGCGCCTTCTCTGAATGTAAAAAAGATGTGCAATAATTACGCTAATGTTATCTGTTAGATGACATTCGAATAGGGCTGTCCGAAATCAGCTGATTACTTTAATTCACTATATGTAGCTGGCAAAATTATTATTAGTCGCTAAAATTGAACCAACTTTAAATGGACGAAAAAGATTGCTGATGTCAAACGTAACGACACTAATCAAACACATAGGTGAGTACCAGCCCTAAGGAATATAATTACTACGTATTCATTTTAAGGCTTAATAATATGTTATTCAAAGCTTAAACGTCTCAAATAATTGGCGATCAACATGAGCTTGCATGACATTATAAAGAACATTTAACAATGTTGGTTAAAGGCAAATGAGCATCACAGTTAAGTCGGAGTCCAGTTTAACTAGTTCTGTTTGCAATTAATATAAACATAAAATATGCAAATAAAAAATAATACTTGTCGCATCCTCCCCGGACCAATGAATTCATTTTTATATTTGTTAATAAAACGTAAGGATCTGGTTTGGTTACAGAGGAAACTTCGTTGCCAGGTACGTGAAGCGAATCATTTTTGTAGTAACAAAACGACTGATCTTTGCTTTATTCAGATCTCTTCAAACGTCGGAATATTAATGTATGAATTATATTATTCTAATTACCATTAACTAAAATTTAAATAAATAATGTACGAGGGAGGTTTTAAATAGTTAAACGTATTCATGGTCACGAAGGAAAACCAGACGTTTTACAAGGGGAAGAAAACTTGACGAAGCCCTTCGTCCGTGTATAGGAATTGGAAAGAACCGTTTTCAGTTTGTCCCCTCCTCTGTCCATTAAAGGTGGGCAATGTATCCGCAACTCATTAGTTAGTTGCAGATGTCTATGGGTAGCGATCACTTGACATCGGGTGAAGCGCTTGCTCGTTTGCCACCTAGTACTATAAAAAAATGTTTAAAAATACATCCTAAATAGGAAAATGCGACCTGCTCAGCTCGATATTCCGACCTTCCTCCTGCCTGGTTTATACGAGTATATCGCAGCTGAGCTAATACTGCCAAGTTGAGTATTACGCAAATATTATATACTGCAGCCCTGTTTTAAGGGCGCCGTCTGTTATGACTTGGTAAACGAGCCGCACTATCTTGAATCTTAAAGGAGTTCTAAGGCCCCTCAAGCGATTACGCAATCTATAGATTTCTCTATAGACAGGTAAGACAGTATACGATCGGTTTGTTGTACATCGGAGAGTAACTGAAGTAAACTGTGTGACGTGACGAGTGTACATGACACTCCATCCACTGGGATCTCTGCTGATTGAATCCATTCGTTTTATTATGTATTTACCACTAGGGATTGTACCTTAATATTTAATTCCATTGTTTTAATTTGGTAAGAGTTGATGACCCTATAAAAGTGGATATTATTTGTACCCATATGTATTACAACTGATTAAACGAAAGTCATGTATATAAATGGTCTATTATTTCACGTTACAAGATCGAGCCACAACCCTACGATGTCTGGAAGCGCCGCGGGCAATAAATGTTAATTATTACACGTCGCTCCGTAAAAACCCTTCCAGCAGGTGCTCTGGTAACGTAAAAGCTAATATTATCGTTCGTACCACAGTAATACTGACTCGCTTTATGACCGTTTTCATTTCGGTTTATTAGCGGCTTCAAATGAGTCATTCGAAAAATTCAAATGCAAATTTAATACCAACCGTAAATATTAAATAGTGTTTTTTTTGTAACAGAAATTCTAGGAAGCATTACAGTGCCGTTATTTTGTGTCTTCTAGTGTGTATTAATTATTTTCAAGTAAAATGAGTAGGCTGCCTTATTTTAAGGCTATATCAGGCAAACATTTAGCCTACAAATGATATTGGTATGTAGAATGCATAATGTCCTTTTAACAAATACTCTTATGGCCCCTCTGACTATAAAAGTGCTGGGAAACCTTAGTGTTGAGCAGAAAGCTTGGAAGCAATCGCAGCGGTGAAAATTACGAGAAACGTACGACAGACTTTATATGGATGCGCCATCCATCAGTCTATATTAACAGTTATCTATTGTACAAGCTGTGCTAAATTATCTTAAGAAAAAAAATGTTGGTTGTAGATATGGCACTAACGCTTTGTGCACAGCACATTAGTGATACAATACACCAAACGACAGGACCTATCTGCCAAACAAAATCATATTAATTTGCCTACTATAGAAAGCGTTCCCACGTTACTTTTTATTTCCAACAATGTACACTGTAATCCTTTGTTGTTTCACTTTCTAAGCACACGTGACACCGTGTCGGGCTGAGCACAGACGGAGCGCGGTTCCGGGACTCTAAACAATAACACTGAGGCCATTCGAACACAACGCGACGTAAATGCGCCAAATTTAAACGCAACCGTACTGGAAACAACCGCCGTGGCCGCTGCGCGCGCGCAACTAACTTGTTGCGGACGAGGCGGGCCAACCGCGATCACTCTCCTACTCTAGAGATGGACATATCAATTGTAATGAGTTAGACAGAGACAAAATTCCACCCTTTAGTTTTAGTAATTTGCTACTAGATTTTTCTTAAGAAGCGTTTTTTAAGAATTTTATTGCATGTGATTCATGTTGATGTTGCACAAAGCGTATCTGGCATGTATACTTCTGTTTTAGGCAATCCAAGCCATTGTTTTGATATGTTTTATGTGAAAGTTTTAATTGGTAACTTTCATAAAGAAACCTAAATCTTAATTGTTGGTTAAAATAAATTTCCAAACATAAAAACAAGTCACTGTAGTTATAATATTGGACTTACGATGTGGTAGTCATTTTTTAACTTGTTTGGCTTTCGTTCGTCGCTATTCTTATCTCGGGTAACCTCGATTGAAGCTGCCAAGAGCATTTGATATAAATAATAATTAATGAAATAAATAGTCTTGTACAGATTGCATATGCAACAAGTAGCGGGCCAGTGTGTCGCGCTATCTATGTAGTCCGTCGGAAGACGCTCGTTGCTATGCAATCAGAAGTGGGATCGCGGACAAAACAAATCGATCCGTCCATAGATATTCCCTACCTTGGCAACAGCATCACTAATTGGGTTGCTGAATGCCTATTATACAAGACAAGTTGAGATATATAAATTAAATTCGATAATATTTTACATCGAATGAACTAATGCTAAGCCCCGGTTCCACCTGATGTTAATTGAATATGTAATCGAAGTACGTACAAGTTTAGTGTTATCGTAGGTCATAGGCATACGTCATCGCAGACGCATCAGTTTAAATTGCTCCGGACATGCTGAAAGGATGAATGAAGAGAGAGTGACTAGACAAATCCCATGTTATATGTCGGTAGGAGACGTTTCAGGAGAACTTATATCGTTCATGTTACTGATATGTGAATAAGGGCGATATAAGAAGTACCCGACAAGCATGTAGGGGTATGGATGTAGAAGACGCGAAAGTGCGAAGGTCACGCCAGTTGGAGATTTCTAGGTTAGAGGCGTAAGTGCTTATGTTAAGAAATCGCTTTTACTTCGTTGCTGTTTTATTCAGAAATTTGTGTCTATTGAAGCCACGCTTTGATCTTTTGTAGTAATTATGTTAAATACTAAGGTGTGTGGAATAAAATAGTACTGTGCCAACGCCCGGTGGTTATCTTGCTTGAATGTTTATAATATTAATCGTTTTTTAGATTCCCAAATTAAAATTGACTCAAGTATTTAAAGATTTGAAAACTGTTTAAACTCACAAAAGCATATTCGTTGAACAGAAATAAAGTTCAATCCTAAAGGTAATATTGTAGAGGCGTCCGCGCCGTGGCGGCGGCAGCGGTATCATTTGCTACCTCGCAATCATCGTAATGACTACACGTCGAGCTGACCGCACCGACCTCCTACCATGGGTTGACGATCGAGATTGTCACAGTTACTTTAAAACGAAAATCTCGAAAGAAAATAAATAAACTATAGACAAGACTAGAAAATAATATACTCAAATAGTCTTTACCTCTGAATATAATAGTTCGTAAGTAGCCTATGGATAAACTAAAATACCTGATTTACCAATTAACTCATTCATAAATTTAAATACAAAAAGTTAAAAAAAGGCGATGCCTCAGATCTCGGCTTACTAACGGCAGTCTTCTTTTATTTTGCTTAACTTTGACAAGAATTGAAGAAAAACAATTTGGCAGGCAACCTCAAAAAACCTTTAAAACCCTTGCATATCTATATCATCATCTCCCTCCCCTTTTACCACTCATATGGGGTCGGCACAGTATGATTATAGTGCATACTTTATGAGTTTTAGCTACAGTTTTTACCACCGGCCGCCTGCCTGACGCCTATTTAATACAGTTGATTTATTCGTTGATATTCATATCGCGAATTACTCAGTAGTTTAACATACGAAACATCCTGCTTGATATACCAAAACTACCAGTTCTTGCCGGCGCTACTTGCTAACTGCTAAATTTATCACTACATTTAGCAATGCCGCAAATAGGAATGCAAAATAAATTATAATTAAAACAATAACTGTTTCAGATCTTTGTCTGTCTATTATACTCGAATTTAACATATTTTAAATAATTCCATATCGAGTTAGCACATTCGTAGTAGTGGATGCTCGCACGCGCTTTGAAACTGAAATGAATGTCGACAAGCGAAATAGCACTTACTTTCTTACGTTATACAACATAATTTTGATTCCTGTCTAACGATACTAAATCTTGCTCTGACATTAAAAGGTACGACATAATTTCCTTTTCAAATTTAATCCTTATGTCAAAATATATAAGGTTTAATTTCATTAGTTCGATAGGGTTGTATTGGCCTGTCGACAGATGCTCGTCCGTGTCTGATGGTATGGTGACCGATAGCAATCTTAGAGCACAGCCTTTCAATACAATATTTCCCGTCATATAAAATATTTCTATGGCACGTCAGAAACAGTTAAGTTGGAACAGAAACTGTTGAATTAATTCAATGTCTTGATTAATTCAATTTTTCTGTGTTTTCTGCGAATTTTAGTAACGGCCAATTTCTGCCTTTGAGAAAGCGTTTAGGAATTATTAAAAAGAACAGATGAAGAGATGAAGATGAACAGAGAACGATTATTTTTTTAATTTTGCGTCCGCTTTCCGCGTTCAAAATGAGGTCATTAGTCCTCTCCGGATCGGATGTCCTAAACTTTTTCTAACTATGAGTAGACATTAATCAAATGTGAAAGTAGTATATTAAAAGTTTTATTACCAGAAAAATTGATATAAGCTTGAGGGTATAGCACACACTATCGCCGGCTACGGTGTTCGAGAAAAAAAATTATTTAGTTATAATATTAATTTTGTTGCGAGCGTCGCGGCTTGCTTGTACGGTGAATAATAAGACTGTTCCAGTAAGCAGGTCGCAAATGAAGCGAGTCATTGTTCGCACACACAATGGGCAATGACTTACGCAGCCATGGCTTGCGGTGCGCCGCGCTGCCGCATGGGGGCTGAGCCTTCAGCGTAGCACATACGAACATACGTTTCATAACAGTGTTCAATGCTACAGAGTTGAACTACATTATACTACGACGTAACATAGAACAAGAGTGATAGAGCCAACAGGAGGACCAGGAGGAGGAAGACACACTTATGCTTCTGACTTTCGGCTGATGAGTGAGGCGCCGCAAGCTTGCAACACATACACAACTCTTGTGTCTATTGCGGCTGTCCATGGGCGTGGTGGTCACGTAACATCCGGTGACCCGGTAGTTTCTACCGTAAATACGAAATTCCAAGTTCCATCCTACCTGCTGAATAGTTCTACGCAGAATCGGCAGAAATATGCATCAACTTTACATTACCTGAAACAATCAATGATTTATTAAATTTAACATCAATATTATTTTTGTAGAGAGAACGCCAGAGGGCAACGATCATAACCACGACGTTGAGTTAAAGTCCAACTCTGTCAGCTTTATGTAGAAAAAGGGAGGAAGGAAAGGAAAATAAAAGAGGGGCGGGAAGGGTTTAGGCCATGATTAGCCTCTGAGACGCAAAAAGATCAGTACGTTGTGCTAGTATTCTCTCCAGCCGTGGTGAATTTATCATCTATTTGCAAATGTGGCGACGGCATAAAATGTCGTCAAGAACATTCAAAAGAAACTTGTCGAACTAAATAAAGGTAGCGCCACACCTACAACTTTCTGTTACCATATTCTCGAATATAAATGATATCCACTCGACAATACTTTACGTATGAGTTAAACAGAAACGATTACTCAACAACGTAACGTATCGCTTCACCTGTTCCCCACAGAACGCGGACACCGCCTTTCCCAAGTTAATTTTTGACCTCATGTCAGGAAGCAATTACATTTCAAATTCCTCTTTTACCTATAAGCGACTTCAGACTCTATTCTCACATAATAAAGTCGATATACACAATACATAAACACACTGTAAATTGTTTTGTATTTAAATCGCCCCGTCAGTGGCAGTGTAGGCCCCGACTTTTGTACTGTAGGTTGCGGGTTCGAACCCAAGCAGGCGCTTTACTTTACTTATATTATTATTATCCGCCCCGTCTTAGCATGCGTTGTTTCTCCATACAATTTGATCCCCTGAAATAAACGTTATAGAAGTAAAAAGGACCGTTACATCTAGGACAGAGAAATACAAAGACCTTGTTTTGTTAGCGACAATCTTAGGTATTTATTTATACATTTATACTTACCAGTTAAATCTAAACAACAAATAAACGTATCGATCTTACATTTCTGTTAAAATGTATAGCAAGCCAATTAGGTCGGACTATACACGTGTGGACACACACAAGGACATTCTTAACATCGTCAGTGGAAAGTTGGCGGCTCATTCATATTCATACGCTTGAGTGAACGGACACAACCACGGACACGTCACAAATATATAAAATTATCAAATGCTGCAAATTACCATAGTCAATCTGATAATATTCGGACCGAGTGCGGTTTTATACGTAGATATAACGCGTTGTTCATTTATATGTAGATGTATCGATTTTATTGACAGCTATAAATAACTTACTTATATTTTAGCTAATCATTTAAATTGAGGGTCATTTAAAAAGAAAGCGGCGTCCAGAGGCGGCTTACACGAAATTTATTTCAATTTCACAACAATATAACACCATTACAGAATAGCCCTAATTCGATGTTATATGCATAACAAAATTATAATTAAAATTTACAATAAATATGGGAAACTTAAATAATATAGATCTAGTTCTTTAATATATTTTATGGGACCTCCATTTCTTCTCGATAAGTCAAATCATGAAGACATGTTGAAATCACCAATCACTAGCACTTTATCATAATCACTACGCTTAGCTTCTAATATGTTAAATAAATGCATATATTCTTGTACATTGGATTTAGGAGGAATGTAAACGACACACAAGAAAAAAAGAATTTTTGTGGTCGGAAGACGGTAGCACAAACAATTTCAAATAAGGCTGTGTCTACGTTAGCGACATGAACGCGTCTCAAGTCCAACCGCGATGACGCAACTAACAGGGCTCCTCCTTGTTTGCGTCCATCCGCTCGATCACACTGCTACACTATATAACCTGGAGGAAAGCTTCACCATCTGTAATGGAATCATTTAGATCCGTTTCTGTTATCGCAAAAAGGTCATATGAAGAGTTCAGAATATTTATATAAAAAGTTGGCGTTTTCGTTCGTAATCCTCTGACATTAAACCCGTCCGTTTTCAGTGACACAAGCGTCGGCAGTAGGCAAGACATGTAGTCATCGCTCGCCAGTAGACGAGGGTAAAGCCGAGTTCATGGCGTGGTGACAATGAACCATTCATCAAAATCAAGCCAGTAAAAGTCGCAATGAAAATCGAATGGTAAATAATTCTCAAAGTGGTCGTCGAAGTAAAAACTAGCCGTATTATACAGCAACCCTCAAGGCAAAAGCTTAGAGCGATTTGGTGTTTAAAAGAAAAAAGCTCTCATATTTAGGGAAATAAACATTACACCGCTTTTAGATTCTTAATACAAAATTCATACAGACATTAATTGGGTCTTGTGTGTGGTAAGCCTTCATGGTCGTCATTTGACAAAGAAAAAATGAATGAACGTGCGTCTCGTTTCGATCTTGATTTTTACAAAATAAATGTTGAAATTAAAGAAAAAATATGTTTTTCCGCTATAACTTATAACTTGGTAATTTCTTCAAGCGACTCCGCTTAATAAAACAGTTAATTTTTCTCGCAGTAAAAGGCGTGAGGCTGCCGCATGATCTTACGTCTTTAAGTAGCAATTCAAGAGAACTTTCCAGTCCATAGCTGACGTGACATCCAGCACAGCTCGTGCCGCGTTGCCCTTCAGTCTGCCGGAACTGTTGTACCGGGAAGGGCGAAGGGAAGGGCATAGATAACATATCGATGCGTTGAAGGGATACCTATCTGATAAATCCTTAAAACTCTTACACTTAGCAGGATAAGTTAAAGCTTACATCAGAAGTAATCTAATTCACATTTTTATTTACAATTTAGCGCCAATAGTACGGACTTCGAAACATGCACAACATGGTCGTGTGTTCGTATCCGCCATTCTAATATTGTCGTAAATCATTTTCAACTAAATTTAAGCTTGGGTGGGGATGGTTTAAAGAGTTTAAAGAAATAAATATACGCTTACGTCCGTAACCCAGACGGGTAGGCAGAAATTATGGATTTTCATTTGGCGTGATCTCAAACTTCTCTCGCTTCTTCTACATCCATACGTGTACGAATACAAGCTAGTCGGTTATGGGTACTCCTTATATCGCCCTTTTTTAATAAGCCACTAATCTGATCAATATAAGTTCTCTAGCGCGTCCCCTACCAATGTTGCCACTCACTGCCGCAACATAAATCTGTTTCGTTACTCTCTTTTCATTCATCCTTTCAACGTGCCCAAATAAATGTATTGGTATCATTTATTTATTTCTAATAGATATACTAATTACGTGTTCAAAAAACGTTCAAATACAATTACGTACAATTAACAAGAACAAACAGATGAACATATTGATAAAAGGTAACATTGATAATATTTACGTTACGTAAATAAAATAACTAAAGATTAAAACATTGACAATGACCATTTTGGGGCCTTCGGTCTAATTCTAACAGTGGTAGAGCCCGCAACAACATCTGTTGCACGAATGGGCCGGCTCGACCGGTGAAATACCACGATCTTACAGAAAACAGGAGTGAAGTAGAAGTTCTCTGCGTTTCGCCCGATGAGTGCCGTGGGCCTAATTTCAGTTTCTTCCCCTTCCCACCTGTTCCTCATAAGGGGGATAGAAAGGGAAAGGGAAGATGATTGGACGGAGAGGGGATTAACGGGGAAAAGGAAATATCCTTTTTCCTGTCTACGTCCTCCTCTGTCCATTAAAGGCAGGCAACATAAAAAAACATTGTATCGAGAGATCTTTTAGATAAGAGTTCGTTGATGAGAGAAATTCTATTGATAACATTTCTTCCACCAGATGGCCGATAAATTGCATAAATAACAACGGTCGATTAGAACCTTCCAGCGGCTATTCGGCAAACCTTTACGGGTTTATCTTCTACTAGTGATATGCCCCGGCTTCGCCCGGGCAACTGAACATTTTCTGAAATTTACAATGAAATCGTATCAGCCGTTTCGGAGGCTGTAGAGAACATACATACAGACATCGACTTTTATATATATATATATATATATATATATAGATTTTGCTTTACCATTGTCCTTGTTACGCGCTACCTTTCGTGATATCTCCCTTTATGGGGTATATTTTTGTTACAAAAAAATTGAAACCAAAATAGTTGTAAATGCATTAAATCTTGTCAAAGTGGAGCAGCGAGCTGTTCATACGTTATTTCTGTCGCACGATCCCGTGGCCTAATTAACTTGAGCGATACAACACGCGAATTGCAAACAAAAGTTGCGGCTTACATAAACAAATTAAGCGATCGGCCATCGGGCAGCGGTCGGCTAATTAGACGGTCGCCGGTTCGATCCCGAGGCGATGCTATCGGCGCGCGCCTGCGTGTCCGACGCGTGCACGCAACTTGCTTCTGTGTACATTTGTTAATATTATATATGTAAATAAGTCGAAATATGTTAAGGCGATGGTTTATTCGAAGATAATCCGACCTCACCGCGATAAGGCGCAAATGGAAAGAGGGTAGGCAGTTGAACAATGGTAGAGCCAACAGAAGTAGTTCGTTCGAATACTGCGATGATAAATATAGCGTCATACCCCTTTACTAGTGACCCGCCCCGGCTTCGCGCGGACAGTCTTAATTATGTCGATACGAGCGCTACCAAATAACACAGGCCGATTTGTACATTTCATGAAAATTTCATATATAGAGGCGTTGCTGGTAAATTTATACATACATATATATTGGTTTATGTTTGCCCGATGATTGAGGCAGAACCATTATGTTTTTTGCGCACAAACATTGCACGCGGAGAGAGTCACGTTGAACATTTAATGGAACCGAACCAGAAAATCAGAGATTATTCTAATCTGTGACTTCAGGCCAGCGCAGACACGACGAGGTCGTGCGACGTGATATAGAATTTTAATGGCACACATTATAATAACATTACAAGTGTCTTTTGTCACTTGGCAACGGTAGAGTACAGGCAAGAGGTGACCGTCCCACACATTCAGTACGTTCGAGCTACGTGCTAGACGGTACTGATTGCCTTCCCGTCACAATCTCTGATGACAAGAAACAATAATTTACTTTTAAAACTTGTCCGGTGACCCTTCGCATTCCGTTATGTTCATAAATGTGTTGCGAGGCTCATGTTGATGATAAATTACGAGTTGACCAGAGAGATGCGAATTCACTGAAGACCGGTGTGTTAGAAATAAGGGTATTACACAGCGTAAATTGTAGTTTCCAGTAGATTTCATTAAATACGATAGGGTTAATACATTTTGTCAGAAAATTGGTAAAGGCGCGCAACTTGTGATTTCATCGTTTCTTCCATGACCTAATAAATAGTATGAGTAAGCCATAAGGTGTCTTAGAACGGTATCTAATACTTTTCGAAACAAACATGGGTCAAGTATGTTTCATGTATCCTATCCCCTTCAACACTAGACTTGTTAACCATATTGCATTAAACTTAAGGAATAGGCTATGTACTTAGCTTGTACATATTACATTGTTCAGTCATCTGCGTTTTTAAATAGCTGTGCGATAGATTTACGAATGCCCCAGAAAAGTGATTTGATTTGTGTTGCCTACGATGAAATCAAGTTTATATTCTTGGTTTCAAAAGGTTGCATTAATTTTAGTGTGAAAGCTGATGTTCTAAACTCGTTTAAAGTTTCACATCCTCCCGTCACCAGCTCAGAATACCCCAAAACCGCAGGCAGCGTCACCGGCCGTATAAATCAACACGAACATAGAGACGCCAGCTAGTAATTGCTCCTAATTCCGGGGCCGCGCTATCCCGAGGCGTGCGTGTTACTAAATTGGAGCTCGGCAGGTAGGAGCGGCTTCGGAGTTGGAATTCCAACTTCTATCAATAACCGGTCATTGTTTGTGTCGAATGTGAGAACCAAAATTATATTCTTAAAGATATTTTAAGCAACGAGTTCTTAGTTTTATCAATTGCCAAAGAATTATACTTGCACTATAAGTAATTAGAATTGTGCCTTGCTATTCAGCATTTGCTATTTACAATGCTTCGCATGAACTAAGAAATTGTAGACGGCTATGTATACATATTTATTTCATGAACCTCCTTAAACTCATGATAACAAATCTTCATAATGAAGTATTACATTATTTTTTTAAAACGCGTAACTTTTTAAATTTTGCAACTAATAACTATTACTGAACGTAAACTAAATTAGATTTACGGTTAATCGGATCAAGTAAATTAATATATTAATAAACAACTGGCTTCGATCAATTTTTAGAAATGTTAACGATTTAAAATATACTAGTGACACGCCCCGGCTTCGCCGGATACCACTAATTATGTTTATTACAGAACTATGGTATTACAGTACTCAGGGTTGGAACTTCATTACTGGTATTGAAGTAGCTAGATTTTTAGATTTTTTGACAATTTTTTTATTTATTTTTCGAAATCTTCTCCCATAAAAATGTCCTATGTTACTTCTAATACCTCCAAGAATATGTGTACAGAGTTTCATGATGATCGGTTGAGTAGTTTTCGCGTGAAAGCGTAACAAACAAACTTACATTCATGTTTGTAATACTGGTAGAGATTGTTAATATTTTTCATCTAGTGCTCAATAGATGTCGCTTATATAAAGCGCTGATGTATACAAAATCGCGTTGGATTTCTATAAATATCTACTTCATAACACCGAGCTAGGACATGAATAAGGAAACAAATGAAATTGTTACATTGCTATACAACTTTCTAATCATTAAACGTATTTGAAATCACATTCAACGTCCCTTCAACAGTTGCTATCGTGTAAACCGGACCTTACGACGTATTTATACCGATAAACTTTAGTATAAAAACGCTTACGACGCTATTTAAGAAAAAAAAAGAATCGTAAATTACCATTAAGCGCATAACGACAAAATTCGAATATCTCGACGTGGTTGCCGGCCCGCCGGGGCCCGTTTTTGTCGAAACAAATCAGTATTGCGACAATTCGAGTTTTTCAAGTCGCTCCGGCGGACCCCCGCGGGCCCTACAGACGGAGACCTAGTCACGGAAATTTCTAGACTCGTCCGGCACGCGTGAGTTAAATAGCCTAGGGCTGCCAATGCATTTCTTTTTGTCAGATTTTTTAATATTATCTTTAACATTAGCGAGGGTTAAAAAGCATTCGGATGCAAGCATAGTGACTTCTTCTTAGGTGATATGTGCGAAAGTGCGACGCCTACGGTTTGTATAAATCTCCGTTTACAGATTCAAAACTTTACAAATATCCTAAATATCTGTCAGCTGTACAACTCAAAGAAACTCGAAATCGTCGTCTTGATTAGCGGACAAAAAAAAATGGACAGTTGATAGAGCGCGTGGTGGCAACCCTAGTCGCAGTATGATACTTTATTTCCTTAATTACGAGCCCAGTGGGTGACGGGTGACGGGTGGCGCCGCGGCATCTCGACAAAATAATATTACCATAGAAATAAATATTGGTATGATGGTACCTTTTGTAGATGCGATCGGAATTAATTGGTTTCATCAATAAGAAGTTAAATCAGTCCTCACTTGGTTTTAAAGGCGGAGACGTGCGATGATGCGACGTATATACTTTGGTCTTCATTGAGACAAAATCTTGTCACATTGCGAATCGTTTTAACAGAAAATCTACTTCTTAAAATATTAAGCCCTCATTATTTTAAACGAATAATGATTAATGTACTCTCGTTTACATAACAGAAATGTTTTACCATTAAGAATCCCACTAATCTTGGGGTATACCAATTTCGTAGCAGGGCAACTTGGATAAATAGGGCTTGTAACACATTCTGTCGAGGCGCGCTTGCGTGATATTACGCAGGAATCTGAAGTAGAAAGTGGATCTGAGCGTGCGAACCATTACCGGACAAGTCTAGCTTTTACTTAATCAAGTACTGTCATAATTACCCGTAATTATCAACTCAAATTAGAAATAATTGACGTTCAACATGGACATTAAAATTTAGTTTAATTATAAGAAAAGGTTTTGTGTCCGTTTAAGAAAATACACTCAATTCATTCCCAAGAAGAACATGCTGCGTGATCATGTCTATAGTGGCAGCATCCGTTTGGTGCCTGGACATAATGCACAGATAAAATATGTAATTTTTCAAAATAAATCAGATGTACGTGAAAAATAATATAGAAGTTGTATAGATGAAAAATAAAGACAAAACATACAGCGATAGGACATAAACAATAGGACTATAATTTTTAAAAATGAGGCTATTACGGCCAAATTTTAGTTACTGGTAACATTTTGGATATCTACCAAATGCACCAAAATAGCTTCCAACATAATTTAAATAAATATCAATACAATTCATTTGCATAAAGTCCGACTATAACATTTTATGATACAGCGCCCTCGCGGTGTCCAGTAGGGTAACTATCACGTATGTAGCTTAGCTTCCCGATCACAGGTGGCGCTATAACAAAACCTCTCTGCCTCATTGAAATTAAAAGTTATGGTATCGTTTTCCATATTTTCGTTAATAATCCCTTTAATTCGCCCCCAGAGGGATTTTCGGTCGTTTTCATTGTCTAGAATCGGAGGGCAATGATAATTAAATGCTATTAAAACGTATTGCTCATTTAATGTGCGGAGTTCGCACGCGGCGGGCGGCGCTGCGAGCGGCCGCCTGCGGCTAATTCACCATTCGAATAATGGGGATATTATCTCGAATTGTTTTATTGCTTTTGGAACAGCGAACGGACATTTCAAATAGGAAATATTAAATGCTTACAAGTGTTACACTTTCAAATATTACGTAAAATTACGATTGCCGTTGAATTTGACAGCTGGCGTGGGCGCATGTATATTACGATGTTTAGAACATTATATTCCAAATAATTATAACCCCTACTAATAGTATAAATGTGAATGTAAGTTTGTTTGTTACGTCACGCGAAAACTACTCAACCGATCATCATGAAACTTTGTGCATGTATTCTTGGAGGTACTAGAAGTAACATAGGATACTTTTTATGAAAAAAAATAGTATATAAAAAGCGAAGTAGTATGTTCCCTATGGACTCTGAAACGGCTGGAACGATTTTGATGAAATCTACAGGGATAGTCCAGATTGGCACATTCCTGTGTTTGGTAGCGATCAGATCAACATAATTAGTGGTACCCGGGCGAAGCCGGGACGGGAGACTAGTAAAGTTATAAAGGAAAAGTGTGGCTCAAAAGTGTGTTGACTAGAATTGAGAAAGGTATGCTTCGGTGGTTCGGGTATGTTGGAAGGATGAATGAAGAGAGAGTAACAAAAATGAGAACTTATATCGATCAGATTAGTAACATAGTAAGGAAGAGCTATATAAGGAGTACCCGTTACCGACAAGCTTGTATGCATCGATGTAGAAGAAGCGAGAGAGGTGTTCCAGGATCGCTCCTAATGGAAATCCATAATCTGTGCCTACCGCTCTGGGTTACGGGCTCGCGTATATTATTTATTTATATTCTAAATCATACCAAAGTAGCTCTCTTGGGAGATGAACACATTTAAACAAAATGTCGAAGTTTCAATTTTGAATCCAATTTGAACGGAAAATAGAATTGATACGGTTGGCAATTCATTCATCGCAAGCACTATAACCTTTATTTCCATATAATATACTTTCGTACACACTGACAAGCAAATTATTTCTTATATTTACGAGAATACAACATTAAATTAACTTAATTTTACGTCGTTACATGAAACGTTGGGAAGAAAAATTGTGATCCGGTGAAATTAAGAAAACGATCCCGTAACGCAATTGTTTAGTATCCAGCGGGGTATTGTCTCGGACACGTCGGTCCACGAACTGGCAATTTAGTAACAATTTAGACGGGAATTGTTTCGTGATCGCTTCGTCTTGTCACTAATAACTTTATACACGTTTGTAAGTCAGCTCAGGAGATTTGAACCTTAGTCCTCTACAATACTGATCATAATGGAATGCGTCTCTATTCGTTATATTCCTTGGCTGTTATTTCGGAACGCAGCATAGTATAAAATCATCATATTCGACTTCCGGTTGTTACGTGCAAAAAACCCATCCTAAATATGGCTTATATTAATTACATATAACGGAGCTAATGCGGCCGGCAGATGGCGTCGTGTCGGATTTGATCTTCAGTCCGAGAAATATATGTGTTTCATTGAATGAATTTGCAAGCGTTGCGTGCAGACGTATTGGTTAAAGTTTGTTTAATTTAAAACGTCTTTTAAACTGAACCAAGTTAAAAAAAACACGCGTTTCTGTATACTTTTTTTGAGACCATTCCATGGCAAATAATCCGGGTGCAGCTTATGCACCACACAACTGTAACAATTATTGGTAACTGTCAAAATCAATGTCTTAATATGTTGGTCAAAGGAAAAGACATTCCCCAGAATGCAACCTGTAAAACACCGAGCACCTAACCACTTTACGGTCTGCGTCAGTCCAGATAATACTGACTTATGGAGCAGGATACAGCCACAAAATAGATAGGTCCCTACCTTTAAGAAGGCTGAGGCGACGAGAGCAGACATCCTCTCTGGCGTACACGCACACCCCGGCCCGGGGCAAAAAGGAATGCTCCGATTTGTAACCCGGGCAGGATAGATACGATGTGTCTGCCGGAGAGGATATCTGCGTCTTAGTGAGGAAAAGCAAGGCCGGCTTAGCCGTCCGTAGATGGAAGTGGACGGCCTACAAGTTAGAGCGGAGTCCCCTGATGTTACAGAAGTCCACGGCGAACATGGTAGGGGATCCGCGAGGTGCTGCCTGCGTTTGCCCCGAGCTCCAGCAACGAGTGGGATGGTGCCCCCCCAGAATACGCGGGGAGCCCGCGCGCCTACGTCCAGACTCCAAGCATAAACGCGCGGAGGGGGATACTCCAATACCAGTGGTATCGGTACCCCCCTGGGGTAGATTATTTTTAGATCCCACTGCCATGCTGTTAAGGTGGGTCAGCCTCCGACGCCTACACTTATCAGACGAAACGCGGAATTTCTTCCACTTCACGCCTGTCTTTCGTTTGGTTGTGGTATATCACCGGGCGAGCGGGCGATTCGTGCTCCAGCAAAAGCTAGATGCGGACTCTACCATTGTTAATGTAATAAATGTAATGTTGAAGTTATCTTTTTTATATGTAGCTATTGGCCAGCATAAGGTCTTGGCTACGAGCGCAAATTTTCATTGCATTTTAAATGATTTGTAAGATAATTCTGTTACGTAGTCACGTGAGAAAATACGTGTTAAAAAGTAGTGAACCGCTGCAGATCCACGAACTGTTACAGTAGAAGGCTTCTACGGAATCGCGACGTTTCCGCAGTTCTTCGGAACTGAGAGAACACACGCAATAGAACTCGCGCGAAAGTTCTGCGCGTACGTCATTGTTCTATTGTTCCTTTCTTTCTTACGATTTTTAATTTTACAGAACTTTATTTACATTTTTGACTTATTACCGTAATTAAAATAATATTATGTCATTAAGTAATGAATGAGCTTAACTGAATAAGACTAGACTTTTACTAGAGACCCGCCCCGGCTTCGCCCGGGTACCACAGGGTAAACACAGGAATGTGCCAATCTGGACAATCCCTGTAAATTTCATAGAAATCGGTCCAGCCGTTTCAGAGTTTATAGGGAACATGCATACTTCGCTTTTTATATATTTTTTGTTCATAAAAAGTATCCTATGTTATTTGTAATACCTCCAAGAATGTGTGTACAAAGTTTCATGATGATCGGTCGAGTAATTTTCGCGTGAAAGCGTAACACACAAACTAACATTCAGATTTATAATATTATTTATAATAGATATATAAAAACCTATTCTCAGACCTACCGAATTTATCTACTTATTTACCTACTTAATTCCGATCAAAGTATGATTAATTAATAAACAAATGATTGAGGCTATCAATACAAGTACAATTATCACGATACTGGCACACCTTTCATAGGCAAGTGCGTGTCAAGGCGCTTTATATTATTTGTTGTTGAACTTGGCATCAATACCACGCCCCTGAAACCATTAGCGATGAATCAAAACCGCTACACGTCGTCAGAGATTAACAATACCTCTTTACGCTAAGAAATGTATGAAAACAATAGAATAGCGCATCGCTAATTTGTTTACATTAATACCTAATTTAAAAATACACATATCGTAGAGCAGCATACAAAGACTACATCTAATCAACACAAGAGTCTATTGGAGGCGAAATGACAGGTAACCTCTGGAATCTCAGACAATGAACAGTACAATAAACAATAACAAGAATCGTGTACACTTTGTTTTCTTGGATGTGTGTACGAAAACACGAGAGTGGGGCGCAGAGCGGGCGGCAGAGCGCAGCCCCCCGGCCCAGATCTCAATCCGCGCGCGCACTCGACGTCGCCTCCAGGCATAGTTCAACGCGACCCTAGGTCAAAGTGCTTCGACTAGTTGCAGACTAGAACACATTAAAATGAATCGTACCAGATTAAGATGAGGAGTTGGAACAGTGCGATCAATGAACAATTTTAGTATCGCCAGATTGTAGCAGATATTAAAAAATGCCATGAGCTCAGCTGCTAATATAACCGATGACCTCTGCAAGATATGTGATGGCAGGATAGAATGTGCGCCGACGGCGATCCTGCTGATCTCGCTCGTGCACACGCTGTACGGCTACATCGGCCCCGAGCCGGACTACTTCGGCAGGAACAACCCGGCGCAGCTGCTGCCCGCCGCCAAGAAAGACAAGGGCGCCTCCGACGACGACAAATACAGATCGTTTGCAAAATACAAATTCTTAGAAGAAAACCAAAAGAACTACGAGGAAGGTCAGGATGTTATGGTAAGCGACAAGGAGCTGGAGTACGACTTCGTGGTGGTGGGCGGCGGCACCGCGGGTTGCGTGGTGGCCAGCCGCCTATCAGAGAACAGGAAATGGAAGGTGAGTCTGCGGGACGAAGTAATTAATAATCAAGTAGTATATAAAGATTTCAAAATCCAATAGATAGATGTACCCGTGTATGTGTAGTCTTGGTTCATTGTTTTGGTTAAATGTTGAAGGTACTGGTGGTGGAAGCTGGGCCGGAAGAACCAAAAATGGCTCTTATTCCGGGGCTGACCAGTGAGTTCAAGGGATCCTCAGTGGACTGGCAGTATTCAATGAGACCAAAAAAAGGGTAAGTGCTTAAGATATTTTCTCTTCTACGTCTACAATTGAATTTTGCTCATTTGATTTTCGATTTTCTCCGATTTACCAGATCAATATAATATTATTTATATTTTGCCTTAAAACATAAATAGCTAAAAGGGTGAATGAGGTGAAATCACAAAAGGCAATTTTCGCAACTTTTGTAGAGCGTAGTTCTACTCCCGCCTTGGGGCAGGAGGCCAGTACGGCAGTCGGACTGTAACTTCTTCGTGCATACTTATCAATGTTACTGTGACCACGGACAGCAAATACTTAAGTACGGTGACTGCTCGCCAGATCTTTCAATTTTTGAAGTAGTCTTTGTCGGCAACGGACTTTTAAGGCTAACGATTGAATAAATAGATGAAATAAATTATGTATTTTGAAAAAGTTGATGAGGAATGCTGTCTTATTTCAGATTTTGCCAAAACCGTCATGACTTGGGCTGCGAGATGGTCCAGGGACGCGTGCTGGGAGGGACATCGGCGATCAATGACATGGCGTACATGAGAGGCAGCCCGGCAGACTACGACGAGTGGATGCTGAGCGGAAACGACGGCTGGAGTTTCAGCCAGTTATTGCCTTACTTCAAGTACTCCGAAGGCAATTACGACAAAGATATTGCTAAAAATAGGTTCTTTCATTCGACACAAGGGCCCTTGGACGTCGGAAGATATCCGTACGTCGACGATAATGTCGATGTATTATTGAGCGCCTTTAACGAACTCGGGTATAATTACACCGATACAAACGGCCGGAATCAATTGGGTTTTATGCGGATACAGACCATGTCGTACTTCGGAGAGAGAGTCAGCTCGTACACGGCGTTCATCGATCCCATACGGAAGCTGCGATCGAACATCGATATTGAGACGGAAGCACTTGTTACTAATATTTTATTTAAGGATACTCGAGGATCCATCCGAGCCATAGGAGTAGATTACATTAAGAACGGTACAAAGACAAGAGTCAAAGCAAAGAAAGAAATCATTATATGTGCCGGTGCTATCAACACGCCGAAGCTTTTGATGCAGTCCGGTGTCGGCCCGAAGGACTATTTGGAATATTTAAATATTAAGGTGTACAACGATTTGCCGGTCGGAGGAAACTTCCACGATCATTTGTCTGTGTGCTTGCCTGTCATTAAGCTTACTAAAACGGCTACTACGTCTAAATTCTCAGAAAAACTTAAAGATATATCTTCATACTATGCAAAAGGTACAGGCCCCTTATCGGCAAATTTCCAAGTGGTCGCGTTCTTAGAAACATCCTTGTCCGATATATTAGGTACGCCAGATATCGAAGTTAGATTTCGTGGACACGACTCTAACATGTATTATGATAGAATAGATATATGTGTGTCTCTTTTAACACCAAAAAGCCGAGGACAAATAGTACTAAACGCAACAGATCCTGTTTTCGGCAAACCCTTAGTTTACCCAAATTTTCTAAAAGAGCAGTCGGATGAGAAAAAGTTACTAGAAGGCATACATGAAATAGTTAAACTTTTCGACACAGAAGTATTCAAGACCGCTTCCTTCGAGTTCGATCCTCTTCCTATATTAAACAATGAATGCAAAAATTATGAAAAAGTGTCCGAAGATTTTTGGGCTTGCATAATAAGGCATTTTTCAAGTCCTCTGCATAATTATGTAGGAACTTGTAAAATGGGCTCCTCCAAAGACCCCGAATCTGTAGTCGATAGTAACTTAAAAGTATATGGTATCGCGAATTTAAGAATAGTCGATGGTTCGGTTATACCGAAAATAACTCGAGGTTCTACGGCGGCACCCATTATAATGATAGCTGAAAAAGCAAGTGATTTAATAAAAACTACTTGGTATTAAATAGTACTTTTATTTACTAACTTAAAGTAAATTGTTGTAACAACATCGACGTCACCTTTTGCTGTTGTACTGCCCTTTGTGCTCTTTCCAATCTCTTTTAATTAGTTTCGCGCCTTTCTCTGCAATCATAACAGTCGGTATATAGATACCACCACGGACATGCGTCGGCATCACAGACGCGTCCATAATTCGTAAGCCTTCAATACCGTGTACTTTCAACTGATAATCGACGACTGAGCTTGTACTATTTTCTCCCATGCGACATGTGCCAATGGGGTTACTCATA
This sequence comes from Papilio elwesi, assembly GCA_029849275.1. Classification (NCBI taxonomy): domain Eukaryota; kingdom Metazoa; phylum Arthropoda; class Insecta; order Lepidoptera; family Papilionidae; genus Papilio; species Papilio elwesi. The sequence goes on from CM056702.1 coordinate 11,102,389, forward strand.
GCTTTAGTATAATGTCTAGCTATACAGTTCCACTGATCTCTGTTTCGTAATTTATCACAAGGGAACAAATCTACAGGAGCAAATTTAATGTCGGCCTTTTTCAATTCCCTCGTGTCCAAAAGTTGCAGTGCAATGTCAATACTGTCCACTAACGTATCTAAGTCTTCGGACTCCTTTAAGAAATTAGCTTGTATTATCGGCCTTCCGTATTTAGGATTCCTTTTATTTAACATTACCTTTCCTTTACTTTTTGGCTTCAGCAAGACGGGATAGATCGTTATTAAGTTGTAATAAGGCAATGGCATAGAGAATTCCTCCGCTGTATGAACACTGATATTTGTAAGCAAGAATTTGTCACTTCTTACAAAGTTGCCTTCAAATGAAAACTCCACATCGGGCGCATTGTTATTTTTGTCATATAATTGTAAGAACGCCGATAGTTGGTTTATACCACGAGATGCCAGTGGCCCGCTACGGGAATGAAACCATGTTTTAAAGTCATTAATGATGGTGCTTTCATCCACTGGAGCGACATCATTGATAGCAAAAGCGAGGCCTCCGGTGGTGACCTGGTCTTGATAAAATGCTCCTACAGGAAGTTCATGTATAACTGTTATGTTGTGTTTCTTTAGTTCCGGCTTAGGACCTACACCGGAGAGATGGAGCAGTCGTACGTTATTAATAGCGCCTCCCGCTAATATTACTTCTCGCTTAGCGTAAGCGGGATGTTCTTTCCCCTTTTCACTTTCATAAATGATGCCATCGACAGTCCTTTCTTGTTTGTTTATAACTATTCTAGTGACGGTCACTCCGGTCATTACTATTAAGTTTTTCCTGTGCTTTACTGGTTTTAGGAATGCGCTGTTGGTGCTCAATCTGGTATGGTTGTGTATCGTGAACTGGTTGACGACGGTGCCCTCCGCTACGTTCGTGTTTATATCAATGGTTCGTAGGCCCATTTCGGCAAAAGCGTTGGAGAACATTTCCACGAATCGATCGGCGTGCTTGAATCTTTGCACTCGCATTTCTCCGCCGCGGGAATGATACAAGGCATTCATTGATATGTCGTAGTCGCCTTGAAATAAAACAAGTTTAGTTATTTCTCTTGGGACTTAAGTTGTGAAGGTGTAATTAAAATGTTTCGCATTGTTTTACATTAGTTAAAGAGTTAGTACTTTAGATTTCCAAATTGGTTCTACTGCAGTTAAATATAATTTTTTAATGATTATTTAATTTAAGAAATTTGTTAGGTTTTGACTGGGTTGTTACAATTGCTTCGTGAGAATCATTTCCTTGGTGCTGGGATTGAACAATCTACGTATCTCACCATTGTCTTCCAAAGACTTGAAGTGCTCAAGTAAATTGTCAAACTGCCAATCCAAGGAGCCCAGCTGTCCCGTGCTGTGCCATGCATCGTAATCCTTTTTGTGTCCTCGGGTATACTTCATATCGTTGGTGACGCTGGAGCCGCCCAGGACTTTCCCGGTCCGCACCTCGCACGCTCCCCCGGGACGCGACAGGCACGAGAAGCCGTTTCGCTCCGTCCTATAGTTCCACAAGATCGGTCTGTAGTCCTTCGTGGGTACGCCTGGAATGTCATAATCTATGTTTTCCTCTTCGCCCGCTTCCAGCAGTAAGACCTGTTTGAAGGTGTAATAATAAAAATCCCCTTTATTTGAATGAAAAAAGTATTAACTCTTTGATATATTATTTTTTGTATCAACCAGTACAAGCTATTTGTATGACTTTTGCATGACTTTCCCAATTCTCAGAAAGTTATGCAATATTAAAAATATTTTTTTCGCAGTTGCAAATAATTGTTTTACCTTAAGATCTAACTTTGTAGTAAAATGTACAGAAATATTTTTCGTCTTATGTTCAATGTTAAATACAAACATATAAATTTATTTATATATATACAATTACATCATGAGTAAAAGACCTAATGTAAACAAATAGAATTTGAGCATAGATAGATATAATAACGAGAATTGGATCTGTGACATTAAATCTAAATAATTAAAAATATTTCGAAGTGTACAAGAACTTTGCTTGTCATGAATTCCGCCAAACCTGTTGGTTTTTAACCCGGCTATAATAAGTTTACCTTCCATTCTGGCACCGCCGACAGTCTGTTGGCGAGCACGCAGCCCGCCGTGCCGCCGCCGACGACAATGAAGTCGAAGACACTGTTCCTCAAGTTGTTCTCGTCTGACCTGCTGCGGGTGGCCTTGCTGAGCAAGTCACCGGCCGTCGCGGTGCTCAGGGAGATGAGGAGCCCTAGCCTTAACACATGTTGACTGATCAATCTTTTAATTCAATCATTTTACTATTATGAATTCATTTAATATACAATCCAGTAAAGTGATTGTACACCCTTAACAATTAGGCTATTGGCGCTTTATTTTTTATATTTTCAGTCATATCTTCCATTATAACTTAAAATTTAACGTATTAACGCAAGCAAAATATAAATGGCGAATTTGACGATTTGATTTGTTGGTCACAAATTTGCTGTCAGCTTACAACAAACATGGTCTAGATTATAAAGTGATTCACAATCGATTGGTCACATGATACACGCAGGAACATGGTAACAATGGGTCCTTTAATGTTGATTCCCATAAAGTCACACCAGACATTCCTGTGCCTGTTGGGGCGCAAGTATCGCTGCGTCCTGTTTCTGTGTTCGTGATGTGATTTCACTTCTTTCACGAGATACTATGCACTTATTTCACTTATAGCATGCCAGTATTTAGTTTTATTCTTGTACCTTTAGAACTGAGGTCAAGATACAATTTGAATCCTTTATGATAATATAGCATGCAGTTGTGAAAACAACTAGTCGTTAGGTATTTTATGCATTCTTTTTTCATTTAAAAATATCAAAATAATAAAGTCACAATCGGTGTTTATAATATCATAATGAGCTGGTAAATCCGTACTGTAATTATTCATTATTCCATTGAAATGTTAAGAAAACAAACGAAATGATAATAAATTTTTAAATACTATTGTACAAGTCATATATTATTGTTCACTCAAATCCATATCTAGCAGTATACATAGACACCAAGATATTGAGGTTTTATAAAAATACTTGTAATTTTATTTGTTGACATTATAAACCGAAACATAAGATACATAAAGTAAGATATATTTCGACTTCACAACATATTTAAACTAAATATAAGCATAGAGATTTCCTAACCTCAAAACTTTCAGCATCTTAGCACACATGTTTACAAAAACAAAACAAAACAATATGCGGGACGCACTCAACGTATGAACAGTTTCACTGATTGGCCACGAAATGCTGTGTGCCTGTCGGTTTGCGCGCTCCATCGGCCGCGAAGGTGAGCTAATTGGGCAAGGCAGGACGCGCGGTTTTTCAATGTATTGATCGCACTTACATAATGATTTCCTCACTTATTTTTATTAAAGTAATTTAAATCCGGACGCCGGAGAATTCCTGATTTTCTCCCGTTAAGTTCGGCCTTGTCAGTAGCGGATGAAAAGTTAAACTGTTGATTGGTACCTGTGGTTATTAAGTAATAGCGATGAGCCCTCGCCCTCGTATATCACAAAACTAAAGTCGAATTTATTTTTGCATTTGGTGTGATGAGCTCTCAAAAAAAATCGAATTATGCGATTCCAAGTCCCAGTCTAATGCCCGGAAGCACACGCTACAAATCCTCTCCTGGAAGCCCATTAAGATCGAATGATGGACAATCCCTGCCATAAACCACAAGCTTCATAGAGCAGCTCACCGCCATAAAGCATACACTGGCGGTCAGTTAATTTCCGGCCGCCATCTTATCTGACGATAAAGTTGGTATGCTGCAAGACCTTGCTGCCTATGTTATTTGATATTTGGAGACCTTTATCGAATCATTTAACTCTGAAATGGTAAATGTACTACATTCAATAAACAATTTAACTCTAAGTAAATTTTAAATGCCTCCGTTTTAGTCGTTAACTGGAGGCATTCAAAAGTACTTATAACCTAATGTTAAATATATTTACCGTTTTGCAATGATTTTATTAACATTTTAAATGATAATTTGCCTGAAATGGGTAATTACGTATTACTTTAATTTAAATAATACGCCATCTTGTGACGTAAACTAGAACTAACAACATTGATTTTTATAAAACTTTTTAAAAAATAAAAATAGATGGCGCGGTAACATAATCCGCAACAACAATCTTTTTGTATTAAAAATATTTGCTTATCTTTTTAATGTAATCTTAATGTACTAGTGTTATTTTTACAACAAACGAGCGATATGTTGAAAATGTCAATGTAATAATAATTCCGAATAAAGTTCTTTTGAAGTTAGTTCGAAGAAGATAGAATTTCCATATTTATGACTCAAAGGGTACAGAATTCCTCTCCAAGCCACGTCCGTATGTTTAAGGTTGCGGAAGGTTACAGCGTAGTTAGTTCACCCACCACTGTTCTTTTTCAACCTTGTTGTTACTTCATCACAGTCACATCAATTGCTTTCTCCACAATTTCTCGTAACACGCAACTCCTCGCCCTGTTTTTAAGAATGCCGCTGCATGTTTTTTCCTTCTTCCACAGAGTATAAATTTTTTAGATATTTTAAATTGACTCATAAATAATATTAACATCTGTAAATTCTAAATTACTGAGTACTTAGCAATTTATTGTATGCATTGATATTAGTGATAACATCTTCAACATGTTTTCCGTTCGGACATAGTTTAAATGCAGCGTGTTTTAATAAGTAGGAAGACCATACACTCTTAAAAAAATACAGGACACGCCCTTGTGTATATACTTTCTTCTTTGAAATGAAGTAATAAAATTATTTATTGTACCCACCCCACTATTGACGTCTTCTGGATTCGAATTAGCTTTACGCCAGGAAGGAAATATTTTTGTTTTTATTCTACCGAAATGATTAAAAATGCAGGCATACACTTAAAATAGGAGTGTAATATACCAGGAAGAGGTATGAGGGTCTGACATCTCGCATCTTAATTTATCAGAAGAAATAGAGATATGTAGATTGACTTTCCACGCATCACGTCCCGGCTTCACACGGGTATTTCACGTAAAATTAGTAGTTATTGTGACATAACTCTAATAGTTAGACGTAGACGCGGACTTTTTTGTAGACATTGATAAAAAAAACTAAAATTGTAGTACGTCACTTTGCTCTATTGTCCATTATTTGCGCTGCGTACGTGATATAACGATTTTTTGGTATTTTTTTCAGACAGACAGATTTTTTTGTATTACATTATCAAAGTTTTCATACGGATCCCTAACTTTTTATTAAATAATCGCCTGTAGATAATGGAGGATTCTAATGGTGAAAGAATTTTTCGAATCGGTCCAGTAGTTTCAGAGCGTGTTCAATGCAAACAAACAAACAACCAAATCTTTTCTCTTTATAATATTAGTACAGATAATATGTTCCTCCAGGAACACACCTCTGAACTAAAATAATATGGTTCAAATATGAAGCTATTCTAAGTTACACAAGAAGTTATTCAATCAATACTTCATGATATAATATTTTATTAGCTATAATTATACTTTTTAAAATAAATTTACCTCCAAATGTTACTTGAAGCTTTACAATTTGTTAACTAATTGAGATTTGTATGAAGAATAACGTCAGGCTCTCTTGAATGTATTGACGTGGACTTGTCCGGTTGCGCTGCACCAACACGTGTCCGCCCTACTGCGCGACATTAATAAATAGCTAAGTTGCCGATAAGGCGTGATTCATTGGCGTTGCCGTGCAGCGAGTTTAATTATGGCACTATGAGTTATGGGGTAAGTTTACCGACCACTACACCGCTACCATGCATACCTTGATCCATCGACGTTACGAGGGTCGGCAGAGACCGGCGAAACTGACGAAGAATTGAAACCTTTCCCGTATATTTAAATGAATTACATAATTAACGTTATGCACAGATTGTTTTGGCGACCTGCTTTACATTATTGTATATAAGGTTTACCTAGACAATGAGGAGGATGTGATAGATCTGGTCCCAGAAGCTATACGCTCTTACAAAACGGCTTTTTAAGAGAAACCGGTTCAACGATATAAGGCGAATAACCAAGTAGTCAGTCTAGCGTAAGTTGTAGACAATAGCAACATCAGTTTCATACCCTATAGACATTTAAACAATATGAACATGTGGCTAAATGAAAAGAAACAGAACAGAACAACAATGGAAGGAGAAATGGAACATTTAAACTACCCTTACCGTAGACTACGTTAAAAATAGTACCAAGGGCATATAACAAGAAATCAGTTAAGTTTAATAAACTGACCTTCATAAAATATAACTAAATACAGTTTAAAAAAATCAAAGGCGACACGTCACAATCGCAGCTAGCACGACAAACTGTATGAGATCAAATCAGATCACAGCTGCATCCAAATCGCAGCTTAAACAGGATCACTGTTGAAAAACTCCCGTCAAATGATCCTCATCAATGTTCCCGAGGCCGGCAGTTAAGGCTCGGGATAGCGCGCAAAGCCCCGGGGTCCGAGCGCCGGGCGCTGGGGAGCGCGCCCCCGGAGATAACCGACGTCTTGCCGACTTATACAGACCGTACACCAATACTTATTTTGAAGAGTTGTGAATAGTACAGAAGAGGCTGTGAAATTATTTGTTTATGACAGTAATAAAGTTACTACTTCAATTATTTTGTATCATTTTTTTATGTGAGAAGGTGGCAAACGAGCAAGCGGATCACCTGATGTTAAGTGAGCGCTGCCCATAGACATCTGCAACAAGCAAATGTGTTGCAGATGCGTAGCCTACCTTTAATGGACAGAGAAGGGCGCTTAGACAGAAAAAAGGATGTTTCTTTTCCCCGTTAACCCCCTCCCCGTCCAATCCTCCTCCCGTTCCCATCCTATCCTTATCAGGAAAGGCTGGGAAGGGGAAGAGGACTCTAATTAGGCCAAATTTAAATACTTTGCGATGATTTAATGGTATTCAATCTGTGACAAGATTTAATTTGTTATTTTTCATACGACAAACCTTTGTCAGATCTGGTAACATTACTTTTTCAATTTATTGATTTGTCCTACTTTTACCGTATAAGTGGGCTACACTAAGAAAAGGTCGTCAAGCATTACAAATTAATACAGAACAATGCACAATTTAAAGACATTTCTATAGCATTTGTAACTCTGTAGGCATCTTAAGGGTCAGTTAAACAAATCGCCGACAGCGCGGAGATAAGTCGGTCGTAATCGGCAGCTGTTCTAAGACGGCCAGGGCCGGGGACAGCGCCAGGTGGGCTTACACTCGTCAAATAATCCTTGTGATTTGCGCAAATGACGTCTGTCGATTGTGCGTAACGCCCGACTTGGGAATAAAGCGGACGCTTGACATAATTGTAATGTAAATGGATTTCAGTTTCGGCTCAGTTCGAGGAGCCTCAGCTGTTGACAGCAGTACTTGTAAAGTAAGTTAGTATAGGCTTGAAGTATTTGTATTTATGACTCGTTATCTGAAATTCTTACCTAGCTTAAAACTGAACCGAACTATTAGAAACAAAGGTTTTATCGTATTTTTGCATCATTTCCTCGTACGTTAACACGGACAAACTTACGTATTGGTTAATTATTGGACTTTAGCTTGCTTGGCATTTTACCTGAAACAAATAAATATAAAATTATATATATTTACAGTCAAATCTATTTTAAAGGCACAAAAAGTTCACGTCTTCATAAAAGGGGTAGGTAGTGATGGCATACTTACCGTGGGTTTCCACTGCCGGAATCGTTCACATAAAACAGTCGTCTCAGTTGCTTTACAGAAATCTTGTATCGCTACAATATTTTACGACAGTAGAAATCCACGGTTACCTATTTATAATATATATTAAATAGTTTAATGAGTACCTAATGTAAATTTCAGTAACTCGAGTGCGAGTAAATACTATATTTTAAATTGTTTAGAAATTAGAACTCTCTACTAGTTATACAAGGTTTGTAAGAGACGGGATTCTTACCACGATTAGACTTTCTGAGCTCCCGATATTTCGGCACAGTTGCATGCGCCATTTTATTTGAATTGTTATTAGAAATCGTCGCCGGCTCCTGCACTATATTTATATCATTTAGTTTAGTACTGTTAGATGAGAGTCCGTTATTCACAACTTAGTGGTTGTAATATTTACTTTGAGTAAGAAATGTAGTATTAATGATGTTCGTATAAAGTACCAGGGCTTTCTTTGCATATCTGTATGTACGGAAAAAGTTGTGCAACTCTCATACGATGATTGTATATTCTTGTAATTTGTCGATACTATAAGACGTCTAGCGCCGCGCCGGGACTGTGCGGACTGATCACCCCCATTATCCGGGTATTTTTACATCCCAAGTAAATCTTGCTACTGATAGAGTTTTTAGGTTGTGTGGTTATTACACTGTCGGAAGATCAGCTGACGGGTTGTCTATAAGTAATGCTGAGAGTTCTTTCCCAGCAATTCGACTTAAAAAGTGGGCTTATATTTTTACAAACTTCCGCGCCTATTGTTTGTTTTGATTTATTATTCCCATTTGGTGCTTTATTCTATTTATAGTCTCCGATGCTATGAATGCTTTAAATGGAACCATGTTCTTAGTGATTTTATTGAAGAAGGGAATTAATGAGGCCCAATTTCCCATCTTATGAAGGGAAGAGGATTGGACAGGAAGGGGATTAATGGGAAAAGGAAATACCCTATCCTGTCTATCTCCTCTTCTGTCCAAAGGTAGGCAACGCATCCGCAACTCATTTGTTAGTCGCGGATGTCTATCGGTAGCGGTCACTTAACATCAGTAAAGTAATGACAAGGGTGTGCGGTAAATAATTCGTATTTGTCGCAAATTGAACGTTTTACAGAATGGAACATTTAGGATGGGTTTTACCGAAATAATTAAAAACTGCAACGGATCCATAAATTCGTCTGCAGGATGAAATGGAAGCGAGGGCAGGTCGCAGCCGGCGGGGCTCGGACGAGGTCCAACGGCGGCTTGCCACGCCGCTGCAGATTTATTGCCGGCTGATAAACGACGCATCATCGCCGCTGCGCTCACAGCGACGCATTGCGACTTTTATGTGTATTTAATTCACAATACAATTTGTATTTGGGACGTATGTTATTGCAGTAGACAATAATTATTCGCAAGCACAATAGTGATCCAAGGTATGGTATGGAAAACATAAGGACGTTGCCACAGCGAATACTCGGCAGGTAGTAAAGATTTTTAAGATAATTTTAAGCAAGAAAAACCTACTGTATAACTTTGAAACGGAAGAGATCGGCAGTAGTTTTGTTAGAAGTTTATCTTTTGGAAAAACGAGAACTTTATCAGTCGTGGCTTGACACCAATTTATTGATACCAGTATGTTATGTAATTTGCAGTTAAATCTTAGTGTAATTTATCAATCAGTAAATCTTGCAAGTTTCAATGGACGTCGCTCCCGGGACGTTGTGTAGTGGATTTGTGGTGACAAATGTAGCGCAGCGTGTTTAATGAAGAGTAATCCCGGCGGCGGGGCGCGCGTCCCGTTTGATCCCGTCGCGTGCGTACTGCGAGCGGCGTGTTCGCATTGTCACGTTACTGTCTTCTCGATAAATAATACACGCGGATATGTTTATGACAATATTTAAATGTAGTAGAACTTTCACATGTCATGTAGATTTGTTACCAAGTTTTTGGCAGTTCGCTGTGATTCCGCATTTTGTTTCTAATCTGCGATCTCTGAATAATGTTTACAATACTTGGGCCATATAGTACTGGGTCTATTATTTGTATTAGTTATTAGTAGAAAGACGGAGAGGACCTTGTATCGCGACACGATGTTACGCCAGTGGAAGCCCACGGTAAGGTTACACACGTCTTGTGGCCGTACCGTGTCGGGCCGACAGTGGGAACGCGCCTCATATCGCTCTAACATGTTTATCTATTCGACTTAATGCCGCTCTAAACACATTGTCGTGTCGCTCGAATGAGTGTAATTAGCTCTAAAGTTTGACAAAGTGCCTGTTTGATGTACTCCAGAGGATTTTAATGGATTAAGGGCGCACAATTACCAGTTATACATATTAGTTACGGTTTTTGACGAAGGTTTTTCAAAGTTATATTAACATTTTATTTAGCTTGTAAATTAATTTACGCAATAAAATCACTTCTAGAAATGTGCGTGTATCTGTAAGAGTTTATTTTTTTGTCAGTTTAGGTATCTATACGACTTTCGTATAGCATTTACTGGGCTTTATGAAAGTTTTATAGATTCCCAGGATGGCGGCGCGGTTGAGATGCAGAATTATTTATTTGCATTTAATCCCCCTCCCCTCCCCCGGATCACCGACACGAAGGTCGCCTAGAATCCGTTTGGAGGCTTAACGTACAGGACCAAGGGTAGCGTAACCATTTATTTGGTAAAATTTCGGATAACATGAATATCACATAGTTAGTTTATAATTACTTATATCTAGGTAATAAGAATTTATATATATACATATAATAGAGTAAATGAGGTTATCCCTACTAATATTATAAATGTGAATGTAAGTTTGTTTGTTACGTTTTCACGCGAAAACTACTCAAACGATCATCATGAAACTTTGTAACATATTCTTGGAGGTACTAGAAGTAACATAGGATACTTTTTATGAAAAAAAATAGTATATATAAAAAGCGAAGTATGTATGTGTCCCTATAGATCTATAGACTCTGAAACGGCTGGACCGATTTCGATGCAATTTACAGGGATTGTCCCAGGTTGGCACATTCCTATGTTTGGTAGCGATCGGATCAACATAATTAATGGTACCCGGGCGAAGCCAGGACGGATCACTAGTTTTAGTGTTCAAGCTCTTGTCCCCAGTTTGAGCTGCATCTGTGTACTTTATTGATTTTAAGCGAAGCACGTACAAATACATAAATAAATTATTTTTTAACCTTTAACCTATTTGCCTTTCGTTAAGACAGTAAAGAGACAAGGAGGCTCGTCAGATAGCCTGGCAATGTGTCACTTTATGGCCCAGCTAACGTAATGTTATTTCACAAGGTGTTGCTTTTATTTAAAAAGTTTGACATTACATTGACCTAATCATTATCATACGTGTCCTTAAGTTGTAAGAAGAAAGCTTGGCAACTCTACACGCGTGCCTGCGCGTCGCCGCCGCCGTCGCGGACGAGGGAACAATGGGCCCGCATTTGAAGCCATTATAATTTACAACGGAACGAGGAGTTTTAATAAATCTATCATTGGAGAAGACAAGGTCAGCAGATTGTATGCTTTTTATATAAGAATTAATTCTGGCAAATTGTCGGACATATTTGAACAAGATGGCCACAGATAAGTTATTTTAAGATTGCCAGGCTAATGCTTTATATGACATTACATCGCGAATGTTGCCTTAATTGACGTTAAACAAGATAAAATATTTTTGAAATGTTAAAGGTTCGCGTCAACAAAATGCTCCACATACATACATACGATTATTTCAATTCGGAACAGTTTCTACGAATTTCTTTTCATTGGTTTTCTTGTATTCAATATTGAATTTTATTGTTAAGGTTAAAGGGTTTATTTTTTGTTGATTATTTATTTATTTTGAACTAGTCGCGTCTTCCTTCATGTTTTGAGTCTTTACGTCTGTTGGCAGGCCTTTGTATTTCAAAGCATCCGTTTATTCCGTGCTTTTCTAAAGAAATAAAAATATTTAAGAAACTAAAAAAACCTTTAGTCTAGAGAAGTGTAAGCTGTAATAACCAGCTGTATATAATAATCCCTTGGGAACGTTATCAATTAAAGCGTACAACAAAGTAGTTAATTGGTGGTCAGCGGTGGGCGCTCGCTGCGCGCCTAGCGGCCGGAACGGACACCACAATGATCGGCCACTTTGCGCACAAACACCTCTTTTATTAATTACCGCATCCGCTGCCCGCCCCTTCATTGTAAACGTCGATCCTCGATCGAACAATTTATTACTTATTAAGAGTTCTGTATCTGCGTGCAAAAGCAAATCACGGGTTCATCAAAATTTTATGAAACTGCATTTATTAGAAGTCGAAAATCGACCATATATTTATGATACCAAGCTACTTTTGAATGCAAATGTTATGTTATCTGTACCAGTGTTATCAATTCACATGTTAAATAGAGCATCAACTAAAGACTACAATGTTAAATCAATCGATTTAAAGCGAAAACTTGTAGTATCAGCTGTGACGGAACCCTCTCCACACGGGGGCTTCTGTAACTTGACCGTTTCAGGTTTTAATTGCTCTCAATTGGGTCTTTACCCACCATAAAAACGTGAGCGCTGTGAGAAACGACACTGGTTGGAAACCGCGGACAAAATGGCGACGGACACGAAATGGCGGCTGATGGCTCTGTGCGTGTTGTGCGTGTCGCTTCGCCTGCAACGTGCGATGGCATCTCAGGAAATTATGAAGCAGATGACCTCTGGCTTTATGAAAGCCATGAATGTTTGCAGAAAAGAGGTTATAGAATACTAATAATAATACTAATACTAGTGATAGAATGCGCTTGTATAATTTTAATTTAGTAGACCTTCCTACCGTTAATTATCTATGTATTTGTCATATGTCAATTAATACATTATCGTTGTTCATTGTTGGCAGCTCAATCTAGGCGATCACATCATGCAAGACTTCATGAACTTCTGGCGCGAGGAGTACGAGCTGGTGAACAGCGAGCTGGGCTGCGCCATCAGCTGCATCGTGGGGAAGCTGGACCTGCTCAACGAGGACCTCAAGATGCACCACGACAATGCCAAGGAGTTCGCCATGAAGCACGGAGCTGGTAAGTCTGTATTTGTATTTTTTGTGGTCATGTTGAACCCTATCCAATTGTACAAGCCATGATAGATATCCCAATACGCCTTCACCAAGTTATTACAATCACAACTGTGCATGGTTTCTTTTAATAAAATATCCGACACAATTACAGGATGGAGTACAATCGATCTATATACAACAGTACAAGTGAAAATAAGCACTAGTATATTTAGTTCAGGAATAAGGATCGCCAGCAGTGGCCACTCATTTAAAACAACTACGCAGCTGTTTGCATAATGCACGATTGTTGCGCATTCCGAGCCACTTTGCGGATTTGCCTAAACGTTTGCACTCGGGGGATGTTTGTGAAGGGTTGTCGAGATAGGAGATAGGACACGGGATGGACGTTTGTTTCGTTCGTCATGTTTTGGTTACTTTTATCACGCGGTTCGGTTTGCTAAAAGTGCTTTCGTAAATCGGAGAACTGAACGAGTGTTCGTCGGTTCAAAATGCTATAGGATTTTAACAACATTATCTGTTGTTATACAATTATCTACAACGAGATTTGTATTTTAGACGAAGACATAGCTAAGCAGTTGGTATCGATGATCCACGAGTGCGAGCAGAGCAACGAGGGCGACAGCGACGACTGTCACCGGGTGCTGGAGGTCACCAAGTGCTTCCGCACCAAGATCCACGAGCTGAAGTGGGCGCCCTCCATGGAGGTCCTACTGGAAGAGATCATGACTGAAATCTAGAAGATTAACGAACAAGTAAAGAAATATCCATTGATTATAGCGGTATATAAAGGATCGTCTGTCACATTCTGTCGCAGACAAATGTCATTTCTACAAAGTCTAGATAGTCTATGACCGACTCTCATTCCTTATTTGTATATTCCCAGCTAACAATTGGATATTTCTCGACGACTTCAGAACTGACTTTATTACAACGGTACACAACGGAACTCCGATTATTAAAGATGTTACAATTCTCCCTCCAGCCTCGTCAGCTAGTTCCTAGTCTAGATATTATTTGTGTAATCTTAGTTATATATTATTATAATGTGGGTGTATGGTAGAGTGAAATGTGTATTTAATAAATAAGTTAAGGTTACTTGTTTCGTTTTTTCTCATACACAAAGTTCGATACTAACATATTCTGTACACAAAACGCATAAGGGAAAATAGCTAATTTAATATACGCGTCGCCTCTCAGTGTCTCTATATTAGCAAATGTATATAACGGAGTAACGGTACTCTATATATTTTACAAGTGATCCTGAGTTATCAAAGAACGCGTCACATCATCCTTCAACTGATGTAATATTCCACTATCAAGCATATTGCATCAATAGAAATGACTTGATGGACTCTGTCACGAAAAACCAAAGATATATCGGCAGGGAATCATTACGATCCTGGAAGAGAAAGATAAGCTAACCCTAAGGGACTATATCAATCTCCTATTAGCTTTTATTTAGTTCTAGTGTGCCTTGTTAGAGCTAATTCAATAATTCAATTGTACACAGTACAAGTACACACGCTACAGAATGAGCAACGGGTGTTTTCTCATGTGATAACGGCCGCCAAATGTCAATTAAAATTGTTCACATATGCCTGTTTATATAACATAACTCCCTTCTACTCCCTTTTCTCACTTTTTTATCATCGGCACAGTACGCTCGTAGTCAAGTACAAGTAAAAGAAATAATTTAATATTTCTTAAGCATTCCCAACCAAGCTTAAACTTGATTGGAAAAGCGTCACGGCAATAAAATAATGGCGGATTCGAACCCAAGATCATGTTGTGCATGTTTCGTAGTCCGTACCCTTAACCATTAGGCCATTGACGCTTCATTATAACACATAAATAAATAAATATGCGCTCACGCCCGTAACCCAGAGGGGTAGACAGAGATTATGGATTTCCATTTGGCACGATTCTGGCACACCTCTCTCGCTTCTTCTACATTCATACATCTACGCATAAATGCTCGTCGGTTATGGGTGCTCCTTATATCGCCCTTTTTTCGTAAATCACTAATCTGATCGACATAAGTTCTCCTAGGGCGCCCCCTACCAACGCTGCCACTCACTTTCACTACATAAATTTGTTTCGTTATTCTCTCTTCGTTCATCCTATTAAGTATTATAACAGTTTATCAATTTCAACCATATTGAATATTAGTGTTTCTAGTAGTGGTACACCCTAAGATGTCTGTTGACTTCCCTCGTCCTCGGCGAGCTGCAGGCGTGGATCTAATTACAGGCGGATTGCGAGCGTATTTATGTAATTAATCAATCTGTAGTCGCGGCTAATTGGTGCTCAGAGCAATGCTCAGCGCTCAGCGAGATGACAACCGACGTCGCATAATTTATAGCATTAGGGCAATTAGCGTGCGCCTTGTCAGCACTTCTGGTCGTCGTGAACAACTCGCTTGTCAACGGAATACATGAGTCTTGTTGAATAAATTACTTATATTATAATAAAGGTCAATTAAAACGATACAGTAAATCGGACGACCATTCATTGGTAGCCATCAGTGTTTACAAATATATGCAATGTCAAACAAAATATTCAGGTATGACTGTAAGACTAACGCGTCGCACAGACAGACAAATGACAATATTTAGCAACATTTTATGTAACCAGGATCTTCTAAACATAGAGCCAAATGTAGGAAGCACCTGTTTACATTATTGTAGGAATACAGAACAACACCAGGACGATATGTATTCCGAGCACGCGCGGGGCAACAGGGGTAAACAATAAAGCGGGCGCGGCGCAGGTGCTGCGGGAATAGCGCGCGAGGGATGACGCCCTCACAACCTCCCATCACACATTTTTTTATTTATTTTGATTTTACTTTTTCCAACATAATACCTAATATAACGGACGGACGTACGGACGGACGTACGGACGGACGCACGGACTGACTTTCTGCTGATTTGTAAGATTAAATTTTCACGTTTCCTTATTATTATATATCTATCAAGATGTATTTAAGTCAGGTAACATAGTAAACATGGATTTGTATGGTCCAAGCCAAAAGTGGATGACTGTAGGCTGAAAGGAAGGAAGCCTGGAGTAGTGGATCTTTATTTATATTAGTCAAAACATTTGACAGTTGTGCCCACTGGCCTCATCTTCAACAGAGAAACTTTGGCTGTCGCAGTTATTGACTGCTTATATTATATCAACAACATACCAGACTAAGTTGAAACGATCGTGAATACGGGTATTCCAGACTCCGCATTACTTAAGCAGTGCTACATACATAGCTGTGGCGTTGCGGCGGCGCGCAGTAAATCTTCGCGAACAATCCGCCGCCGCCTAGTGCCGGCTATCAGAACATCAACCTTCAATTAGCTGGGGGCAGCGCGGCGCAGGCATTGTCCTGTCCTATATCAATCGTCGCTGCTTACAGTACCGGTCGGAGCCGGGCCTGTACTATGAATGAATATTCTCAATGTAACAGCTATACCCCTACAAAAAGTCACTTCAATTTTTATTGCAGGAATTAAAAGAGTAAGTGGATCAAATGTGGTCAAATGACCACTAGAAATTGTTACAAAGTGCAACAAATGTACACTGAGAAAACGCGGTCGAAGATCTGGAAAAAAGATGCATCCAACGCCAAATGTGTTAGCCGACCGAAGCGGACAGAGATCATTTTATTTTTAGACCCCATACCCACTGATCGGATGCCAGTGCGGTAAGAGCTGGAGAGAAAAATATGTATGTAAAAACAGTTTTAATTCGCACTACGGCGACGGCAGATGCGACAGCCGATTGCCACAATTGTTGCGGCTCCACTACGACTGGGCCCCACGGCGGAGCCACAGGTGACAGTTTGCTCGCCATATGCTAGTCATCCGCACATGAAACCGTGACATTCGTTTCTTATGTATACTAACAGACGTTATTAATAACAAATACAGAGTTAATTTAAGTTTATTTTTAACCATTCAAAGCATATTCGTAGGGACCGGAATAGAATCCAGGCGTCCAGTTGAGTCGGTATATGTTGGACCGGAAGCAGACCATGGACTCCAGGCCGGCGGCGCACGCCTTGGGTTCGGTCTCGAATGCGTGGTTGCAAGTGTGGAACACCTCCAGGAGCGTCGACACTCCTTGCGTGTCTGAATTATAAAATGTTTAACTGATTAAAGCAAAGGAAAAACTTGATTTCCTTATTTGGCCACCGCTAACCAGAAACATCCACAAAGACGCCTTATAAAATCAAAAGAACAACACGATATTAATACTGCAGTAAAAGATTAAATTATTTTTCACACAAAGTAAATATTGGATGAATATAATTGCACTGATTTAGCAGGTACACTATACATGATTGTACTCAACAACTTACCGAACAAAATAAAAGGCAAATGAAATAAAAGAAGGAGTTCTATTGATACGCCTGCAGCTACATTAGCGGAACATGGCCAACAATATGTAGCCAAAGATGGCATATATCACTTTTCATGGATATAGTATTAATTAATTTTGCGATAACGAATGAGAAACATGTAGACTACGAAGTCAATACCGGCGCCACTGACGCGGAGGAAGTTCGTGATGTTTGTGTCATTGAGTGTGCCGTTCTTGTTGCGCAGCTGGAGTTTGAACATGGTGCACGCCGCCAGACATCCAAGGTACAGCCGGCCCGTGACGTCCATGTCGCGATTCCAGAAGTCTAAAACATCTCCAACGTGACCCGTGCCAGGGTACAACTGGAACGAGAAGAGAACACTTCTCAGAGTGCTGTATCTCGTACTACCTCAAAAATTATATCTTGAAAAAATCTCGCCACGAATCGAAAATATATCAGTCTGAAATAATGAGTACGGTTGAAATTTCTGACACTTGGTTACATTTTACGTTACTAAATTTCTTGGTAGAATATAAATAGAATACTTTAAGCAGCACAAGGGAGAATAATAAACAACGGGATCGCTTAATTGTAAAGTCATCAACTGAGATTCGTATATCGAAATTAAATAAGCAAAAGTAAAATGTCGTACCAACTCGACGCATTTTAGCATCATGGAGCCGAACGTTTTAGTCATCTCATTTATAACAGAAGGCGGAGGTTCGAAGTTGGCTGCAGCAGCGAACAGAAGCAGCAGCGCCCCCACGCACACCAAGCGCGACCGGCGTATGCCCAATGCTAGTAGAGGCATGCCGCGACCTGCTCGAAGCGATTTGTTTTGAAAACAGCACTCGTTTGTTACCCCCAAAGCTAATTGCGATGCAATTGCAACGAACAAATTGCTGCCATCAGCGCAACGAATGTACCAATTGCATTCTTACCGGCGATAATTTGTTTGCTCTGTCTGCCGATACGGTACGACGATTTCATTAATCTAACATCCAATCGATTCATATCTTATCTTATTGTCTTCCCTTTTCCGTTATTTAATTTACACCTTACATAAAGTATATTTTTTGACTAGATGATATTATGGCTTTTCAAACTCGTCGCAGTTTTGCTGGCGCTTGCATCATAGAGCTTTTTTGTATTACAAACCAATTTACGTCGTTTAACATTTTATATATAGATTAATACGTGGGAACTGTGACAAAATCCTACGTGCCACGTTTAAATCACATAGTCAACAGAAAGAAGGACGCAAACGTTTCTCATCACCTTCCGCAACAATAAACATCAAACAAACAGAGAACAAACCTACCTATGATAAAAAGAGAAAGGGAGTAAATAAGGATACGAAGGGACTGGGAAGGAGTCTGCGAGTCTCACTCCAGCATCAACTTTACGCTTGTTTTATGAGGCGTCACACTGGCTGGTACGGCTGGACTAGGCAGTAATACCACCGGCAAAGAATATTTAAAATTTAAAGACTGCTATACTAATATTTGTTACAAACATCTATTCGTTAAGCTTTGTGTCGTCGTCAATAGATGCCGGGCGACCAGCCGAGCTTTTCAATGCTGGTGCGGTAGCAGACGAGCGCGCTCAGCCCCACGGGACACGTCAGGTTGGTGAATTCAGAACTCTCGTAGCAGTAGCGGAACACCTCCTCCAGCTCCGTCACCGTGAGCGGATCTACATTAAAAGCAGCTAGTAACTCATAACATCGGTATAAATGAACAATCATGTAAACCAACAAACAGACTTACAGTTTGTCAAGTTACATCAGAAACAAAAACTAATTCACCAGTTTTCCACTAATGGGATCATTATACAGTGCTGCTTGTGACTTTGGAAGCCTTTACTCTGCACCACCTTTATCGTAAAGACGTTCGTATTGTTGAGCAAGGAAGCGATAGACGATAAAGGAAATACCCGCGTCGTTGGCGACTATAAATCTCTTGATGTTAGCCGGGTTTATCTGTCCGTTTCTGTGGCAGAGCTTCAGCTTGCGCATGCTGCAGATAGCCAGGCAGCCGAGGCGCAGGTCCTCGATCTTGTAGTCCGGGTCCCAGAAAGCGTCAATATCAGCGTCCACGTAAAATGTTGGATACATCTGTAAAAATAACATCTGCATTCTCGTACCACGGATCACACCCTGTAGTAATTTATGTAGAATTAAACAAATTTCATCATCACAGGGCAATGAAACAAGGAACACTTTGTTAAATGAAGAAGACACAAGAAAATCTGGTAACAATTAACACTGTATTATTGGTTAAGAACTACCAATACCTTTCTGCCGCATTGTACCATAATATCACCGATTTTCTGACTGATATCATTCACAACTGTCCTAGGAGGTTCGTATGCAACTAGCGCTGTGATTAGTGACACTAGTAGCGCAACGAGTTCCATGTCCTTCTGCGAAACGTTGCTGCTAATGGCAACATTCACAGCGACATTCACTTTGTATTCATTTGTTTTGTAAACAGCATTCGATCGTTTCCGAGTGCGCTAGTGGCGATGCAACGGGAACGAGTTGTGTGCGCGACTGTACAACGTGTGTATTTAGTGTCGTCTTGAGTAGGATATAACAATATACGTCGTTTTAGTGAATTATTGGAAAGTTTATTTTCCATTTGTGTTGTGTCTCCGAAATGTTTACATGTAATAAAAATGTAACTGATGACTGTCTGTACATGATGAATATACAAAACTACTTTTGGAGGACAACGCAATAGAACGCAGAGCAATGATTGATAGATTTTTTCCCTATTTGTACGTTTGTTCGTGCTAATCTCAGAAACGGTTTAACCGATTCAGGTGCGATTTTCACTAATGTATTGTAATTGGTAAGCTTCAATAAAACTTTAGTTAACTATGTATCAAGCCTTTGAAATGATGATAAAACGTTTATATAAGGTAAAAAAGGGACAGTGTCAGAGATTTCAGACCTACCCATTGGAAGATTGATTGACCTGAGATCAACTTACGTTTAAATTGATCTCAGACCTATACCATGATATATAGGCTTCTACACCATATTAAATAGGGTTCAGCTTACGGTAACCAATGCTGGTTGGACACGACGGTTATTTGGAATCCACTGTGATCCACAAGTGAAATAAAACAACGAAAAAAGTTGAGTAATTTCACAAGTCGTCGAAGGAAAAATGAAAAATTGAACATTCTAAATCTGCGATCAAAATTATGTTTTAGCAGCGAACGAGTCGCGGCTTAGATTGAACAGTTAAGTGTACATTATCATTATTGTATTAGCGCTCGAATCATCTTAATGGATTGTTGTACAGCCACGGGCAATGGAGCGCGGCAATCCGTCAGTCGATTGCGGCCGGTACATGCATTAGCCGATCTTTGTATAATTTTGCGCGCTCTCTGTATTAAAACCGACTCATTAGCAGATTAAGGAATTAGAAATGAACTGCTTTTTGAGAGAATATTTCGAAACATTGGAATATGCATGTTGTATTAATATTATTTAAAGTGCCAAATTTCATGTTTATTTTGGTTGCGTACACTATTTATGTTTCATTTCAGTACATGCACTTCATTACAATAAAACATATCACCTTTTACAATAACAAAACAAACGGCCATAAAATTATGTTAGTAGCTAGTTAGTGGAATTGCCGCAACCAATTGTAATAAATTACGAACGATATCTCGAGATTAATTCAAAACATCTCTTCATGTTGTAATGATCTCTCAGTGTCCGTGGTAGGGGCCGGCTCGTTAAATAAAGATAAGCCGAGCGAGATTACCGCAAACACGTATTGCTTACGAATTGAATTGCAAAGGAAACTGCGCGTTGTTAAATTATTACAAAATGTTATGAGTCATTTAAAATTTACAACATTATTAACATTACGTTATAACTCGTTGTCAAATTTAAGATAGTACTTCCCCTACTATAAGCTCCACATCTGGAGTCCAATCGAGTTTATGTATTTCTGTTTTAAAGTAGTTTGAACTTTCAATTGCATTCAGACGATAGTCCGACTTTTTAGGTGACAAGTGCTCGCACTGGGGAAGCAGATCGTTCAGTTACTTCGTCTGTTGAAAAATTAATTTAAAAGTGAACATTTGGCGATGACAGAAATGTATCAACGTTTCTCGTAACATTACTACATCATGTAAATAGTAATCAAAAAATCTGAATGTGATTCGAAAAAGCCTAATTTTGAATTTTGTAAATACGGAATCGGATACAGAAAACTGTAAAAATTAAAACTTTAAAACCTCTAAAGCAGATCTCACCAGCCCCGTGCTTCTTGGCGAACTCCGCGGCGTTACCGTGGTGCAAGCGGCCACCGGGCTCGAGAAGGTTTACATTGTGGAGAGACATACAATGGCACATCCAGTAAGCCTAGTTCTTTTTCCGAAAGTTAGAAAATTCTTAATCGACACTGTCTGGCATATTCTGCCAGACAGTGTCGATTCAGAATCTGGTCTGGTCATGGTCACGGGACACGGGGAAAATCCGTAAAATTAATTTTATTCCAAGAAGACAATTACCGTTTAATAGAAATTACTTCTGGAAGAGTTTTTTACATAATGAATAATTAAGTAACAATGCTGCCGACCTGTTGCAAATATAGCCTTTTGTTTGTGTTTAATTTATTCTATTATTTGTTTTTTTTTAAAGACGGAAAACGAATGATAAACCTATTTTGATTTGGAATCTATATCATAGGAAACATTTGAAATAAGCTCTACCACTAATACCACTTTAAATTGCAAATACATATTTGTCATTATGCATTTCCTTACACTCTATTGGGTGTATATTTTAAGTTTAATTTCCTATATCCTTACACCATCAGTGAGAGCTAATGCTTGTAGAAAAATCAACATACAAATGCAGATAGATATGAAATGCCATGGAACAGTTAAGTGCAAAAGTAACAGCAAATATAAGTTGGTATCGCTTGCAGCGCTGACAAGCTGATGGATGAAGTTGGCGCACGTTCAAAGAATTCATTAAACATTAATGGTGACGTATGAATTTAGTAGAACTTTTCGAACAATGTTTACCTACTCTGCTAATATTATTTTATCTTATACTAGTCACCCGCCCCGGCTTCGCCCGGCTACCACTAATTATGTTGATCCGATCGCTACCAAACACAGGAATGCGTCAATCTGGACAATCCCTGTAAATTTCATCGAAATCGGTCCAGCCGTTTCAGAGTCCATAGGGAACATACATACTTCGCTTTTTATATACATTTTATCACAAAAAGTATCCCATGCTACTTCTAATAACAAGAACTACCTCCAAGATCAAACAAAGCTTCATGACGACCGGTTCAGTAGTTCTCGCGTGAAAGCGTAACAAACAAACTTACATACATTCACACTTATAATATTAGTAGGGATAGAGATTTCAAAAAGCTCGTCATTTTTTGACAGTGGTATGTCCCGGAGGCCCAATTTAAGTCCTCCTCATTTCCCATCCTTTTCTAATAAGGATAGGATGGGAAGGAGAAGAGAATTGGACGGGGAGGAGATGGATAGGAAAACAAAATATTATTTTTTCCCTTTTATCCCCTCGTCTGTCCATTGAAGATAGGCAACGCATCTGCGACTCATTTGCTTGTTGCAGGTGAGCCGGTTGCTCGTTTGCCACCTTCGAATAAATAAATAAAAGGTTTCAAATCCTTTTCGTATATTATACAGAGACGAGATAAGAAGAAAAGACTGTACTGCTTGAAACCAACTATCACGTCTCGGTTATTTTCCAAGCCGGGTTCAGAGTTTATCAATACTTGGTGAAAGAAACTGTCTTCACGATGGTTCCTACCGATCTGGCATCAGCGCCATCTATCACCCAGTCGACCTAAACACACATGTAAAGGTGGGTACTCAATGTTTTGTATGTGTAATGGAAGACTAGATTACACTACGAATAAAACCACAAAGTATCAGTATCAATATGCCTTCTATATAAGATATTTATATTATGCATAGTCTTAACATTTCCAAAGCTGCCAAAGTGTATTCAAAAACTGGTAATGAGTGAGTGAGATTTGCCCTTGCTTGCCAGCAGGCGCCTGCGATGTAAGAACGTGTTCAAATGAGATACAGGTCTTAACTAAAGTCTACTTGCTTGCTGCCAAAATGTTATTGCCAAATGCCAAAATGTAGATTACCCCCTCGGTTGTATTTATAAAACCATGTGTTTTTTTTCTCATGTTTATGCGTATTTGATTTTTTGTTCATGTAGGCGCAAAAAATAAAGTATCTATGTACAAAATTTAACGTACTGTGCCTCAATGTGGCGTAGAAGCGAGACATCTGTATTTGTAGTAAATATGTGTACTACAAATGTCTAACCCTCTTTTTATATATTTTATTTTATTAAAGCGGCAAACTATCAAGTGATCGCTACCCATTAGGCGTTTGCAACAAGCTTATAATGACTTGCAGATACGTTGCCTACCTTTAATATACTATAATATATTGCAAAATCTTAATAACAATAGAGATGGGTAAATCACAGACAATGAGCGAGCGCGTCACGTACCGCGCCGGGGGACACATAAATATTTTCAAAGAAATGGCGAACTCTTTTATATGGAAATTTTTACACTTTCTAGCAGATACAGTCGCGGGCCGCGCGCCTGCCGCCTGCGGTTGTATTGTTTAGAGATAATGGGGTGGGCAGGTGCGGATCGCGCGCCGCTCCTACTCATCTATTGAACAGTTACTTTAAACGACGTGTGTATAGTTCCGAAGACCATTCAAATTTTTATTAGCAAATGAATCTAATAACAAACTTTTCCCATTTATTACATTATAGTAAATATTGTTATCACGTACAATATTATTCCATACATTTGTGGCAAAAACCTGAGCAGCATCGAAACGAGATCATTACTGTGTGAGGGGTGGTTGGTCTCGCCGTGATTGATGGAACTGCCAACAAACGGAACTAATGGCAACTACACCTGCCGGGGACCAGGGATCGCTTCCCGAACCTATGCAGTTTGCCAACAACAATCATTCATAACACGTTCATACTAAGAATAATACATTTTTTTTGCTAATCAACACATTTCTAAATGCATTTGGGAAAAAAGAGCTACATCCAGCAATGGCTTTTCCTATAATGGCTTCATATATCAATGTAAACAAATATAACGAGGTACATGCGTATACACAGATGGAATCAAATTAAAAATGGATAATTGATAATTGGAACTGAAAGTTACCAACCAACATAATGACCTCTACCTCTACAGTAAGCTAATAGTGGGCCCTTGTATGTGAGGTCATTAACTTGAGAATTAACAGTTGATCGAATATTCATTGATACCTGATTGAGAGCCGAATCAACTGTCCGGGATATACACAGCACGAAGGTGTAGGCATGTGCTGCAGGCGGGCGCCCTCACGTGCGGGGACCATCCGTCAACGCGCGGCCTATGGGAAAGTGATTCCGCAGCCAATGGCCCGCGGAATGGGAATCGTGACATGAATCGCTTCATATAAAACACGGACCTAGCAAAAACATTGCGACAAATTATAAGCTTATATATATATATATATATATATGTGTACATAAAGTATTGCATACTACTCAGCGATACTGCGCACGAAGATGGCTTTCCTGCAGGTAAGTGCCAACTTGTGGTACTCTCCGACACGGGGTACATGTCAACGTGTTACATAGATAATTAATTATTTATATACTACGTGGGTATGTTATTTTAACTCCACCGTTTTCTACACATACGGTTATTACGACGCTACGCTGTCTTTAATCAAGTCATTTGTTACAAGTCGACGTCGGCATCGGCACTGACCGCTATGTATTTATTGCTCGTAAGGATATGATTATTGCCTTAATGTATATATTACGAATACACGTTGCTTTGTAAACTATTCTAATGGTAGCCCTTGAAGAAATAAATACAGAGTGAGTTGACAGTGCAGCCTATCCATTATTAAACGGGAAAAGAACAATTGGACCCTATGACTAGAACTATAAGGATGATTATTGAATGCCGCACTCGATGACAAGTAATAATAAATTTATAAAAATAATGAGAATATAATGAAGCCATTCTGTCGCTTATAAATCATTGCAGCGTCTCCACGGACGTGAAAACGTTGGAATGGGTTTCTTCAGCTGGTTGAGTTGCGGAATCGCTTTCGCTGTTGCGATGGACCCCGTGGCAGCGACGGCGGAAATCATGAGCCACGTGACGGCGCACTTCGGGCAAACTCTGGAGGAATGCCGCGAGGAGGTGAGATCGGTTGAAGTCTTAATGGACTCCGACTGAATCAAATAAGCTGGAAATTTTCAACAGAAAGACTTTTTTGTAAATCATCTGATACTAGAATGTTTATAATGTGTGTAATCTACATCTTGTATAAATTTCCACAGTCCGGCTTAACTAAAGACATCATGGAGGAGTTTCAGCAGTACTGGAGCGAGGACTTCCAGGTGATCCACCGGGAGTTCGGGTGCGCGATCATCTGCATGTCGCACAAGTTCTCGCTCCTGCAGGAGAACATCCGCATGCACCACCTCAACATGGACGACTACATCAGAAGCTTCCCAGACGGTGAGCCTCAGAACTCAGAGCGACGCACAACAAACTCGCTGGTCACCACCATAGATACAAAAACAAGTTAAGATCTCCCGCTCATGTGTGCTAGTCATTATAAAATTATACAGTTTGTGAGTTTGGATGTTCAGACTAATCTCCGAACAAGTTTTGAAAGTTCCTTCCCCAATAGAAAGCTCTGGTAGCAAATAACATAGGCTATACTTCGAGCTATTTAGTTACAAATATAGCGTATGTTATTCGCGAGTTTAATTCAGGTGCGATAATAGAAGTTGAACCCTAAAGAAAGGTATACATGTCGTCTATAAAAACAACACGAGGCCTACCACGTGATAATATTACAATATATGTAAGTACCATATTTTAAAAGCATAAGAAATAAAATATACTCTGTTAATGTGAATGAGAAATTCAGGTGACTTGCTGTCCGACAAGATGGTGGGGATGATCAACTCCTGCGAGAAGCAGTACGACGACGTCGGCGACGACTGCGACCGCGTCGTCAAGGTGTCCGCGTGCTTCAAGGCCGAGGCCAAGCGGGCCGGCATCGCGCCCGACATCGCCATGGTCGAGGCTGTACTGGAGCAGTACACTTAGGCAGTTCTTGACTAAACGATAGACATTTTTATCGTATATGACGTTGATTCTACCGGAAATAATTACAATTTCTTTGTCTTGTTCACAATTCAGTGCACTCTTGGCATTAAATACATTTACTTGACGAATAATCCTTCTTCATATTACTTCTTGACTAATAATAACACAGTGGTAGAGTCCGCAACAACAACTGTTGCACGAATGGGCCGGCTCGACCGGTGAAATACCACGACCTCACAGAAAACAGGCGTGAAGTAGAAGTACTCTGCGTTTCGTCAGATGAATGAGTTGCCGGAGGCCTCATTTTAGTCCTCTTCCCCTTCCCACCTGCCTCCGAGTCTCTGTTGCGGAAGCTGCAGGAATACTGCGTTAACAAAATATATTATTGTCCTAAAATAAAAAACCAGATCCAGTAGATGTGTATAGTCCTTGGATCTGGACTCTAGAACTTTGACTTTTTTTTTAAATCTGTGACTCATGAATATTTGTACCTGTTTGTACCTTGGACTGATTTGAAATATCAACGCACATACCTCATGTATTAATTGAATTCCGACGTCAAGGTTTCAATACTATATACATACCTGGCTATGGTATGCAGATGCGCGCTGGTGGCCAGCTTGACCAGCGGCCGGTGCGGCGGCCGGCTGGGCCGCGTCGGTGGACTGTACGTGTACTCGCTGGCCCCCGCGCCCGTCAGCCACGACCAGTGTTCCGCCATTGTATCCCACTCGTATCCACTTTCACGTTACAATCACTTATGTATCAAAACATCGGGTTCACAATAAGAATTCGATTTAACTAAGCTTTTTACCACCATTCTGTTGCTATTCCAATGCCAATCGTGAAATAGTTACATAAAAAGAACACAAATGATTTAATTTGCATATATATGCGCCCTTCAAGGCAGCGCAGTGGAAGTTTTATAGTAATATTCCGTGTCTGTGTCCAATTGAATAGATAATTCGGAAACAATAAATCAAATCTTACAATATTCTCGTCCACTCAACGATCTCATCCCTCAAGTTCTCATCTAACAACTCTTATTAAATTTACGAACAATGATTGATAACATCCGAACCGAGCCGCCGTGCGCAGCTGACGCTCGGCGAACTTGCTTTATCCCACTTCTGATTTATTATCAACTTTATATCAAACTGATAGAACTCGTAGCGAACGTTATGAATGCAGCTTCATAAGAGTTTATGTAACATGTTCCGTATTACAAAGGCTTAAAGACGTCAATGACGGCATATCCATAATTGTAAACTAGTAATGCGAAGAAATGCAACAAACGCCCTCCTCAAAATAGCGTTATTAACACTCCAACCCACCCTCTCCGCAAGCATGTACATTAGACGAGTACAGACGGAACTCTAAGGTAGATTCACATTCCGTCCCGCTTTATAGTTAGATAAGTAAAAGAGATAAATGTATAGTTTATTGTGCGGCCGTCGACAATAGCGGCGGTCGTAGATTCGAGCTGGAGACGGCAATAAATCTGCAGCCCTTACGATTCGCGCGAGATATACTGCCGATTTAACTGCGCCGCGCGCTGTTCCTGCCAGGATTGTTTACCACACGCTGCTCCCGAACGTTCCCGGTGACGACAATCCGTGTAATGGACCATTACTCGCTTTTGCCGCGTTTATTAATTAAATATTTTCTGTTAGTGTACGCACTTATTATATATATTAACGTCAAAGAATTGTCTGCTGAGTGAACGCAGTCAACGCAACCATTCGTAAGACTTAATTAAATATGTATTGTTCATTATATAATTAGTTATTATTACCTCAAGAAATTGACGTTACCGTAATCTTAATTGGGAGTAAGCAGGGTTTTAATTGAAAGCTCTGAGTAGGAACAGTTCCATGTTTGGTCTCGATCGGGAATATACCCGTGTAATATTAAGTTAGTAGAAGTTCTGTGAGGTCTCGTGAGTCATGTTTCTGTTACCTAAATGTGTTCGACATTGCCGTTGTCTGCTTTTAGAGTTAGTACGCATGGTGCTTTCTCTTCTGCACTACTCTTTGTTGTGTTTTTATATTTTATTGACTTAACGCACTTTGACTTAAGATTACCGGGTGGTGACCGGTTGGTGACCGGCAGAAATGTGCAGTCTGAGTGAGCTTTAAAATTTATTACTGATGAATCTGCAAATACTTCAGTCGTATTTTCGCGGTAATGTAATTGCATTCAACCTTATAAATAAACTTTAAAGCCTTATAAATAAAATCTATTACACATATATTGGCGCATATTAAATATAAAAATAATTCAAGTTAAAAATAAATTAAAACAGACAACCTTCATGTGTCTTCTGTATATATATATATCATGTAATATAAGCTTTTCGTTCGTTCGTAAGGAACGTTGTTAATGTGCGATACAAAAGGGTTTATTGTTTTTATTATTAAGAAAGTTGCTAAGGTCATTTGACTTTTGGTTATTTGATAAATTAATGTTGTATGGTATCGAATGCGTCGACAACAAATAGAATTCAGCTCGAGTGTGACGATGCATTTTGTCATTTCCTCGCTACTGTGTGAAAACGAAATGTAATTTAAGGGCGACACAAGTCGGGTCGGCGGCCGCACATATTGTGCTGCCTTCTTGTGTACATTTATAAGCGTAATTAAAGAGATTTTAGATAACAGCTTTTACGTAAATACAATCAAGTAACAAATGATAATAGACACTTTTGGCGGATCATATAGAAAATGTAATATCATCTGCTACAACTTTTTTCGTGACCGGAAAATTATTTTTTATATTTTTATTTTTGTGTCAATGGCTGCTAAATGAAATGTTTGATATGTTCATTATATAACTAAAAATGCCACAAAAATTCGACCCGGGTCACCGTCAAGGTCTGATGTTCAGCCCAGAGACCCATGCACCTCCACCACATGCTCACTCTCATTGCCTTAAGTTACATTAATATCGAGGTAATCATAAACATATTTAAAACTGCGAATGGTAAGTCATTTGTACTGCGTCGTCTACTTAGCTTACCTATCGAGTAATAATTGTAAGCAAATTGTCAATTTCAAATTTTCATCGATTTAAATTGTTACTGAACAATTTTTGTTATTATTGGAAGCCGAGGCGCGACTCAATAAGCCCCACTACTCACCCAAATGGTTCGCAGTCGAGCGCTGCCCGCTGCCCGCCGCCTGCTGCGTGCGTGCTGGTGTAATCACCAAAGTAAGGGCGGGGTCTATCGCCGCCGCTGATTTATCACAGCAAGAATATATTGTTGGAGATAATCTGCACGAGGCACGTGTCATGACACCGTCTACAACCTCACATACATTTTCTTTAGATTGTAATTAAAATTTTATGAAGCGATCATGAGGTCGCGGGTTCGGATCCGCCCTTCGACTATTCCTATGAACCGAAATTTCAAATGGTTTAAAGAAATATTAGTAAATAGGCAATCATAAGAACAGAAGTGAACACTTAAAATTAATGATATATAGGCATGTTATTCAAGCGAAACTACAAGATTTTTCCCTTAACAAGCATCGTCTAACGCGGCTCAAGAAGTATTCGCACACTATTAACACATAAATGTAACAAGGATCCGATAACCGGAGACAGATGGCTGAAGTATTTAGAACAGACGCAAGGATTAAAGTAACACAAGCGTAGAACATCATAACAGCAGATGTTCACGAACCTCGCTCGATGTAATGCTGATCGCATTACATCGACTGAGAACCTTGTTACCGTCTCCAACTAATAATAATAATACTCGAACAAATTTAAATTAGGTAATTAAGTAGGTAATTAAAGATTTACTAAAGTAATGCATGGTAAGACTGCATTGCTTAGCGTCAAGTTTGATATGCATGCGCAGGTAAAGTAATGCATCGCATACAATAGTGCGCGGTGTTCAATATTTAGTGGGAGTATTTTAAAACTGAATTGCGATAATGGACGTAACGCAGTAGACGGTCGTTTGATTCACTTGCTGGATACTTAAGTTAAGTGTCGCCGAAAATCTGAGTTGTTGTGTAATGTACGTTCTACGAGGTACCATTTGTCCATCAACATATTCCGTTTTCGGAATCTAGTTTGATTGATTCAGTTGTACCTACGGTGAAGTAGAAAACATCGTGAGGAAACCGGCATGTTCTTAGAACCACCAACTTCGAAGACATGTGACATCCACCAATCCACAATAGCCAGCGTGGTGGCTTACGTCTAATTCCCTCTCTTCGAGAGGAGGCCTGTGCCCCTGCAGTGCGCAGCATTCTAGAATAGGCTGATTTATTATTATTATATTATCTAATTGCACCTACAATAAAACCGCATGCCTTTAAAAGTCTTTTTTCGTGCCTTACACATTCAGATACAAAAATGTTACGATATTTAATTGAATTATTAAGTTTATTATACGCCAATATAAAGACAGGCATTTCCTGGTTCCTGTTAAGAAACAGTCGAATGGTGTAAACGTCTTCGTAAAATCACGAAACAAAACTACCTAACAGTCGAGGAAGCAATTAGCATAACAAACCTGACTAGACTAAATTACTTATACAAAGATAATTCAAATCTTAATTCGATACCAATAAAGATAGTAATTAAATGAACAGTCAGTTTATTTAAACGTCCGATTTACAGAGTGGAACGAGAGACTGTAAGGACAGAACAGCGTACGAAACAAAACAACAGTTTAATTCAGTTAAACATTACGTCGCTTCGAGTACATTTGCACGCCGCTTCATTACCGCGCCTAAAACGTAAATCCAGCCTGGACACTGAAAAATACAGAAATAAACCTAGACATCTATAAATTACGGTTTAATTCACATCGCAACTGACGGAAGGGGCTAACCCTCGTCCCGAACTGAACGGGGAACGTTCAGCGCTGATCAAATTAAAAATTTGCATAATTTTCCCGCCTGCCTTGTAATACAAAGGTGCGGCCTTACAAGCTGTACGTAGCTCATCGCTCGCAGTGTGGAGAGCTCGCGGTAAGCGGCAAAGAATGGCTCCATATTATATACTACTTAAAATATCTATGTATACTAGTCGCGAAATAAATGGAATCGCTCGACTTAGCTTAAGTTTTTTTTTTATATTACAAAGTGGCAAACGAGCAAGCGGCCCCTGGAAATAAGTACCGCTACCCATAGGCATCCGCAACAAGCTAATGAGTTGCAGATGCGTTGCCCTACCTTCATGGACGAAGGAGAAAAAAAGGATAATTCCATTTCCTGTCCATCCCCTCCTCATCCGTCAAATCCTCTTCCTCTTCCCATCCTTTCCTTATTAGAAAAGGGTAGGGGGAAGAGGACTACAATTAGGCCTCCGGCACGTCACTTATCAGACGAAACGCAGAATACTTCTACTTCACGCCTGTCTTCTGTGACGTCGTGGTATTTCACCGGTCGAGCCGGCCCATTCGTGCAAAAGATGTTGTTATTGCGGGCTCTGCCACTGTTAAAAGTTAAAAGTTACTGTTAATAGATAGCTTAATGTCTTAATTATATTATGCTTTGTTTTCTGATATATATATATATATATATATATAAAATTCTCCTGTCACAGTGTTAATCGCCATACTCCTCCGAAACGGCTTAACCGATTTCAATGGAATTTTGCATATACATTCGGTAGGTCTGAGAATAGGTTTTTATCTATCTATAATATTATGAATGTAAATGTAAGTTTGTTTGTTACGCTTTCACGCGAAAACTACCGATCATCATGAAACTTTGTACACATATTCTTGGAGGTACTAGAAGTAACATAAGATACTTTTTATGAAAAAAATATATAAAAAGCGAAGTATGTATGTTCCCTATAGACTCTAAAACGGCTGGGCCGATTTCGATGAAATTTACAGGGATTGTACAGATTGGCACATTCCCGTGTTTGGTAGCGATCGGATCAACATAATTAGTGGTACCCGGGCGAAGCCAGCGCGGGTCATAATATATAGACAATGCGAGTCGCTCTATGCGCAGGCGCATAAAATTAGTCCGTCTAATTGGAGTCAATGACGGCCAAACGAAGCGGCCAGGAGACAAGAGACGTTGCGAAATTAATTAAAGCCATTTCAGCTTGTCTGTGTCACTCAAACATTAGGGTGTTATGCTAAACGAAGTATTTATATTGTCTTAAAACGACAATCTAATAGTTTTGCGATATAAGGACACGAATAATCATTCGTGCCATTGATCGCGCCGTTTCTAGTTTATACAGGCTGTTTGTTATCTTAAACTGACGCCGGCTTCGTATTACGGTACTGTTATAATTAAAATTTCATGGGTGGCAATTTATTGAAAACCATAGAATTAATGAATAAAACTAAACTGAACACGATGTAAATAAATATCTAGTTAAAGGATTAAAAATTTTATTTAATTAACCAACTTATTTTATGTATATTATTTCATGTAAATTACTCAATATTTATTTTTTCAAAGATATTCTCATGATATTAAACAACGGTATGAAATAATTATACTTAATTCTATATGTACATAGACATCGACGCCATTTTATTGAAATATTATTATATATACACTATAATTAACCTATTTCATATATAAAAATTAGTTAAAAGAACATGAGATATTCGTAATAAAACCTATCTTTTGTAAAAATAAATTAATGGTAATAACGTATTTATTATAATTATAAATGTAGACAAAATGCATCTGCCTGTAGTGGTAGAGCCATGGGTCCCGCGCTCTGCAGCGTGACTCACTGTAAAGCCCGGGGCACACGCGCGCCGCCACGTGTCGGACTGCGGGCTTACTGGCGCTGTGTGCGTGTTCCACGGGGAGTGCAAGGTGCGACCATAGTGATAAGGGGCGAGTTAAAAACTTTAATGAATACATTTACATAAATCATTTCTAAAAGTTCAACTGTATCACAAAAATGTTTCTCATGCATGAATGTGACGCAATTATTATGTGTTATTTATATAATATTTGCAATTTGCAAAATTAAATTAAATTCCAAGGATTTTATAATAAACAAGTTTCGAGTGTATTACATACATACCTATGTATATATTACACACATAATGTAAATAACTTGTATTACTAATGATTAAGACAGAAGTAATATAAAAATCAAACGTAAGCAAATAGTAAATACGACTTCTGCCCCGCTCCCGCGGCCGCCCGCACGCCGCCCGCTGCCGGCGGCTGGCGGTTTATGTGAAATCGATGCATGCCTGTTTGTAAACACTAACTTTGTGCATCTACAGACCCCACTACTCTATCTCCTAAATTAAGTCCGTCTCTAATATTATTTAAGACAAGTTTTCTCATATATTAATTCGGATTTTTAAAGAAGCCACTTTATCAATTCATATTAATAATTTGATAATCAATAGAACAATTTAAATTTAATAAAATTATCGCTACTCAACACAAAAGCGATTGCACAGACTTTTATGACATTGACCTGCTGCATTATGTATTCAATTTATATAATTAATTTTGACATCCCTAACACCGTCTGTCACTATTGACAACCGATCTGTCACAATTGTCATTTGAAACACTGATCTGGACAAGCGCACACTCATTTAACAAGATAACCGTAATGTTATTCACAAAATAATTTCGTTTTTGCTTAAAGTTTGCAATTATGAAAGCGTCCGGCGCGAGGTGGCGCGGCGGGGCGACCACGCTGCGAACTAACCTAACATCGCCGTGCAGTCGGGGCTGGAGTGTAACTCCTGTAAGTGGCTTAATTGTCTTGATACTCGCGCGACGCGGACACCCAAACGAGTTTCTGCATTCGAGTCTTAAACACTTTGACATTTAAATGCTGAATGGCGTGATTTAGATTGTTCAACGTAAATTTGTGGACATTGTAATTATATCTCCACATTCTTAGAGAATTGTTAAGATTATATTGTGTGGACTTAACTTCTTATTCTTGAAGAAATTGTCAAGAGTAGACAATTGATATACAGTCTGAACAAACAAAATCGATTTCTGTTTTGTGTGTAAACCTTGTTCATACAATACAGTTACTCCAGGTCCGTAGCAACAAAAGAATTATTGTGAATGAGAGATCCTCCCACAACTAACTATACCCATCGTCTAACCACCATTGTCCAGGTAATATAATATTTATATAGGCTGTATATTTCGTTTTAATTTCTGTATAATATTTAATTTATCAATATATGTAATTTTAAATTATTAAATTTACATTATTTTACTTAATAAAGAATTTAAACAGGGAAACAAATCAAGAATGGTCAGTCGGCGTACACGAGAGGCCACCCCGTGCGTGGCACCCCTCGTAACGCGTTCATTCATCCGCCGTACTACGCAGGGCGGGGGTTGACCTTGCGTAGCGGCGCGCGGTGTCGATTGTCGCTGCGCTTTTGGAGATTTGGCCCGCTCGTATTGTGCATTGCATTCGGTAACATTATGTTACTAAAATAAAAATAAAACATCATGATTACACAACTAAACTTGAACTAATTTAAATGTTAATCTCCTATAGGTGATAAGAAATGGGCCTTGGCGAGTAATAACTACATAAACTCATGGTCTGCATTTAACAGCATAATTATTTTCACGGTCAGTCGTTTAAAATGTTATTATTATTTATAGCTAAGAGTATATTGAATAATAACAACTGGCTGCGTCCATGTACACGTTCAGTGCGATCAAATAATTGCAAGCTTTCGGGTATAATTGCAAGCTTTCGGGTCTGCGAAGACTAAAGGATTAATTAGACAAAAAAAACACAATGAATGTTGCCATTCTTTTCAATGTCTCGAGGGAGTCTGATTTATGTGATGCGCTATAATGCTTTAGTAATCAATAATTAATTAAGGCGCCGGGCCTGCACGCGCTGCAGCGGGTAAGGGTGCACGCATGCTTATGTCCCGCTGTCAGGGGCGGTCGAGTGCGGCGTGGAGAGGACACCGCACTCAAAAACGTACGTAATGTTTACCGAACATCAATATTATATGTTGGTGCTATACAAAATTTGCTATTTATAAAGTGATGGTTCATTGAAAAAAAAATATTAGAATGTTCAAAATAATTATATTTAAGGTAATTAGGTATTAGGGTGTTTTAAGGCTTTAATTTTTGGTAATCTA